>JARFIW010001539.1:103498-668946 GCA_036346225.1 Platerodrilus igneus
TCATAGAGCATCATGTAAGGTATAAAAAACTTGTATTTAAAAATATGTCTGCTGTGAGAATGACCGAAGATATTTTCATTTAAAAAATTTGCACTGCCAAAATTAGGATTTGAAACATACATCTTTTAACGTTACTTCTGTATGAATTATTCTATTCACTTGTTTGATATTTGTTAGGTATCTATTTGGTTAGTTATAGGGAAGATTTGTTTTTTTTTAATATAATAAAATTTAAATAGGCTTTGTGTATCAAATTATGATGGAAGGTGTGAACACCGTAGCAAGTGGGTACATGTAACATTTGAATTTTGTTAAATTTTTATGATGAATTCGTTTAAAATAAATGTGACCTATGTTTAAGAATGCAATTTGAAGAAAACTGCTTTTAATATGCTAGCATAATATATTCAACTTGTTGTAGGTGAAATAAGGGTTAAATTTTGATTTGGCCTGAAAGGGCGCGGACTCTGTAACAATGAAAACGTGCACCGGCTAACTGCAGTGGTGTGGTAGTGGGTTGCTATGGTTAAATATGAAAAAAATTAAGTAAAATAAAGAAGTACAAAAATGATAAATAACAAGGATTTAAATTCAAAATTCCACATTGCGTCAACACTTATCCTGAAAGTGTTGTTTCTGTCAAAATCAAGAAGTGCCCAACAGTCTAACATAGCAAACCTTTTAACGCCGCTTCTATGTGAAAGACTTATTCGGCATACAAACTTCCCTGCTATATTTTTCTAAAGTTGGTCATAATTAACGAGGTTCTTCAAAATAAGATACTCCTAAATATGACTGTTACTGAGGTAGCTGGGTAATGCCCTTAAAACGCTACCTAAAAGTACTGAAGTGTTTTCATTTACCAGTTAAATTAAAACCCTTATATATATATATATATATATATATATATATATTCTACTGACTAGCCCCCCCCTTCTTTTATTATATTTTTTTTTATTTATTTAAATATAATTTATTCTATACACTACTTTTGTCGTCGCCCCTATTTTTATTATTAAATGAATGATCTTTTGTATAATGTGCTTTAGCAACGTTTGGTTGGTTATCTAATTAAAATGTTTACTATTATGCCTCGACTATTTGAACTCTTTTATCTCAGGGTGTCCACCTACTTACCGTGGGTTCAGTCGTAAGTAGATGTGCACTGCCCAACCAAACTGCACACTCTTTTGTTTTACTACTTTTATATGAATTTACTACTGTATATGCCAAATTTTACTGATCAACGTAGCTTTGTGCCAAATTAATTAATGTACACAATTTCTGACTTTTGACGTTTTATGATATTGCACCGTACTCACCTGAATTATACTTCGCTGATGCCCTTTTTTAATGCTGCTGGCTCACGATCTTAGTCGCCGTATGCGTCTTTACATGGACTCACAATCACTATTGAAACTTTCGTATCGCCTCCAGGTGTCTTAATACAATTTTGATGACCCCAAATCTGAAATGAATAACCCGAATTTTAGAATTTTGACAAACCGTTGTAATTACTTCCCCTGCGCTAATCCTTCCGTGTTCCTTTTTTGCGTTGAATCTTCCCCTGCAATTGGTACTCTCCAAATTTCACTCTTCGTGCTCCAATTAATCCGCCCGCCTTTTCGTATTCAATCCAAATCTAACCGCCGTCCTGTTCCAAATCACTCAATGCCCTGCTATAAATTCGATGTCCTGCTACCTATAAATCTCTATCCAAATCGATCTTCGTTCCTTTATATAACCACTCTATGTCCTACTGCCTTCAAATCTCTATCCAAATCAATCCCAAATCTATTTAAATATTCGTTGCTTCGCCGTCGCTTGTATAACCACTCTATGTCCATCTGCCTTTAAACCTCTATCCAAATCCAACTTCGTCCCTTTGTATAACCACTCGAATGTCCTACTACCTTTCCCAATATCGTTCCAAATCTAATTAAATATTCGTCGCTTTCCCGTCGCACTATTACCAATCTTTACACTTCTTTTATCGTCGCTGTTGCTTATTTAACCACCGATGCTTCTTGTAACTCCACTTTAATAAATCAAACTATTTAAATTCAAACACATTTATTTTTCAAAATATTTAACAACTTTAACGCAGGTTTGCAAAACACGTCTTTATACTAAATTTAATCGAAAAAGAATCATCTTGTTTACTCTCCTAGGCAATAAGCACAACAAAACTAGCTTACTTAATTACATTTTACATACATAAAAATATCCAATAACAGTTTGTCCTTTTTTTTGTGTCACAAATACCTTCACTATTGTCTTTATACACATTCCTAAATTCTATCATTGGTCCTAAATACTTCACAATTCTCCAATTATATTTGATACTGCTATTAACTTATAATTTTGAATTTACAAATTCGTCCAAAAGTTGATTCTATTTAAATAAAAAGCCAAAATAATTCACACATGACCTGGATGCTTGGTTGATAGTAGACATCCGTAGACGCATCCGGTTTTCAGACGGCAAATGTACTTTCAATGGCCTATTAAATTGCAACTTAGTATAAAACCTTGAGCACTGTGCATTTTATCAACGTCATCAAGTCATTTAGTTTACCTTTTGGCACATACGTTTCAAACTAACATGGTAAATACTTTAGCATATGTAAAGTACGGCAAAATATAGTTTTTGAATTACTGGATCTGATATATGAATCATTTTATTTGGCATACACCCCTTTTAACACAAATCTACCCTTAGAAGTCTTGTACCTCCCCCTGACATTACATTGGCCCCACTGATTTTGAATGAAATTGGAAATTTCGTCGGTCTTTACTCTTCTCTTGGTGTGCATAAATTTCTAATTTTATTTAAAATCACCCCCCCCCCCGCATTTTTACATATCAATTAGTCAACCCCTATTCGCCTTTCTTTCACGTCTATCTAACTACGCTATATACTAACCTATACAAAAACAAAAACAAAATTAAACTTTCCGTCGCATGAACTATGTAACTTATCCTACTAAACCCTCTTCCTGTATAATTTTATATGGGTATAAATTTTCCAAGTGAAAACGCCCGCGATATCCCCCTGTCATATTATCTAACTCAAATGTATTTCCTTCAGCAAAAATACGCGTGATCTTGTACGGCCCTTCATAAGGAAACAACAACTTCGCGCAAATGTTTCTGTCGCGGTTTGAAACCCTTAATCGTTTTACTACCACCAGATCTCCTATTTCAAACGTCGTCCTTTTTTTAATTTTTCTACACCTTTGCTCGATGTCCCTACGCTGCATCCTTTCGATTCTACGCCTAACACTACCCAACAACTCTGTGATGTCTTGCACCTCGACTTCTTCCCTCCATGGCCTAGCTGGTATAATCCTTCGAATCAATGTTACAGGACATGTTTTTGTAACCGAACTCGGTACGCAATTTATAAAATTTTCAATTTGTGGCAGATATCTAATCCATCTATCGTGATGCTCCTGCGTCGCCAACCGTAGATATTTTATTACCTCTCGTATATAACGTTCGCATGGATTTGCTTTCGGATGCCGTATACTGCTAAATGATACCTTAATATGCGCCCTATTTAACCCGTTCCTGAATCTTTGATTGTTGAAATACGTCGCGTTGTCTACCAAAATCCTTTCCATCTTCCCGACCTGGCTTCCAAATTCTTTAATCGACTGTAAAGCATGCACCGTGTTACTTCGTCTTGCCGGAAATAATTTAACAAATTTCGAAAAAACGTCCACCATTACCAATATGTGTCAATACCCCTGTTCACTCGTAATCAGGTTGCTCAAGTAATCAATAGCTACCAATTCTAACGGTCCCTTTACGCTCACGTTCATCGGTATGTTCTGCAGCACCACGTTCTTGTCTTTCTCTAGAATACAAATTTTACACCGATTGATCCTTTCTTTAACCACCGTGATATCATTTCTTGTATAAAACGCCTCTCTAAATACCAAAAATGTTTTTCTGATGCCTATATGTCCAAATTTTAAATGAATTTCGTCTATAATTTCAACAGCCGCGTCTCTGGATAACACTACCAGCTCTGCATCACCTATCCCTTTTACCACAAACTGCCTTACGATGGTAAATCCACGGTACTCCTCCACATTTTCCCTTGTTAATTTCTCGCGTATCGAGCTCACTTCACTGTGCCTCTGCGTCTCTATAAGCTTGGCGTTTGTCCACCGACCAACATCCCTGAACTCCTGCAAAGCAATTAAACAATCTTTTACGTCTCTTTTATTCGCTTCTACCTGCGGTCTGCTTAGAAAATCCCCCGTCACATTCTCCTTTCCTGGTTTATGCTTAATTTCAAAGTCGTATTCCTGTAACATCAATGCCCACCTATACAACCTACTGTTTAGAAACTTCTTTTTCTTCATGAATGTTACCACCATGTTGTCGGATTCTATTAAAAATTTCTTTCCTAACAAATAAAAACGCAACTTTTTCACTGCATATACTATCGCCAACATCTCCTTCTCTGCCGTCGCATATCTGGTTTCGCAGTCTTTTAATACCCTGGAAATAAATACAATTGGTACCTCAGCTCCGTCCTGGATCTGCACCAACTCAGCCCCGATTGCATATTTCGACGCATCCGTCCTCAAAATAAATTCGTCTTTGAAATTTGGATATTTTAACGACAACTCTTTATAAAACGCACTTTTTAAATCCTGGAACGCCTTCTCCCGTTCAGCAGTCCATTTCCATCTTTCGTTTTTTTTTAACAAACTCACCAACGGCACACACAACTCAGAATACCTCGGTATAAACCGTTTATAATAATTTAACACCCCTAAAAATCCTCGCAATCCTCTTACATTCTTTGGTTGAGCAATATTTTTCAACTCGTCCAACCTTTTATTACAAATTTTCATACCATGTTCACTAATTTCAAATCCTAAATACGTAACCTTGCTCTTAAACAACTCGCATTTCTCCACGTTCAGCTTCAAACCCCCTTCGTCCAGTCGTTGGATCACCTTTTCTAAATGTTCCATGTGTTCTTGCTCGTTCCTTGAAAAAATCAACAAATCATCCACATAATGCGAACAGAAACATTCATACTCGTTAAACAGCTTCTGCATAGCCCTTACAAGTGCTGCTGAAGAACTACTTAAACCAAATGGAACTACAGAAAACATATAAATCTCCCCCTCAATGCTAAACCCCGTAAACTTTTTACTGTCTTCATGCAACGGAATCAACCAAAATGAATTTTTTAAATCTAATTTACTGAAAATCTTCATCTCATACACTTTATACAACAAATTATCCAACCCTTGTGGTTGTTCGTACTGCGGTTTCGTAATCGAATTCAACTTCCTTGCATCCAAACAAATCCTTATATCCCTTTGTTGGGTTTAGGTACAATAACTACCGGGTTCACATATGGTGTTTTCGGTGGTTCGATGATACCTTCTTTTAACATTTTGCTAATCTCGGCTTTAACCCTATTTCTAATTGCAAACGGAATTGGATACACCTTTGTATTAAACCCGTTGTTTTCCGTGACCTCCAACTTATGCATATATCGCCTCGCAAATCTTGACTCTTCATTAAACAACCCTATATATTTATTAAATAACTCCCCTAGCTTCGCCTTAATCTCAATACTCACTTTCCCTATCTGTTCATCATTAATTAATCTCGCAAACATATTACATAATCTCACTTCAATCCGTCTATAATTATTCTCTTTAATCATTCCTAATCCTGAACTATCCATATCATTTCCATTCCTATATTCCGAACTAACCGTAGGCACCACCCATAACTTATCTTTATCAAATATCCTAATCGACCTATCCTTTCCATCTATATTCAATCCAAAATCTTCTATAAAATCCATTCCTAATATGAAATCAAGCTGCAACCCCTTTGTAATCAAAAACTCTGCATCTCCTGCCTTTTTATCCCCTACAAATATCGGTACACGGATGACCCTATAAATCGTCATTAGCTTTTTGTTCATTGCCGACCATAAATTAACCCCATCAATTGTTCCTATTCGTCCCTTTAAAAATTCTTCATGTTTTATCACCACATTCTCATCTACCAGCGACAACTGCGAACCACTATCAACTAAAGCAACATATAAACAATCCCTTAAACTAATATTAATAAACAACAAGTTCTTTTTATTAAAGGTATAACTATTTAACAATAAATCTCTTATACTATAACACACGTCTATATTCATCCCTAAGCATTCGGTTGTCCAAAAATTTGCTTTTTTTTTTGTCCCGACGGCGCCTCGTGTACCTGCACCACCTCAATCCTATCTGGGTCCGGTGTCATCGCGCTTGTCGTCATTTGTTGGACGTTTACGTCCCTGTCCGTCCGGCTGTTTCCATTGTGCGTTCCGCCTCCCGTAATCCGGCCGTCACCCTCGTTGTTGCTGTGCTGGTATCTGTTTTGTCCATGGTATTCGTTCGCCCGGTGTTCCCTATTGTAATAAGGTCGTCTGTTTCCGTCGTGTCCCCAATGATTCCGATGTCCGTGGTTGAAGTTGTCCTGTCTGTAATTAGGTCGGTGTTCGTGGTACGCTTGTCGTCGGTTGTCTTCCCTATAACCCCGGTTTTGCTCCCAATAATTTGTTCGCGTTTTTGCCTCCAGTGCTGTTGCTAAATCAAAGTTCCTCATCACCCCTAAAAATTCCCGCAATGTCTTGACGTTCTGTACCACGACCACCTTTGTCACTTCCGGTTCCATATGTCCTGCGAGTAGTAACACTATGTCGTCCTCGCCCAATTTTGGGGTCAAGTGTTGTGCCTGGTTAAATTTGTCAATCGCGTATTCTTCGCGTGTTCCGTGTGTCCTGCTGTAATGTCCGGTGATTAAATTCGTCCGTATGTCTGTCTGGTGTGTGTTGCTCCAAAATTGCTCTATAAAAAGTCGTCGAAATTCAGCGTACGTGTCGTATTGTCTGCGGATGATATTATGCCATTTTTCGGCGTTGCCTGTCAAAGTCGCCCCCACGATCTGTAATTTAGTTCTTTCATTTTCAGTCCCTACGATTTCGTCCAGTCGGTCTAAAAATCCCATTGGTTGTTCCGTCCTCCGGCCTTCAAACTTTGGTAATGCGTCCCGGTTTAATTTAATGTGCTGTCCGTAGTCCAGTCCCACGCGCCTCCTTTCTAGTTCGTCCAACTTGTCCTGTATTTGTCTTACTTCATGTCCGACCCTGTTTTCTAATACCGTAACTTTGTCGTCAAGTTTTTCGTCCAGTTGTGTCCTAACGTTTACATTTTAATTTTGTAGGGTCTCTAACGTCTGTCCTAAATTTCTGTAATGTGTCGTATGTCTTTTTTCACATGTCTGTATTTCCGTATTTAATGTCGAAAAACCGCTGATCATCGTCTCTTCTACTGTATCCACACGTGTCTTGAATTCCGATCTTAGGTCCGTCCTTGTCGCGTTTAAGTCTCCCTGAAACTGTACCCGTGTGTTTTCCAGCTTGTCGTCAACCCTGTCTACTTGTTGTTGTACCTTTGTCCTAAGTTCGTCCTTTACATTTTGCATTTGTGTGAGTAGATAGTCCTGCCTGTAGTTCATTTTGCCGTCAGTTCCGCGTGCGCCGTCCTAAACTCATTCCTCAATTCGTTGTGTGAATCTGTGATTTTGTCCGTCAGTTCCGTATGTGATTCTGTAATTTTGTTTGTCAAATTCGTTTGTAGTTCCGTGTGTGATTCTTTTTGTTCCGTCCGTGATTCTCTCTGTTCCGTACGTAATGTATTGAGATCGTCTTTTAAACTCATATTTGACTGTTCAATTTTGTCGTGCAAACTCATCAGGAATCGCATTATGTCCTGGGTTCCGGCGGCTTCTGCTACCTCGACCTCCAGTACCGTCGCCTGGTCCGTGTCCATGCCTATCACCTCCGGATCTGTCTGCCTCACGTCCGTCTCCTGTATGTCTCCCCCTGCGTCTAGCTCCATGTCATGTGTCCCTAATTCCATTTCAACTCCGTATATTCGTCCCGATCTCGTAATTCTTTTCGTGTCCGCGTCCGTCATCTCTGCAGCCTAGTTTTGAACTCCTTTTTCTGCAAAATTAAAAAAAAACTACGGGCCCCACCTAATCCCGGGATCCCGTATCCTGCTACTACTCTTATCTAGTTCTTTTCTAGCCTTTTTTTCTAGCTAGCTTTTTTTTCTAGCCCCACGTTGGGTTTGCCACCTTCTACTGACTAGCCCCCCCCTTCTTTTATTATATTTTTTTTTATTTATTTAAATATAATTTATTTTATACACTACTTTTGTCGTCGCCCCTATTTTTATTATTAAATGAATGATCTTTTGTATAATGTGCTTTAGCAACGTTTGGTTGGTTATCTAATTAAAATGTTTACTATTATGCCTCGACTATTTAAACTCTTTTATCTCAGGGTGTCCACCTACTTACCGTGGGTTCAGTCGTAAGTAGATGTGCACTGCCCAACCAAACTGCACACTCTTTTGTTTTACTACTTTTATATGAATTTACTACTGTATATATACCAAATTTTACTGATCAACGTAGCTTTGTGCCAAATTAATTAATGTACACAATTTCTGACTTTTGACGTTTTATGATATTGCACCGTACTCACCTGAATTATACTTTGCTGATGCCCTTTTTTAATGCTGCTGGCTCACGATCTTAGTCGCCGTATGCGTCTTTACATGGACTCACAATCACTATTGAAACTTTCGTATCGCCTCCAGGTGTCTTAATACAATTTTGATGACCCCAAATCTGAAATGAATAACCCGAATTTTAGAATTTTGACAAACCGTTGTAATTACTTCCCCTGCGCTAATCCTTCCGTGTTCCTTTTTTGCGTTGAATCTTCCCCTGCAATTGCTGCTCTCCTAATGTCACTCTTCGTGCTCCAATTAATCCGCCCGCCTTTTCGTATTCAATCCAAATCTAGCCGCCGTCCTGTTCCAAATCACTCAATGCCCTGCTATAAATTCGATGTCCTGCTACCTATAAATCTCTATCCAAATCGATCTTCGTTCCTTTATATAACCACTCTATGTCCTACTGCCTTCAAATCTCTATCCAAATCAATCCCAAATCTATTTAAATATTCGTTGCTTCGCCGTCGCTTGTATAACCACTCTATGTCCATCTGCCTTTAAACCTCTATCCAAATCCAACTTCGTCCCTTTGTATAACCACTCGAATGTCCTACTACCTTTCCCAATATCGTTCCAAATCTAATTAAATATTCGTCGCTTTCCCGTCGCACTATTACCAATCTTTACACTTTTTTTATCGTCGCTGTTGCTTATTTAACCACCGATGCTTCTTGTAACTCCACTTTAATAAATCAAACTATTTAAATTCAAACACATTTATTTTTTCAAAATATTTAACAACTTTAACGCAGGTTTGCAAAAACACGTCTTTATACTAAATTTAATCGAAAAAGAATCATCTTGTTTACTTTCCTAGGCAATAAGCACAACAAAACTAGCTTACTTGATTACATTTTACATACATAAAAATATCCAATAACAATTTGTCCTTTTTTTTGTGTCACAAATACCTTCACTATTGTCTTTTTTGATACTGCTATTAACTTATAATTTTGAATTTACAAATTCGTCCAAAAGTTGATTCTATTTAAATAAAAAGCCAAAATAATTCACACATGACCTGGATGCTTGGTTGATAGTAGACATCCGTAGACGCATCCGGTTTTCAGACGGCAAATGTACTTTCAATGGCCTATTAAATTGCAACTCAGTATAAAACCTTGAGCACTGTGCATTTTATCAACGTCATCAAGTCATTTAGTTTACCTTTTGGCACATACGTTTCAAACTAACATGGTAAATACTTTAGCATATGTAAAGTACGGCAAAATATAGTTTTTGAATTACTGGATCTGATATATGAATCATTTTATTTGGCATACACCCCTTTTAACACAAATCTACCCTTAGAAGCCTTGTACCTCCCCCTGACATTACAATATATATATATATATATATATATATATATATATATATATATTGTTGTGGATTCATAGGGGTAAATCAGTGTAAAACAATGAAGTTTCAACAACCAGGTATATAGAAAAAAAAGCAAAGATTTTACACGCCATATTATTTTAATTTATTTAGTGAAAACGGACGAGTATTACCGTATTTTGATAATTAATAATTGGAATGTTAAAATTACATGAAGGAAAAAAGCTTCAAAGCAAATAGAAGTTCAAGGATACGCATAATTACTCATAATTTATTTTAATCAAACTGTTTTAAGCATAAGGGAGCGTCCTGACGTAAGAAAATCAATAATTCCAAGGCAAATGTATTCGTTTTATACAGATACCAAGAAGCAGAAAGTCCAAGAAGTGTTATGTTTAAACGGTCGATAATTTACAGAAACACCTGCTTGTTAAAAGATTACGTGAAAAGAACTCGAGCGTATGTTACGATAAGATTTCATAGAAATTATGTTCAACCGTCAGTTTGGATAAACAGCTAGGGTAACAAATATCTTAAAGAGCTAGGGAAATGGACAACCGGTAATATACATCAGATAGAAACAGATATAAAGCAAGCAAGGAATTGAAATGCACGTACACTATACACGTAGAGTTGAGATAGGATGTCAACAATATTGATTTTTTGTAACTCAAGTGCGGTTTTCAATGAGATAACAAACATCCTTAGAACTGAGATGCATAGCGCTTAGGAGGAGTTTGATGACGACAGAAAACTCCGTCATTGGTTGAAAACCCATAGTGTTAGAAACTAACGCACACGCGAAGGTTGAAAGCGGATTTGAGGTATACGACAAGTACGGCGGGAGAAATTTTTGGATTTAAACGTCGGTTATTGCCAAAATTTGTAGAATTTGTTTCGAAGGAAGCGCGTTCACTAGGAGGGTTTGGAAGTGCATAAATACCCAAGCTAGGTTATTAAGGCTCTCTTCTCTTTTCCTTTACTCCGATAAAGTGCTGAATCAGACTACGATAATAATAAAGCTTTTTGTGAGTATTTTATGTATGTGTAGTAATGTTACCATAAATATAGTAGTTGCAAGTATAAAAAGGCAGTAGCGGACCTCTAATTATAGACGTGAAGTACGAGTAGTGCGTATTAAATTAAAAAAGGTCCGGCTACTACAACACAAATTATTAAATGGATGCATGATATATGGGGGTAAGCACCACAAGTAATCAAGTTTGTATGCATGATATATGGAATGGTACTGTGAGACGAGGCGCATAGCTTGCCGAGATATCAGATGGTAGAGGCCTGTGGATCCGCTGAGCAGCACAGTAAATGGAAACAACGCTGGGGGGTTTTCTGGCAATCATCTCCGACAGGAAGGAAGTCTGAAGAATTCTTTTTTGGGTGGCATATTTATAGTTGTAGAAACTTATTGTAAAAGATACATGTACTGGACAATTTACTGATGTTGAATATTGAAAAAGGGTGTATTTAGAACATCCTAGATTTTATTTAGGATATAAACTAAATTGTAAAAAGTAAACGGGTCTGTAAATTAGGTTTTAATTTATGCAAGGTTTAAAAGGCATATACAAACTAAACTGGGTTATAATAAACTCACAATACTCTAATATGAAATCAATTTAGGGTAACACGTGGGGCCCATCTACTCATATTTAATTGAATTGTTTAAAAATCACTATAAAAACCAAGGACTTTAAAAACATACCATAAATTGAACTAATAATTATTGTTTCAAACTGTTTTAACACATGTGTAAATAAAATTCCTGCTAATAGGTGTAAATAAAAGATTGTATGATTGTTGTAGTATTTGGTAATTTTATGGAATGGTGTGCGAGTGTGAAAGAGGTATGTCTGTAAATTTAGGTATTCGAGAAGAGGCCCAGCTGAGCTAGCCAGGAATGCGGAGGAGTTTGAGGAAGGCTTAATAAAAAAGTAAAGAAATTTTTAAATTTTTTAAATATTTTTTTTTTGAAAATTTTATATGGGCCCAGGTGAAGGCTCGATGTTGAAAGTGCTAAATTCCCAAATAATACCGACCGCCACGGCAATATATATATATATATATATATATATATATATATATATATTGATGTGATAAAGAGGTAGGTCATTGAAACCTAAATTCTATCAATAAGAGAAGGAAGAGAAGAAAACACCCTATATAAAATACGAAACCATTAAAATGCACATCAAAACACATTTTACATGTATTTCATTTACTACAGAACGTGAAAAAATATAAACTTAAAAGTCCCAATTTTAAGTCAATTCTATTCAACCGTGTAAGATACCTTGTACAAATAATTGGTTTATACTTAACAAAAACGAGCCTCATGTTATTACCATTAAGATAAAGAGCATTTCCCGTGTGTGTAAAAAATCATTTTATGTGATAAATAAAAAGCTATTTAATAGAACTTGGTAAAAACAAATCTTTTTGTTACAATTATTAACATGCAAATCTTTTGCATCTGCAAAACCTTCAAGAAAGCAATCAAAACTTAGTTAATTGTGTAATTATACTGAAATCTGTACTTTATTAGTATACAAATCTACCATAAAAAAAGGAGTTGCGTACTTTAATTATTTTTCCATCTGTGGACCATTTAACTTCAGTTTAAAAATTGCACAACATTATTCTAGAATTTTCGGGTAGATTATTAATAAACACAAATTCGTCATCAAATACTAAGAAACGTCGAATAAACCAATTATGAATAAAACGCCGCTTAAAAAAACTCACGAGAACATAAAAATGTAATAAAAATCGATAAGATTTATTTATAAATTTCCGTGTTACAAAAAGAAAGAGGAAAGTAGCAGATAACTTCGTTTATTAGAAAAGATAAACGGCACGTGTTACTACATACATAAATTATATTGGCCGCGGTGGTTTGACGCTAATTAGATAATAAAGCTGGCCATTTGCGGAAATATTATATCATTCAGCGATGTCTAAGATTCGAATTAAATCGCGAAAGCTTTGGAAGAATGACGTAGTTACATTGTTTTGTATATAAGCGGAAGTAATCCACATTTATGGATTCATTTTAATTTACGAGATCGACCATGTAAGATTGATTCATTTGCGATTCGTCATTCATCATACAAGATTTAAAACAGAATTGTATATTGTGAATTGGTTTATGACATGAAATTGATACGTTCGAGTAAGTGCAAGCATAGAAGTTATTAAATGCAATTATTTGATGAAACATGATTATTTTTTAAATACAATGATGATTAAACATTCTTTGAAATAAAAACTACCTTAAAGCTAATTAATTAAAAATAGAACATGCATTTTGAAAATTAGCATCCTACATGGAGATTTAAAAGAATATGGATAATCTTGTACACTGAGATTTTAACGTCAATGTAAAATGGAATCAGAATGATTGCCATAGAATTGAAATTTTGTTAAGCGCTATTTTTCGCAAGTTTAAACTTGGGTTCTTGGTTCGATAATTATAAAAATAATGAAATATTTTGTAGTTTAAGCTTAGAATAAATTCTTATTTTATTATTTGTAAGGGGGATAATTTGAATAAAATTTTGAGGTCAGAATTTTCGGCATCTTGACCTTTAATAAATTATCCGTGGCAGCTATTGATCAATCAGATTTAGTACTGTACTGTACTAAACGATCGGCGAATTACCCAGCTATTAATTAAAAAGGATTGTGTAGCTGTTAACAAAGATTAGGTAAGAATTTTAATTATATTCTGTATGAACTGGAACCGTGAATTGTTTTATAAACTGTTTTGTATAAAAGAAAAGTATGTTTTAATGTATAGATGTTTTCTTAAGGTTGCTGTGTTTTATTTCCTTTTGTAGATTCCATAATTTCTGTTGAGCTAGCAGGCAAACAAAAGAAAACGAAGGTATGATAGTAATTCCAAAATTTCCTATTGCATCCCCCATTAACAAAATTTAATATTCCTCAACTCGGCCGTTGTCACAGCACTCTTTTAGCGACACGGCATTCTTTATACGCAATTGTAAGTATTTATTTGCATACAGTTGCCAACACTTTATTACTACATGTGACCTCATCTTAAAGTTAAAGTGAATGGACTTTAGGTATTTCATTTAACACAGTATGGTGATGTACACGGTGTCTAAAACTATTGCAGATGGTGTTTTCAAAATCTTTTATAGTTGATTTTCAAACCAATATAAGAAATTTTGCTTATTCATATTTCTGTGGTACTTTGGGTTTTTTTGTGGGAAAAAAATCAATTCCGCTTCATTTATAAATCTATCTACATTTCCAGCATGTAATACTATGTACCTAAAAGACAATCACATTTTATTGTATGAAAAGAATAAGTAAATATAACACCAACCTTTTTCCATCAATTCGTGTGCTTTTAATTGTTCTTAAATAACTGTTTTGCCCAGAACTGCTTACAACTCTTCTGAAAAATTCATATTTCGTCTAAAAACACAAACTGGTACAGATTCTTTCGTTTTATTCTCATACGTCTTCAAGAATCCTATTTTTTTATCCACAATATTTGAAAATTTCATTAGATCTCTTCTTGGATTACGTTTTTGCCATTTAAATTCAATATTGTGCAACACTATACTCAAGGACCATTCACTACGAGTAAAAAGTTAACCCTGCTTCAAAATCTGTGAAACATGATCGTCTTAAACAATTACATGTTTCATTAAAACTTTAACATGTAAGTATGGATACTTAAATTTTCATACAATCTATAAATCACATTTTAAGTTCCACATGTGATAACAGAGATATACCGTATGAAAATTAACAAAAATGAAACTAAAGTACTAGTAATCATAAATAGGAACACAGACGCATGATACAAATTAAAATAATCATACCCCTTTACCACAAAAAATATTTTTAGGGACTATATACGTATTTCGACCACTATGTAGTCATCATCAGTAGTAGACTTAAAAAATAAAAAGCATTAAAAAATTAAAAGTTGTTCAGGAAACCTTTCTGAGGATATTCTTCTCACCATGTAGGCTGAAGTGATCCTTCACAACAAAAGTAGATAAGCTTCGTACGAGCGCAAAAAACCGGTTTTCTTATGGGATTTAACATTGAAAATTCTAAGGTCCAAAAAGACCATTTTTGCCAGGTACAAAGGTCATGCACCCCGAGGTCGTCGCAAATATTCCCACATCTAGTAACAAAAATCTGTACAATAGTTTTCTTCAACTAAGCATTTTTTAGCTCCAGGCATGAATCTCGATTTCGGCACCCCGATCAGGGTGCTAGACCCTTCACCCCACCACCGCCGCCGCACTTGCAAACAATCGCACATCTGGTAACAGTATTAAATAACATTGTCATCTTAAATCTGTACAATAGTTTTCTTCAACTAAACATTTATTAGCCGCAGGCACGGGTTCGGCACCCCGATCAGGTTCTAGATCCTTCACCCCACCACCGCCACCGCACTTGCAAATATTTGCACATCTGGTAAAAAAAATAGCACAATAGTTTTCTTCGACCAAGCACTGTTTAGCTGCAGGCGAGGGCTCAGCACCCCGATCTGGCACGGATCTTGTTCTCAGCACCCTGATCAGGGTCATCTAACCTTAATTGGCAGACAATCGCACATCTGGTAACAGTATTGAATTATAAATTCGCACAATAGTCTTCTTCGACCAAGCACTGTTTAGCTGCAGCATCTTGTTCTCAATACCCTGATCTGGACCATCTAACCTTAATCGACAAATATTCGCCTAAATTGCATAAAAGTTTTCTTCAACTAAACATTCTTAGCCTCCGAGGGTATGGATCGAGCACTCGGCACCCCGAGCCGGGCCGATGGGCCCCCTCCGGGTTCCCCGAATCTGCAAATTCACCCAGCTAGCAACATTTACATAAATCTGCAAACCAATAAGCAAGCCAATAAACTATAAAGACCTGTATCCATTATTTTTGTAAATAGGCGTTTAAACACAAGCACATTATTTTTGGTTCAACTAGTTCTTAGTGGAGAGGTGTGGGGGAAAAAACTTACAGCTTATAAACTAAAACGTCAGGATGTATTATTATTAACAACCCATTGGAAAATAACAATAAGCGTTAATATAGTTTATATTCGGTATACTAACCATTAATAGCACAAATTTGCATACAGTTAGGATACATAGATCGGCAAAAAATTCCGCAAATGAGAAAATGTTAATTTTAGTCTCATTCAAAGCCTATGTTCACAGCTGCGCAAGCCTTACCCCTGCTAATCATATAAACATTTTTCTTAGCATCAACTAGCTCTTAGTGGAGAGGTGTGGGGAAAAAACTTACAGCCTATAAACTAAAACGTCAGGATGTATTATCATTAACAACCCATTGGAAAATAACAATAAGCGTTAATATAGTTTAGATTCGGTATAATAACCATTAATAGCACAAATTTGCATACAATTAAGATACATATATCGGCAAAAAATTCTGCAAATGAGAAAATGTTAATTTTAGTCTAATTCAAAGGCTATGTG
This sequence comes from Platerodrilus igneus, assembly GCA_036346225.1. Lineage (NCBI taxonomy): Eukaryota > Metazoa > Arthropoda > Insecta > Coleoptera > Lycidae > Platerodrilus > Platerodrilus igneus. Next base: position 119,970 of record JARFIW010001539.1, read on the forward strand.
CACAGCTGCGCAAGCCTTACCCCTGCTAATCATATAAACATTTTTCTTAGCATCAACTAGCTCTTAGTGGAGAGGTGTGTGAGGAAAAAACTTAGAGATTATAAACTAAAACGTCAGGATGTATTATTAACAATCCATTGGAGAATAACAATAAGCGTTAATACAATTTATTCGGTATACTAACCATTAATACCACAAATTTGCATACAATTAAGATACATATATCGGCAAAAAATTCCGCAAATGAGAAAATGTTAATTTTAGTCTAATTCAAAGGCTATGTTCACAGCTGCGCAAGCCTTACCCCTGCTAATCATATAAACATTTTTCTTAGCATCAACTAGCTCTTAGTGGAGAGTTGTGTGAGGAAAAAACTTACAGATTATAAACTAAAACGTCAGGATGTATTATTAAAAATCCATTGGAGAATAACAATAAGCGTTAATACAATTTATTCAGTATACTAACCATTAATAGCACAAATTTGCATACAATTAAGATACATATATCGGCAAAAAATTCCGCAAATGAGAAAATGTTAATTTTAGTCTAATTCAAAGGCTATGTGCACAGCTGCGCAAGCCTTACCCCTGCTAATCATATAAACATTTTTCTTAGCATCAACTAGCTCTTAGTGGAGAGGTGTGTGAGGAAAAAACTTAGAGATTATAAACTAAAACGTCAGGATGTATTATTAACAATCCATTGGAGAATAACAATAAGCGTTAATACAATTTATTCGGTATACTAACCATTAATACCACAAATTTGCATACAATTAAGATACATAGATCGGCAAAAAATTCCGCAAATGAGAAAATGTTAATTTTAGTCTAATTCAAAGGCTATGTTCACAGCTGCGCAAGCCTTATCCCTGCTAATCATATAAACATTTTCTTAGCATCAACTAGCTCTTAGTGGAGAGGTGTGGGAAAAAACTTACAGATTATAAACTAAAACGTCAGGATGTATTATTAAAAATCCATTGGAGAATAACAATAAGCGTTAATACAATTTATTCAGTATACTAACCATTAATAGCACAAATTTGCATACAATTAAGATACATATATCGGCAAAAAATTCCGCAAATGACAAAATGTTAATTTTAGTCTAATTCAAAGTCTATGTTCACTATTGCACCGACTTTACCCAGGCTAATCATATAAACATTTTTCTTAGCATCAACTAGCTCTTAGTGGAGAGGTGTTGGGAAAAAACTTACAGATTATAAACTAAAACGTCAGGATGTATTATTATTAACAACCCATTGCAAAATAACAATAAGCGTTAATACAATTATATTCGGTATACTAACCATTAATAGCACAAATTTGCATACAATTAAGATACATAGATCGGCAAAAATTCTCAAATGAGAAAATGTTAATTTTAGTCTCATTCAAAGGCTATGTTCACAGCTGCGCAAGCCTTACCCCGCATAATCATATAAACATTTTCTTAGCATCAACTAGCTCTTAGTGGAGAGTGTGTGAGGAAAAAACTTACAGATTATAAACTAAAACGTCAGGATGTATTATTAAAATCCATTGGAGAATAACAATAAGCGTTAATACAATTTATTCGGTATACTAACCATTAATAGCACAAATTTGCATACAATTAAGATACATAGATCGGCAAAAAACTCCGCAAATGAGAAAATGTTAATTTTAGTCTCATTCAAAGGCTATGTTCACAGCTGCGCAAGCCTTACCCCTGCTAATCATATAAACATTTTTCTTAGCATCAACTAGCTCTTAGTGGAGAGTGTGTGAGGAAAAACTTACAGATTATAAACTAAAACGTCAGGATGTATTATTAAAAATCCATTGGAGAATAACAATAAGCGTTAATACAATTTATTCAGTATACTAACCATTAATAGCACAAATTTGCATACAATTAAGATACATATATCGGCAAAAAATTCCGCAAATGAGAAAATGTTAATTTTAGTCTAATTCAAAGGCTATGTGCACAGCTGCGCAAGCCTTATCCCTGCTAATCATATAAACATTTTTCTTAGCATCAACTAGCTCTTAGTGGAGAGTTGTGTGAGGAAAAACTTACAGATTATAAACTAAAACGTCAGGATGTATTATTAACAATCCATTGGAGAATAACAATAAGCGTTAATACAATTTATTCGGTATACTAACCATTAATACCACAAATTTGCATACAATTAAGATACATATATCGGCAAAAAATTCCGCAAATGAGAAAATGTTAATTTTAGTCTAATTCAAAGGCTATGTTCACAGCTGCGCAAGCCTTATCCCTGCTAATCATATAAACATTTTTCTTAGCATCAACTAGCTCTTAGTGGAGAGTTGTGTGAGGAAAAACTTACAGATTATAAACTAAAACGTCAGGATGTATTATTAAAATCCATTGGAGAATAACAATAAGCGTTAATACAATTTATTCAGTATACTAACCATTAATACCACAAATTTGCATACAATTAAGATACATAGATCGGCAAAAATTCCGCAAATGAGAAAATGTTAATTTTAGTCTAATTCAAAGGCTATGTTCACAGCTGCGCAAGCCTTACCCCAGGCTAATCATATAAACATTTTCTTAGCATCAACTAGCTCTTAGTGGAGAGGTGTGAGGAAAAACTTACAGATTATAAACTAAAACGTCAGGATGTATTATTAACAATCCATTGGAGAATAACAATAAGCGTTAATACAATTATATTCGGTATACTAACCATTAATACCACAAATTTGCATACAATTAAGATACATAGATCGGCAAAAATTACTCAAATGAGAAAATGTTAATTTTAGTCTAATTCAAAGACTATGTTCACAGCTGCGCAAGCCTTACCCCTGCTAATCATATAAACATTTTTCTTAGCATCAACTAGCTCTTAGTGGAGATGTGTGAGGAAAAACTTACAGATTATAAACTAAAACGTCAGGATGTATTATTAACAACCCATTGGAGAATAACAATAAGCGTTAATACAATTTATTCGGTATACTAACCATTAATAGCACAAATTTGCATACAATTAAGATACATAGATCGGCAAAAATTACGCAAATGAGAAAATGTTAATTTTAGTCTAATTCAAAGGACTATGTTCACAGCTGCGCAAGCCTTACCCCTGCTAATCATATAAACATTTTTCTTAGCATCAACTAGCTCTTAGTGGAGAGGTGTTGGGAAAAACTTACAGATTATAAACTAAAACGTCAGGATGTATTATTAACAATCCATTGCAGAATAACAATAAGCGTTAATACAATTTATTCGGTATACTAACCATTAATAGCACAAATTTGCATACAATTAAGATACATAGATCGGCAAAAATTACTCAAATGAGAAAATGTTAATTTTAGTCTAATTCAAAGACTATGTTCACAGCTGCGCAAGCCTTACCCCAGGCTAATCATATAAACATTTTTCTTAGCATCAACTAGCTCTTAGTGGAGAGGTGTTGGGAAAAAACTTACAGATTATAAACTAAAACGTCAGGATGTATTATTAACAACCCATTGCAGAATAACAATAAGCGTTAATACAATTTATTCGGTATACTAACCATTAATAGCACAAATTTGCATACAATTAAGATACATAGATCGGCAAAAATTACTCAAATGAGAAAATGTTAATTTTAGTCTAATTCAAAGGACTATGTTCACAGCTGCGCAAGCCTTACCCCTGATAATCATATAAACATTTTTCTTAGCATCAACTAGCTCTTAGTGGAGAGTGTGTGAGGAAAAAACTTACAGATTATAAACTAAAACGTCAGGATGTGTTATTAACAATCCATTGGAGAATAACAATAAGCGTTAATACAATTTATTCGGTATACTAACCATTAATAGCACAAATTTGCATACAATTAAGATACATAGATCGGCAAAAATTACCGCAAATGAGAAAATGTTAATTTTAGTCTCATTCAAAGACTATGTTCACAGCTGCGCAAGCCTTACCCCTGCTAATCATATAAACATTTTCTTAGCATCAACTAGCTCTTAGTGGAGAGTGTGTGAGGAAAAACTTACAGATTATAAACTAAAACGTCAGGATGTATTATTAAAATCCATTGGAGAATAACAATAAGCGTTAATACAATTTATTCGGTATACTAACCATTAATAGCACAAATTTGCATACAATTAAGATACATATATCGGCAAAAAATTCCGCAAATGAGAAAATGTTAATTTTAGTCTAATTCAAAGGCTATGTTCACAGCTGCGCAAGCCTTACCCCGATAATCATATAAACATTTTTCTTAGCATCAACTAGCTCTTAGTGGAGAGGTGTGTGAGGAAAAACTTACAATTATAAACTAAAACGTCAGGATGTATTATTAACAATCCATTGGAGAATAACAATAAGCGTTAATACAATTTATTCGGTATACTAACCATTAATAGCGCAAATTTGCATACAATTAAGATACATATATCGGCAAAAATTACTCAAATGAGAAAATGTTAATTTTAGTCTAATTCAAAGACTATGTTCACAGCTGCGCAAGCCTTACCCCTGCTAATCATATAAACATTTTTCTTAGCATCAACTAGCTCTTAGTGGAGAGTGTGGAGGAAAAACTTACAGATTATAAACTAAAACGTCAGGATGTATTATTAACAATCCATTGGAGAATAACAATAAGCGTTAATACAATTTATTCAGTATACTAACCATTAATAGCACAAATTTGCATACAATTAAGATACATAGATCGGCAAAAATTACTCAAATGAGAAAATGTTAATTTTAGTCTAATTCAAAGACTATGTTCACAGCTGCGCAAGCCTTACCCCTGCTAATCATATAAACATTTTTCTTAGCATCAACTAGCTCTTAGTGGAGAGGTGTGTGAGGAAAAAACTTAGAGATTATAAACTAAAACGTCAGGATGTATTATTAACAATCCATTGGAGAATAACAATAAGCGTTAATACAATTTATTCGGTATACTAACCATTAATACCACAAATTTGCATACAATTAAGATACATAGATCGGCAAAAAATTCCGCAAATGAGAAAATGTTAATTTTAGTCTAATTCAAAGGCTATGTTCACAGCTGCGCAAGCCTTACCCCAGGCTAATCATATAAACATTTTTCTTAGCATCAAAAAGCTCTTAGTGGAGAGGTGTGGGGAAAAAACTTACAGCTTATAAACTAAAACGTCAGGATGCATTATTATTAACAACCCATTGGAAAATAACAATAAGCGTTAATATAGTTTATATTCGGTATAATAACCATTAATAGCGCAAATTTGCATACAGTTAAGATACATAGATCGGCAAAAAATTACTCAAATGAGAAAATGTTAATTTTAGTCTAATTCAAAGACTATGTTCACAGCTGCGCAAGCCTTACCCCTGCTAATCATATAAACATTTTTCTTAGCATCAACTAGCTCTTAGTGGAGATGTGTGTAAGGAAAAAACTTACAGATTATAAACTAAAACGTCAGGATGTGTTATTAACAATCCATTGGAGAATAACAATAAGCGTTAATACAATTTATTCGGTATACTAACCATTAATAGCACAAATTTGCATACAATTAAGATACATAGATCGGCAAAAAATTCCGCAAATGAGAAAATGTTAATTTTAGTCTCATTCAAAGGCTATGTTCACAGCTGCGCAAGCCTTACCCCCGATAATCATATAAACATTTTTCTTAGCATAAACTAGCTCTTAGTGGAGAGGTGTGTGAGGAAAAAACTTACAGATTATAAACTAAAACGTCAGGATGTATTATTAACAATCCATTGGAGAATAACAATAAGCGTTAATACAATTTATTCGGTATACTAACCATTAATAGCGCAAATTTGCATACAGTTAAGATACATAGAGCGGCAAAAAATTACTCAAATGAGAAAATGTTAATTTTAGTCTAATTCAAAGACTATGTTCACAGCTGCGCAAGCCTTACCCCTGCTAATCATATAAACATTTTTCTTAGCATCAACTAGCTCTTAGTGGAGAGGTGTGTGAGGAAAAAACTTACAGATTATAAACTAAAACGTCAGGATGTATTATTAACAATCCATTGGAGAATAACAATAAGCGTTAATACAATTTATTCAGTATACTAACCATTAATAGCACAAATTTGCATACAATTAAGATACATATATCGGCAAAAAATTCCGCAAATGAGAAAATGTTAATTTTAGTCTCATTCAAATGCTATGTTCACAGCTGCGCAAGCCTTACCCCCGATAATCATATAAACATTTTTCTTAGCATAAACTAGCTCTTAGTGGAGAGGTGTGTGAGGAAAAAACTTACAGATTATAAACTAAAACGTCAGGATGTATTATTAACAATCCATTGGAGAATAACAATAAGCGTTAATACAATTTATTCGGTATACTAACCATTAATAGCACAAATTTGCATACAATTAAGATACATAGATCGGCAAAAAACTCCGCAAATGAGAAAATGTTAATTTTAGTCTCATTCAAAGGCTATGTTCACAGCTGCGCAAGCCTTACCCCTGCTAATCATATAAACATTTTTCTTAGCATCAACTAGCTCTTAGTGGAGAGGTGTGTGAGGAAAAAACTTAGAGATTATAAACTAAAACGTCAGGATGTATTATTAACAATCCATTGGAGAATAACAATAAGCGTTAATACAATTTATTCAGTATACTAACCATTAATAGCACAAATTTGCATACAATTAAGATACATATATCGGCAAAAAATTCCGCAAATGAGAAAATGTTAATTTTAGTCTAATTCAAAGACTATGTTCACAGCTGCGCAAGCCTTACCCCTGCTAATCATATAAACATTTTTCTTAGCATCAACTAGCTCTTAGTGGAGATGTGTGTAAGGAAAAAACTTACAGATTATAAACTAAAACGTCAGGATGTATTATTAACAATCCATTGGAGAATAACAATAAGCGTTAATACAATTTATTCGGTATACTAACCATTAATAGCACAAACTTGCATACAATTAAGATACATAGATCGGCAAAAAATTCCGCAAATGAGAAAATGTTAATTTTAGTCTAATTCAAAGGCTATGTTCACAGCTGCGCAAGCCTTACCCCAGGCTAATCATATAAACATTTTTCTTAGCATCAACTAGCTCTTAGTGGAGAGGTGTTGGGAAAAAACTTACAGCTTATAAACTAAAACGTCAGGATGTATTATTATTAACAACCCATTGCAAAATAACAATAAGCGTTAATATAGTTTATATTCGGTATACTAACCATTAATAGCGCAAATTTGCATACAGTTAAGATACATAGATCGGCAAAAAATTACTCAAATGAGAAAATGTTAATTTTAGTCTAATTCAAAGACTATGTTCACAGCTGCGCAAGCCTTACCCCTGCTAATCATATAAACATTTTTCTTAGCATCAACTAGCTCTTAGTGGAGAGGTGTGTGAGGAAAAAACTTACAGATTATAAACTAAAACGTCAGGATGTGTTATTAACAATCCATTGGAGAATAACAATAAGCGTTAATACAATTTATTCGGTATACTAACCATTAATAGCACAAATTTGCATACAATTAAGATACATAGATCGGCAAAAAATTCCGCAAATGAGAAAATGTTAATTTTAGTCTCATTCAAAGGCTATGTTCACAGCTGCGCAAGCCTTACCCCCGATAATCATATAAACATTTTTCTTAGCATCAACTAGCTCTTAGTGGAGAGGTGTTGAGGAAAAACTTACAGATTATAAACTAAAACGTCAGGATGTATTATTAACAATCCATTGGAGAATAACAATAAGCGTTAATACAATTTATTCGGTATACTAACCATTAATAGCACAAATTTGCATACAATTAAGATACATAGATCGGCAAAAAATTACTCAAATGAGAAAATGTTAATTTTAGTCTAATTCAAAGACTATGTTCACAGCTGCGCAAGCCTTACCCCTGCTAATCATATAAACATTTTTCTTAGCATCAACTAGCTCTTAGTGGAGAGGTGTGTGAGGAAAAAACTTACAGATTATAAACTAAAACGTCAGGATGTATTATTAACAATCCATTGGAGAATAACAATAAGCGTTAATACAATTTATTCAGTATACTAACCATTAATAGCACAAATTTGCATACAATTAAGATACATATATCGGCAAAAAATTCCGCAAATGAGAAAATGTTAATTTTAGTCTAATTCAAAGGCTATGTGCACAGCTGCGCAAGCCTTACCCCTGCTAATCATATAAACATTTTTCTTAGCATCAACTAGCTCTTAGTGGAGAGGTGTGTGAGGAAAAAACTTAGAGATTATAAACTAAAACGTCAGGATGTATTATTAACAATCCATTGGAGAATAACAATAAACGTTAATACAATTTATTCGGTATGCTAACCATTAATACCACAAATTTGCATACAATTAAGATACATAGATCGGCAAAAAATTCCGCAAATGAGAAAATGTTAATTTTAGTCTAATTCAAAGGCTATGTTCACAGCTGCGCAAGCCTTACCCCTGCTAATCATATAAACATTTTTCTTAGCATCAACTAGCTCTTAGTGGAGAGGTGTGGGGAAAAAACTTACAGCTTATAAACTAAAACGTCAGGATGCATTATTATTAACAACCCATTGGAAAATAACAATAAGCGTTAATATAGTTTATATTCGGTATAATAACCATTAATAGCGCAAATTTGCATACAGTTAAGATACATAGATCGGCAAAAAATTACTCAAATGAGAAAATGTTAATTTTAGTCTAATTCAAAGACTATGTTCACAGCTGCGCAAGCCTTACCCCTGCTAATCATATAAACATTTTTCTTAGCATCAACTAGCTCTTAGTGGAGATGTGTGTAAGGAAAAAACTTACAGATTATAAACTAAAACGTCAGGATGTATTATTAACAATCCATTGGAGAATAACAATAAGCGTTAATACAATTTATTCGGTATACTAACCATTAATAGCACAAACTTGCATACAATTAAGATACATAGATCGGCAAAAAATTCCGCAAATGAGAAAATGTTAATTTTAGTCTAATTCAAAGGCTATGTTCACAGCTGCGCAAGCCTTACCCCAGGCTAATCATATAAACATTTTCTTAGCATCAACTAGCTCTTAGTGGAAGGTGTTGGGAAAAACTTACAGATTATAAACTAAAACGTCAGGATGTATTATTATTAACAACCCATTGCAAAATAACAATAAGCGTTAATATAGTTTATATTCGGTATACTAACCATTAATAGCGCAAATTTGCATACAGTTAAGATACATAGATCGGCAAAAAATTACTCAAATGAGAAAATGTTAATTTTAGTCTAATTCAAAGACTATGTTCACAGCTGCGCAAGCCTTACCCCTGCTAATCATATAAACATTTTTCTTAGCATCAACTAGCTCTTAGTGGAGAGGTGTGTGAGGAAAAAACTTACAGATTATAAACTAAAACGTCAGGATGTGTTATTAACAATCCATTGGAGAATAACAATAAGCGTTAATACAATTTATTCGGTATACTAACCATTAATAGCACAAATTTGCATACAATTAAGATACATAGATCGGCAAAAAATTCCGCAAATAAGAAAATGTTAATTTTAGTCTAATTCAAAGGCTATGTTCACAGCTGCGCAAGCCTTACCCCAGGCTAATCATATAAACATTTTTCTTAGCATCAACTAGCTCTTAGTGGTGAGGTGTGGGGAAAAAACTTACAGCTTATAAACTAAAACGTCAGGATGTATTATTATTAACCCATTGGAAAATAACAATAAGCGTTAATATAGTTTATATTCGGTATACTAACCATTAATAGCGCAAATTTGCATACAGTTAAGATACATAGATCGGCAAAAAATTACTCAAATGAGAAAATGTTAATTTTAGTCTAATTCAAAGACTATGTTCACAGCTGCGCAAGCCTTACCCCTGCTAATCATATAAACATTTTTCTTAGCATCAACTAGCTCTTAGTGGAGAGGTGTGGGGAAAAAACTTACAGCCTATAAACTAAAACGTCAGGATGTATTATCATTAACAACCCATTGGAAAATAACAATAAGCGTTAATATAGTTTAGATTCGGTATACTAACCATTAATTGCGCAAATTTGCATACAGTTAAGATACATAGATCGGCAAAAAATTACTCAAACGAGAAAATGTTAATTATAGTCTAATTCAAAGACTATGTTCACAGCTGCGCAAGCCTTACCCCTGCTAATCATATAAACATTTTTCTTAGCATCAACTAGCTCTTAGCGGGGATGTGTGTGAGGAAAATCCTTACAGATTATAAACTAAAACGTCAGGATGTATTATTAAAAACTCATTGGAAAATAACAATAAGCGTTAATACAGTTTATTCGGTATACTAACCATTAATAGCACTAATTTGCATACAGTTAAGATACATAGATTGGCAAACAATTCCGCAATTGAGAAAATGTTAATTTTCGTCTAATTCAAAGGATATGTTCATTGCTGTGCAAGCCTTACTTCTGCTAATCCTATAAACATTTTTCTTACCATCAATTAGCTTGCTGAAGGTTTTTATTCCATCAAGTTTTAAGTAGTTGAAAAAGCGCTCTGGTAAAAACGCAAAAAAATCATCGCTTTCAACAATAGCACGATACCCATACTTTGTTGACACAGACCTGACTTCTAAGACACAATGTTTTCTATCGGTGACAAGCTCGGAAGCGCTTATTGTAGTTTTACGCTTTATAACCGCATTTAATTTTGTAAAATCAATATTTTATATGAGCTAGCAAATAAGAAAATAAAGTGTTAAAAATTAGGGCGGAAATTTAAATATTACAGTTAAATCACTAATGAGGTAAGACCGAAATATAACTTTTAAAAATGTAAAAGATATAATTCTCCGTCTTGATGCAAGAATAATAAGTTTAAACTAAAAAGACTTACCTGTTTGTACCTCGTTCTTCGGAAGTTGAAACAGATATTTTAAACTAGAAACCCTAGGCCACACTTAGATGAATCGACAGATCCTTTCCAATCAACATAAATCCTGTTATAAAACACGATCATCAACTTTGATACCCTTTCACCGAACGCTCTACTCATATTGTTTATAGAAAATTTCAAAAATGCTTATTAACCCTAAGGTATTTGGTAAAACAACGTTACATCAAATCGCGATAATTACATGACTTTAAATAGAGGTATTGACAAACTAAAAACTGCTAAAATACATCAATTATTGCTGTAGTGTATAAACGATGAGGTGCTTGGAAGATAGTCAAACATTCGCTAGCCCTGCATAACAAATTTTAGACGCACAGGCCATATTGCAAAAACAGGCTTTAGGAAGGATTCGTATTTTAGATATATGCGTAAACAAAATTCAAACTATAACAATATCTAAACCAAAAAGAGCTCCATATTTAAATGGAAATCTTTAGCGTAAAAGCACCAAGGGCAGAAACTTGACCTTTCCAAGCATATTAAAACAGGCTATATTAGAAATATATTTTTTACATGTCTCTTAACAAGGGGTAATTTACGAAAAATATTACCCAAGAAATGATTTTAATTACGGAAATCTCCATAAATAAAAACAAATAATAAACAACGTCTTTGACCTTATTAAAATGTAACATAATTAATAGCCGGTAATTTGTTGACACAAAAGCAGGCTCTTTGTATGCCTTACGATACATTACTCGTAGAACCGAATTGGGGAAATTTTCAGATTTTCGATAATATTTACGTAGAAAGGAGTGTTAAAACGCGGTGTTATTTATAATACAATAGTATATTATGCAAAATCTGAAACCTCGAATTTCTGTAGAACGATAACGAGCGAGCATAAGTTATCAAGGTTTATTTATTTTCAGGCTAATTATACGTCCTCGTTAAAGCACCGAACAATGTCACAGTCATTTAAACCTATTAGAATGTAAATGGAATATTTTGAATGACAGAAAAACAAACACATTCTATACATTACGAAACATTACTCATTAGAATCGAATTGGAAAATTTTTAAAAATGTTTTATTAACCCTAAGGTATTTGGTAAAACAACATTACATTAAATCGCGATAATTACATGGTTTTAAATAGAGGTATTGGCAAACTAAAAGCTGCTAAAATACATCAACTATTGCTGTAGGGTATAAAACGATGAGGTGCTTGAATGATTGACAAACATTCGCCAGCCCTGCATAACAAATTTTAGACGCACAGGCCATATAGCAATAACAGTCTTTGAGAAAGATTCGTATTTTAGATATATGCGTAAACAAATTTCAATCGATAACAATATCTAAACCAAAAAGCTCTCCATACTTAAAATGAAATTTTTGACGTGAAAGCGCCATGGTAATTACGAGCGACATTTCATAATCTATTTACATCGTAATAACATCCAGATTTTCCAAAGCATATTTTAAATCTTGTTTAATTTGGTGAATGTAAAACTAATTAGATTGCTCCAAGTTTTTATATGTACAACGTAAGAAACGGACGCCAAAATCAGTGCAGTTACCGGTTTATCTAAGTAAAACGCGAAATATTGTTTTACCGTCGTTTAGTTTGAATCTGCAAGGGTAAGTAAAATTTGTTGTTTGCCGCATTTAATATCTTGCTAAAAACATAATGCATTTTATTAGCTTAAATACTAACTTGAAAACTTGTCATTTTCTCTGCATGTTCTAAGTCGTAATTATAAAACGGCTTCTAGTACAATAATTTTTTAGCAATATATCGCAACTGGACGGAAATCCAAATGTATATGATTCATCTGTGAGAGGGTTCATAAATGACTAAACTGTGATAATTCACACATATGCTTATGTAAAGCAAATCTTTTGAGAGTATTCAGGCGGCCTCGTTAATACCGTATTATTTAACAAATAATTCACATCCTTTGCAGCGTTTCGCAATACTTTTCCACTAAATAAATATCTGGAGAATTCGTAATTTGCAACTCTTTTTTGTAGAACCACCTCAAGAACGGTTTATCGTTTAAGCCTTAAGCAAATAAGTGATAGGTTTCGTATGTTGAATTTGTATCACTTTAAATAATACAGTTGCCCTGCAGGGGAAATAACCTTTATCAAAAACCGTCTTATATTTAGATATATGTACTATATTCTCTATTTTAAGCAAAATGTTCCGGCTTGAAACAATTAAGAAAAAGCTGCGACACCTTAAACCTCTGCGTATTACATACCAACAACCGTTTAAATTGCGCTCGAGGCAATGTGTTTGTACTAAGAAGTATTGAGAATAAATACCTTTATAATTTTAATTGTTTTCATTTAGCATTGACATATATTGGCAAAAGTCTAGATAAATCCGATAACACAAACCCTGTTAAATAAATGCGTTCTAATAAACTAAACCGTACCTTTTGATGGTTGGTAAAAAATTTCTGTTGAAGCACTTTTAACTGAATCAAAACACTATAAATACACCCTCTAACTTTTAACGCAATTTTAAGCCTCTCTTAAAAGAGTAGCCGTTTTAATATGCAGACATGCTCGTACTGAACATATGCTTGTTCATTATCGACTGCTAGGAATGCCGTATTGTTGAAGCACTAATCAATGCTAATTATTAACCTTCCAGCAATGCGTGCATAAGTATAATTACATTCAATAACCTTTATGCTCAAGAATTATATATACCGGTCAATGTTGTACATTACATGTATGACAAATTTATATAAATATTATTGGAAAACAATAAATGGGCTTTGAGATTCAACGCGATATCTAATTATATCTTTTAACGAGCGATACATCGCCCTCCACAGGATTTGCTGTATTTATTGTATCAACAGGATAAAACCTACTCATAATCGACGCATATTTAGCATCTTCTGAACCAATCAAATCGTCACGGCTCTCAAATTCGCGATAGCCAAGAAAACATATAGATTTTGTAATAAATCATCTGAACGGGTTAGACGCCGACTCAACAATTAAGTATATTTTTTGCTATAAATAGTACCTGTATATGGAACCGTTTGTGTAAAAACATCATCACCCGCGTCCTTATAGCTAACGAAGTTGTGAATCTTCAACAGTTTGGTATTACAAATTTGAAACAGTACGAAAAGATGGTTAATCTAACCGGTGTTTATTGCTTTCGACAGGGTTTAGTATCCTTGGAAGAATCAGAAACAAAATCTATTACACATGCCGGGAGGAGACCCGACCCCATATTCCAAAATAAAACGGTTCTTCTGGAACGAGTTGTTAAATTTTCTTTATAAGTACTTCCATATCATTGAGTTTAACCCTTGTAGTAGGTATGAGAATTTTCGGTGATAGCTTATAAATGAGAAGCGGTTACTTGCAAGGTATCGATCAAGCCAACGTTTATTTGCAATAAAATCTTTAACATCCGCCACAACTTTGGATTGGGACTAACCATTAACAGCTTTTTTTATATTTATATACTCATCGAAATTCTTCCAATACCGCCCCTTATCCAAATCAAAATTTTTCACAATTGTTATAAAATTATGTTTTGAGTCACCCCAACACTGTAAGCACATTTCTTTAAATTTCGGATATGTCATGTCTGTGTAAAATATTTCAGGTCTTTTGCGTGCGTCGATAGACCTAAAGGTAGTAGAGGGAGTAAGTAAGGGGTTACTGTAACTTGTTGTTCAGAGATATAGAAGAACGTAAGAAGCTTTCATGATGTGTAGTCGCTTAGCTTGATTTATATTTAAATAAACCTTTCTTTAAACTTGATGTTGTTTATTGCATTACATCAACTTTGGTGCTAAAACCCGGGAAGATCTGGTGATAAATATAAACGAGCTTTAACGTGAATATTCGGAATAACGGAACTTGAACGCGAATATTTAACAGACGGCTATACTATCGATGCTTCATTATGGAACAAGTAAAACGGACAATCTGTAGAACGCACTTTACTAAAACAGTTAATAATATAAATTCTATGCTAGAAAATAGTTATAGTGTCGAAGACATTTATACAGCTATGTCAAAGTTAAAGCTTGCAAGTGACAATCTGAAAGAAATTGATAAGCAAATTGGACCTTTGCTTAAGGAAAATCTAGAGGACGAGTTAATGAAAAGGTATGAATATGAAGAGGTTGCTGTAACCACGATGTCTAAGTTGGAATTTAGATTAAAACTCTGAGAAAAATCGCAGATAGAGGTTGACTCGAATTTAACGAATACGGTACCAGTAAGTAACGAAGCAAGTAGGCCGTCCTTTACGTCAGTGAAGCTTCAACGTGTACAGCTAGCAAAGTATGATGGTACTGCAAAGGGCTGGCTTCCTTTCTGGACACAATTCAGAAGTATGATCCACGACAATCAACAATTAACGAACGGAGATCGATTCAACTACCTGCGAATGTATGTCACGGGAAGAGCCGCTGAAGCAATTGAGAGACTTCCTCCATCTGGAGCATTCTATGAAGAAGCTTTGAATATATTAAAAGACCAATTTGGAAAAGGGGAACGGCTAATTAAACAATATATTGATAGCATTATGAAAATCGAACCTGTAAAATCCAGAAATGACGTAAGCACTTTAAGGAAGAATTACAATCTAATCACTTCAGCTATGCGTGCTCTTGAAATGTTAGAAGTATCTAGTTCTCAGTATAACATAATCGTAAAGTCGATTCTCTTGAAGTCGTTGCCAACGGAATTGCGCTTAGTATTTTAGCGACAAATGAAAATGAAATCATCCAATCATCTAGAAATTACTACAAATAATTTAGAAAGTTGATCATCAAAATCAGAGGAAGATGCAGATCGCCAGGTAAAGGATTTGTTGCAGTTTCTTAAAAACGAACTCGAGTCGTTGGAACAAGCTTTAAAACCGGATGCAGATAGTAAAGAAAAGATGCTCCCAACAGAGAAGAGAACGCATTACAAAGGAACTGCGTCTAGTTTATTAGTCACCCCGAACAAACGTCTTGAATGCTGTGCTTTCTGCAAGAAAGAACATAAAACCGAAATGTGTGACGCAGATGTATCTTTGGCGAGGAAGAGAGAAATTCTAAAGGCAGCAGGAAATTGTTACCGTTGTACGAGAAATAACCATAGTGCTAAATATTGTAAAAATAGATTCTTAAGATGTAAAGAATGCAGAGGTAGGCACACAACAACAATGGGCGACCCAAACTTTAAGCCAGGTAAGGATAGACACAACGTTAAGACGACAGGTATTACAGTGAAATTAACGAAAAGCGAGAGTTCAATGAACACTTCGGCGCCGTCGGTGTCCAGTTTGATAACAAACATAAACAAAAATGTGCTATTGCAAACGGCTTGTGTTTATGCCTTTGGCAAAAATTCAAAGAAGTTAATTGGATTAGTAATAGACGGCAGTAGTCAACTTTCATTTATTAAGTAGAATCTATCAAGGGTATTAAATTTACCTGTTGTCGGACAACATAGGGTTTGTATTGCCGCGTTTGGAAATAGTTCATCAATACCGTCTAAACTCTACAACCGCGTTTTAATTACTTTGAAGGGACAATATACAGATAAAATTTTAACGATTGAGGCTGTGGAAGTTCCAGAAATTTGCATGGATAATTTACATATACCTAAAGAAAACGTGGTAGAGTATCAAAAAAATTATTGTACTAGAAGTCGTTTTTTAATTACGACTTAGAACATGCAGAAAAAATGACAAGTTTTCAGGTTAGTATTTAAGCTAATAAAATCCATTATGTTTTCAGCGAGATATTAAATACGGCAAACAACAAATTCTACTTACCCTTGCAGATTCAAACTGGACGACGGTAAAAAATATTTCGCGTTTTACTTAGATAAACCGGTAACTGCACTGATTTTGGCGTCCGTTTCTTACGTTTTACATACATATAAAAACTTGGGGCAATCTAATTAGTTTTACATTCACCAAATTAAACAAGATTTAAAATATGCTTTGGAAAATCTGGATATTATAACGATGTAAATGGATTATGAAATGTCGCTCGTAATTACCATAGCGCTTTTACGCTAAAGATTTCATTTTAAATATGGAGTGCTTGATGCTTTTACGCTAAAGATTTTATTTTAAATATGCAGCGCTTTTTGGTTTAGATATTGTTATAGTTTGAATTTTATTTACGCATATATCTAAAATACGAACCCTTCTTAAAGACTGTTTTTGCAATATGACCTGTGCGTCTAAAATTTGTTATGCAGGGCTGGCAAATGTTTGTCAATCGTCCAAGCATCTCATCGTTTTATACCCTACAGCAATAGTTGATGTATTTTAGCAGCTTTTAGTTTGCCAATACCTCTATTTAAAATCATGTAATTATCGCGATTTAATGTAACGTTGTTTTACCAAATACCTTAGGGTTAATAAAACATTTTTGAAAATTTTTCCAATTCGCCTCTAATGAGTAATGTTTCGTATTGTATGTATGTATGTTTTTCTGTCATCCAAAATATTCCATTTACATTCTAATAGGTTTAAGTGACTGCGACATTGTTCGGTGCTTTAACGAGGACGTATAATTAGCCTGAAAATAAATAAACCTTGATAACTTATGCTCGCTCGTTATCGTTTTACAGAAATTCGAGGTTTCAGATTTTGCATAATATGCTATTGTATTATAAATAACACCGCGTTTTAACACTGCTTTCTACGTAAATATTATCGAAAATCTGAAAATTTCCCCAATTCGGTTCTACGAGTAATGTATCGTAAGGCATACAAAGAGCTTGCTTTTGTGCCAACAAATTACTGACTATTAATTATGTTACATTTTAATATGGTCGAAGACGTTGTTTATTATTTGTTTTTATTTATGGAGGTTTCCGTAATTAAAATCATTTCTTGGGTAATATTTTTCGTAAATTACTCCTTGTTAAGAGACATGTAAAAAATATATTTCTAATATAGCCTGTTTTAATATGCTTGGAAAGGTCAAGTTTCTGCCCTTGATGCTTTTACGCTAAAGATTTTATTTTAAATATGGAGCGCTTTTTGGTTTAGATATTGTTATAGTTTGAATTTTGTTTACGCATATATCTAAAATACGAATCCTTCTCGAAGACTGTTTTTGCAATATGGCTTGTGCGTCTAAAATTTGTTATGCAGGGCTGGCAAATGTTTGTCAATCGTCCAAGCACCTCATCGTTTTATACCTTACAGCAATGGTTGATGTATTTTAGCAGCTTTTAGTTTGCCAATACCTCTATTTAAAGTCATGTAATTATCGCGATTTGATGTAATGTAATTTACCAAATACCTTAGGGTTAATAAGCATTTTTGAAATTTTCCATAAACAATATGAAAGTAGAGAGTTCGGTGAAAGGGTATCAAAGTCAATAGTCGTGTTTTATAACAGAATTTATGTTGATTGGAAAGGATGTCGATTCATATAAGTGTGGCCTAGGGTTTCTAGTTCAAAATATCTGTTTCAACTTCCGAAGAACGAGGTACAAGCAGGTAAGTCTTTTTAGTTTATAATTATTATTCTTGCATCAAGACGCAGAATTATATCTTTTACATTTTTAAAAGTTATATTTGGGTCTTACCTCATAATTTAATTGTAATATTTAAATTTCCGCCCTAATTTTTAACACTTTATTTTCTTATTTGCCAACACATATAAAATATGGATTTTACAAAATTAAATGTGGTTATGAAGCATAAAACTACAATAAGCGCTTCCGAGCTTGTCACCGATAGAAAATATCGTGTCTTAAGAATCAGGTCTGTGTCAACAAAGTATGGGGATCGTGGTATTGTTGAAAGCGATGATTTTTTTGTGTTTTTACCAGAGCGCTTTTTCAACTACTTAAAACTTGATGGAATAAAAACCTTCAGCTAGCTAATTGATGGTAAGAAAAATGTTTATATGATTAGCCTGGGGTAAGGCTTGCACAGCTGTGACCATAGCTTTTGAATTAGACTAAAATTAACATTTTCTCATTTGCGGAATTTTTTGCCGATCTATGTATCTTAATTGTATGCAAATTTGTGCTATTAATGGTTTGTATACCGAATAAATTGTATTAACGCTTATTGTTAATACTCCCTGTATTGAAGGCAATCACTCTTTTAAACTTTAAAAATTTTTGCTTAGTGTATTCAAACCAAATATTACAAACATCAATAAATCAAAGTAACCTTCAATTTATGTCATAAACGTCAAACTTGAAGTTTTTATTATTTTGACAACGATCCTAGGTCATGGATCGAAACGTAAATAAAATAGATTTTAAAAACTATGAGTGGTTTCATTCCCAAAGAAAATTAAGAAGAACGCTTATTGTTATTCTCCAATGGATTGTTAATAATACATCCTGACGTTTTAGTTTATAATCTGTAAGTTTTTTCCTCGCACACCTCTCCACTAAGAGCTAGTTGATGCAAAGAAAAATGTTTATATGATTAGCAGGGGTAAGGCTTGCGCAGCTGTAAACATAGCTTTTGAATTAGACTAAAATTAACATTTTCTCATTTGCGGAATTTTTTGCCGATTTATGTATCTTAACTGTATGCAAATTTGTGCTATTAATGTATAGTATACCGAATATAAACTATATTAACGCTTATTGTTATTTTCCAATGGGTTGTTAATAATAATACATCCTGACGTTTTAGTTTATAAGCTGTAAGTTTTTTCCCCACACCTCTGCACTAAGAGCTAGTTGATGCTAAGAAAAATGTTTATATGATTAGCAGGGGTAAGGCTTGCGCAGCTGTAAACATAGCTTTTGAATTAGACTAAAATTAACATTTTCTCATTTGCAGATTTGTTTGCCGATTTATGTATCTTAACTGTATGCAAATTTGTGCTATTAATGATTATTATACCGAATAAACTGTATTAACGCTTATTGTTATTCTCCAATGGGTATTTAATAATACATCCTGACGTTTTAGTTTATAAGCTGTAAGCTTTTTCTCCACACCTATCCACTAAGAGCTAGTTGAATCAAAAATAATGTGCTTGTGTTTAAACGCCTATTTGCAAATAAACGGATACATGTTTTTTTAGTTTATTGGCTTGCTAATTGGTTTGCAGATTTATGTAAATGTTGCTAGCTGGGAGAATTTGCAGATCCGGTGGTCCTGGGGAAGAATGACGGGGGCCCGTCGGCCCGGTTCGGGGTGCCGAGTGCTCGATCCATACCCTCGGAGGTTAAGAATGTTTAGTTGAAGAAAACTCTTGTTCAAACTTAGGCTGGCAATGCTGTCACCAGATGTGCGAATATTTGCCAATTAAAGTTAAATGACCCAGATGGGGGTGCCGAGAATAAGATCCGTGCCAGATCGGGGTGCTGAGCCCGTGCCTGCAGTTAAAAATTGCTTAGTTGAAGAAAACTATTGTGCAAATTTAGATGGCAATACTGTTACCAGATGTGCGATTGTTTGCAAGTGCGTTGGCGGGGGTGGGGTGAAGGGTCTAGCACCCTGATCGGAGTGCCGAAATCGAGATTCATGCTTGGAGCTAAAAAATGCTTAGTTGAAGAAAACTGTTGTACAGATTTTTGTTACTACATGTGGGAATATTTGCGACGACCTCGGGGTGCATGACCTTTGTACCTAGCAAAAATGGTCTTTTTGGACCTTAGAATTTCCCATGTTAAATCCCATAAGAAAACCGGTTTTTTGCGCTCGTACGAAGGTAGCTTATCTACTAATAAACAATTTACTAAATTTGTTTTGAACACCTGGGGATAGTTTCCTCGTCAAGTAGGCTGGTGATTTCTACAAAGCAAAGTGAATTGTTGCCTTAATAAACAAAACCACTTAATTTATACTAAAATTAAAACTGATTGAGCGGAACCAAGGATAATCATGCTTTCCCATTGGTTGTTAAGCCAATAGGGAACACAATCCAGATGATACCATTGGGCCATTAGACTCTTGTCAGTATTTAGGGGGAGTCTTTTGTGTTTGACTATTTTAATTGATTCATACGTATTTAGGAAATATGTTGGCACCGCTTTTAACAGTTTGACATTTTCTAGTTTAACCGGGTGACTAGTTTGAAAAATATATTTGGCGACTTGAGATCTTTCATATTTAGCGTATTTGACATAAGCAATGTTCTCTTTAAATCTAGTCGTAACATTTTTCTTAGTCTGACCAATATATATTTGAGAACATCCCGGTCCCGAACAGCTAATCTCATGAATCCCAGACCTTTGCAACTTGTTCACTTGGTCTTTTGAATTACCTAACAGATCTTTAATTTTATTAGTATGATTATAAACAATTTTGAAATTGAATTGTTTAAATATTTTATTAAGGCCCTTAGTGGTGCTGTGAAAAGGAAGTTTAACATTAGTGGTGCTGGATTGCAAAGTCGTTATTTCTATTTTTACATTTTCTTAAAACATTATCTACAATAACCGTAGAGAAACCATTATGAATCGCTATTTGTTTAATAAGTGCAAGCTCCTTATTAAACCTGTTGCTATTTAAAGGAAAACTAATTAATCTGTTCACTAAAAAATTGAAAGCTGCCAGTTTTTTGTAAACTGTGGTTAGAGGAGAATGAAAGATAATGATTCACCTTAGTTCCTTTTTTATAAATATCAAATTCCAGTTTATTACTGTTTCTAAGTACTAGTGTATCTAAAAATGGCAATTGTCCATTATTTATTTATTTATTTAAATTTATTGAACTACATACAGGCAGAGCCCAAAACAGTAGCTCCGATATATAATTCAACTAAAAAAAATAAAATATGAAAATAAAAACTAAAGATAAAAAATACAGTGTAGAGATACTTATTGATTTTTAACGTTTTATGTGCATTATATACAAACATGTACGCATACACATACACATACACATACACATACATATACATATACGCATACACATACATATATACACATACGCATATACATACATAAGAATACACATGCACCTACACCCTCACCTACACCCCCCTCGCATACACATACACACATATACATACATAAATATGTAATTGCTTTTTCACAGGTTTTTAGGTCAGCTGTGAAGTAAGCAAAACAGTTAATACAGTTAATACAATTAATACAATTAATACAATTAGTACAATATTTCCCTAAAAATACATTTTTAAAAAATTGTTTTTGATGTTGCGCTTTATTGAAATAACACTGTCATCAAACAAATCGATGTTTGATAATTGCATTGTTAAGTTCATGGTGTGGCACATGCGGTTTATAGGAGAATTGCGACAATAATTAGTTTTTGATGTTATCGGATAAAATGTAAGGGGTTTACGCAATATACGATTAAGGGTGTATATGTTAATAAGTGCTAAAAGGTGGGAAGAGTCAATGACTGATTTTAAAATTTTAGCAAAGAAAACATTGTCTGCCAGAGTTCGTTTATCTTTTAGAGTTAGCATATTAAGATATTTGCAGCTAGAGAGGTATGAGTTAGAAGTTGATGGGGTTTTTCTTCATTATGTAAGTGATCATTGTTTTTTGTATTTTTCTATTCTTTTAGTATAAACTTGATAAGTTGGATTCCAAACCGAGCTTCCGTAACTTAAAATTGATAATACGTATGCATTGTAAAGCGTTAATGTAGTGTTTATGTTTGTTGAAGTATCTTGTGGTTCTCATTATGAACCCCAACATCTTATTAGCTTTTTTTGGATATGTTATCTACGTGCGTTGAGAATAACATTTTAGAGTCAAACGTTACACCTAAATCAGTGATTTTAGCTGTTGTGGCTAGAATATGATTGCTAATACTATACGTGTAATTGGTTATGTTGATGTTTCTTGTAAATGAGATGCTATAACATTTAGCAAAATTTAAAAATAATTTATTCTTCTCACAGTAGTGAGCAAGTCGCTGTAAGTCTGATTGAAGTTTTTGACAATCATCTTTACAAGTGATTTCTTTGAAAACCTTCAGATCATCAGCATAGAGTAGTATATTGCTAAAGTAGAAACACCGATGTATATCGTTTATGTACAACACAAATAATAACGGACCTAAGTGAGAACCTTGCGGAACACCGGATGTTACTGAATAAAATTTAGAACGAAACCCATTTACAGAGACTGCTTGTGATCGATTACTTATATAGGAACAGACCCATCTCAATAAAATGCCATGAACCCCGGATTCGACAAGTTTACGGATTAGTATCATATGATTGATTTTATCAAATGCCTTGCTAAAGTCCGTATACACGGCATCAACCTAACATCGCCGCCCCATGCACTCAAGTATATAGTTGGAATAGTATAATAAATTTGTCTCTACAGATTTCCTTTTAATAAAACCATGCTGTTGTGGAATGATTTCGGAGCTTACAGAAAAATATAGTACGTCAAATATAATTTTTTCGAATAGTTTTGGGATAGCGGACGGTATAGAAATTGGTCTGTAGTTTTTTATATCTGAGAGATCGCCAGATTTAAATATTGAAACTACAATGCACTTTTTCCATACCGATGGAAATATCCCCGTTGCTAACGATTTAATGAATTGAATGGATAAAGGGTGGGTTATTCCGTTGCAGCATCGTTTTAATAAAATTGGTGGTATTCCGTCTAAACCTGGACCTTTGTTTATGTTTAGCGTGCGTAGACGCCGATGGAGACCACATGTATTGATTATGTGTTCGGCATAACTATTGTGATTACTGGAGTCACAGTCAAAATTAATATTGGCATTCACATCGTATTCATACATCATCATCATCATCATTAGGTCTTCAATCCTAGAACTGGTTAGACGCGTACCATCATTGTTCCCTATTCTGAACTAACCTACAGATTTCCCTGAATTATGCACAGTTTGCATCTATAACTGTCTGATCTAGGTCTACACCTACCTCTTTTTTCCTATCTCTGCTTGTAATATATCACATACTATTCCCCAAAAATGCCTTAGAACGTATTCCGCCCTACTATTTCTCTTTTTCCCCAGATATTCTTGTTCCCCTACTATTTCTGTAACTTATTTGTTATTATCTTTGTCTGTCCATGCTATCGTTCTCATACATCTGGAGCATTTCAAAAGACTGCTACCGTTTTTCCGTCTGCATTTCAGACTGTCCATATTTCATAGGCATACTGTGCTGTGCTCCACACATATGCTTTCAACAATTTTCTTCTTATTCTGTTTGTTGTCTTTCCTCATAGGCGATGTTCTTTCTTGTTTGATGCAGTTCGATCACTTTCTATTGTTTTACAGTTATATGCCCTATTTCTCCGACCTTCAATGGTTGTGAAGGGAGGTAAGCAGTCTGTGGCTGCCAAGTTCTCCCAACACTTAACCATTTGGCGATTTAATATATTTTCCAATTTATCTTTTCGCACAGTTAACATTAGTTGCAGGTATTTCGCAGCCATTAGGTTTTCCGTCTCAAAACTGTTTGGACACGTACCTGCACTTATTTATATTCTGAGCTAGCCTACATAGTTCCCTGACATTCTCGCACAGCATGTGTATTCAGGTTAATCTTCTTTGGGAATTAAACCACTCATAGTTTTTAAAATCAATTTTATTTACGTTTCAATCCATGACCTAGGATCGTTGTCAAAATTATAATAAAAACTTCAAGTTTGGCATTTATGACATAAATTGAAGGTGACTTTGATTTATTGATGTTTGAAATATTTGGTTTGAGTATACTAAGCAAAAATTGTTAAAGTTTAACAGAGTGATTGCCTTCAATTTGTGTTGCGACCTGGGATCGGCTTTCTTTAGGTAGCCAATACGCTTAACGTGAAATCAGCTGATTAATTTTTATTGGTGAATTTTATATAAATTCAATAACTTGAAATTGGAAAACATTTTTTAACATGTTTCTATTTATACAATTGAGAGGATGGTTATTAAAGAAGTGTGCGATTGCATTATTAAAAGGCTTAAGTAGTCGTTTTTTTATATTTATCTTGAGGGGGAAAATTCATTATGATTTAAGTTACTTCTTTGGTAGATTTTAACATGGTTCTGAAGCGACTCTATGGCGGGTTTACACTTGTCAGATACCAATGTTGTTCTATGAAGATTGTATATGGATCTGAGGCGACCCTATGGCGGGTTTACACTTGTCAGATACCAATGTTGTTCTATGAAGATTGTATATGGATCTGAGGCGACCCTATGGCGGGTTTACACTTGTCAGATACCAATACTGTTCAACGGAGATTGTATATGGTTTTGAGGTAACCTTATTGTGGATTTATACTTGTCAGATACCAATGCTGTTTTACAAGGATTGTTAATATGCTTATTTTTATTTAATTAGTTATTTTATGTATAAATAGAAATCATGTATGTAGGCTGTATTTCATGTTAATATTGCAAGGAAAACCCAGGAAAAACTTGCAATGCTACCTAGATATTGTGGGCATTTAATTTTCATTTGTTATTTCTTTTGTTATTTCTTTTAGTAATGGAATCCATTGTTTACTGAAAGTCACGGATTCGTTTGCAACTCAGTTATTTTTATGTAGGGTTATATAGGCACCTTCTTTGATTTTGCGTTTTTGGTGGTTTTCTTCTTTTTCTTCTTTTCTTCTTTTTAGGGAGTATGTGTATTCAGCTCGTTCCCTTTCTATTGTTTTCTAATTTTATACCCTATTTTACCGAGATTCAGTGAAGGAGGTTAAGCAACCTGTGGCTACCAAGATCTCCCAACACTTAGACATTTGCCGAAATAATGGTTTTCCAGTAAATCCTTCCACACACTTAACATTATTCGAGAATATTGCCCAACCAATTCTTGTAGTTACTTATAATAATCATCATGTTTACGCACAGTTATCTTTTCGTCATTAGTTTATCCATCTTGGGATTGGTTGGATGCGTACCTCCATTGATTTCTATTCTGGGCTAGCCTACATCTCCTGAAACCTCTACAGCCTACATCTTTTACTATCTGTGTGCAGTAGTCTAATCTAGGTCTGCCTCTTCTTCTCTTTTTTTCTATCTCTGCTTCTAAAATATTCCGCACTATTCCCTCATGCCGTAGTATGTGGCCTATCATCCTATCTCTCCTATTTTTTACCGTTTTCCACGTATTTCTTTCTTCCCCTACCATTTTTAGTACCTCTTCGTTCTTAACTTTGTCTGTCCATGATATCTTCATCATACGCCTGTAACACCACATTTCAAAGGCTTCTACCTTTTTCTTGTCCGCTTCTCCTACTGTCCAGGTTTCACAGCTGTACAGTGCTGTGCTCCACACATATGTTTTAAGCAATCTTTTCCTTGTTTCTATGTTTGTAGTCTTTGAGCACAATAGTTGCTTTTTCTTGTCAAATGTAGCACGACCTTGTGCTAATCTTTGTTTTATATCTTTTGTGCTTTTCCCATCTTGCGTTATTTGGCTTCCTAGGTAGCAGAAATCCTTAACCTCTTGTAAGTTCGTGTTAAATACTTGTATTCTTGTTTTTGATTTATTTTCCCCACCTTTGCAAACTAGAACTTTAGTTTTAGTTTTGTTAATTTTCATACCGTATCTCTCTGTTAGAACCGTTTCCATTTCATTAAGAGCCGCTTCTAACTCTTTCTTGCTAGACGCTAATACCGCTATATCATCTGCAAATCTAAGCATATCAATTTTTTGTCCCTGCATAGTAATTCCAAATGTCTTTCTGCATTTGACAGTATTCATTGCCTCTTCTATGTACAAGTTAAAAATCAATGGGGATAGGGCACATCCCTGTCTCACCCCTTTCCTAATGTTTACTTCTCTACGTTCCTGCTCTAATTCTATTACTGCTGTTTGCTCTTTGTATAAGCTATGTACTATTCGTCTATCCCTATAACTTATTCCAATCTTTTTGAAAATTTCAAACATTTTTTCCAATTTACATTGTCGAATGCTTTTCCAGATCTACAAACCCTATATACATGCTTTCCCTTTTCTATTGTTTTCTCCATTATCACTCTCAGAGCTAAAATAGCCTCCCGTGTTCCCCTGTTTCGCCTAAACCCAAATTGGTCTTCTCCTAGTATTTCTTCAGCTCGTTTTTTCATTCGTCTTTGCACAATTCTAGTTAATATTTTTGACACGTGTGCTGTCAAACTTATTGTTCGAAAATTTTCACATCTATCCGCGCCTTTCTTTTTTGGAATAGTTACTATGATGCTACGTTTGAAATCTTTGGGTATCTCGCCTGTCTCATACATATAACTTACAAGTTGGAAGAGACATTCTGTTACTGCTTGTCCAGCGGCTTTTAGAGTTTCTGCTTGCACCTTATCTGTACCCGGCGCCTTACCATTTTTCAGACTCTTTAATGCTAATTCAAACTCGTCTCGAAGTATAGGATATTCCAAGTCATCATTTTCAATGTCTGATTCCTGTTCTAATGCAGTTAGTTCCTCTCCTGCATATAAATTTCCTATATATTCTTGCCATCTACTCACTTTCTCTACGTTTTCTATAATGACGTTTCCTTGTGCGTCCCTTATATTTTTGCTATACGGTTTTATATCCCTAAAATTCATTCTAATTAATTTGTATGCTTCGTCTGTCTTTCCTATTTCCATCTTAGTTTGTACTTTTTTGCACTTTTCATCAATCCATTGTTCTTTAGCTTTCCTGCCTTTTGGAATAATTTCCCATTTTATGGCTTTGTATCTCTGTTTTCCTGTTTCGTCTGATTTATTTTTGTATTTTCGTCTTTCTTCTATTAAATTCACGATATCCTTTGTTATCCATGGTTTCTTATTTTCTTTTTGTGTATACCCCAAAATATCTCTGGCCGCCATGTCTAGGCTGGATTTAATGTTATTCCATTCTGTTTCTACTTCCTTACGTTTCAGATATTTTCCCGATATCATTCAGCAATTCATTTGACTTTTTTTCGAATCTTACTTGAATATCTTTGTCTTTTAGTTTCTCTAAGTTTAAGTGCCTTTTTCCGTTCCTCTTTTTCAGATTTTTAAATTTAAGTGCGGCCTTCATAATTACGATGTTGTGGTCAGTATCTATATCTGCTTCTGGGTAGCTTCTACTGTCTTTTACTTGATTCCTAAACCGTTGTCTAACAAGAATGTAATCTATTTGATATCGTCCTGTATCTCCTGGCATCTTCCACGTATATCGTCTTCTAGCATGATGTTGAAATAATGTGTTTGTGATGATTAAATTGTTCTTGTCGCAAAATTCTACCAGCCTATTTCCCCTGTCGTTCCTCGTGCCTAAACCAAATAAACCTACTACCGCTCCTTCCCTACCCTCACCTACCACAGCATTAAAATCTCCCGTAATTATTAAATTTTCCTGTCCTTTTACGTATCTTAATATGTCTTCGATATCTTTGTAGATGGCTTCTACCTCTTCGTCACTGTAGCTAGAGGTGGGCATGTATACTTGTATTATTACTGTGTTTACCGGTTTAGATTCTAATCTTGCCATGAGTACTCTTTCGTTCTTTTGTAAGTAATTTTCTACACAGTATCCTATCTTTTTCCGCATAACTATCATACACGAATTGAAAAATAAAGCAAATAATTCAGCAATGTCCTCGCCTTTAAAAGCAGTTTTACCATCATAGTTTAAAGAGTGTGGAATATTTGATCTATGCGATTTTTTTAGTTTCACAAATTGCCAAAAATACTTAGGGTTTGTAAGTATGTTATCTTGCGCACGCTTCATGTAATTTTGATAATCGGTTTCGATAAGAGTTTTACTGCGGCGTCGAAGTATTGAAAATGAGCAGTAATCAAGTGTATTATTGTAATTTTTCCACCGTTTATGATACCGTCTCTTTTTCTTGATTACTTTAATGGTTGCTCTTGTGTACTATCTTGGAAAACGTTTATTATGGTTCTGTTTTATTTTTGGAATTCTTAGTTCAAATATTTCGGTTAATTTTCTATAAAACACATGCACCGCATCTTCTATATTTCTGCCAGAGAGCAATTCATCCCAATCAGTTGATAATAAGTCATTGTCATGTTGTATAAAGTTAGCTTTAATGAAATTGTACATAATTAACAGTAGAGTATAATTGGCAATACTGGCGCCTCATTTCCCCCAGAATCCCTCATTTCCCCACACATCTGGACCAAATACTTTTCTTCGACTAACCATTTTTCATCTTTCGAGATAAATATATCTTAAATTTTTCATCTTTCGAGATAAATGAGCATCCTCATTTCCTCCCACATCTGAACCAAAAAGTTTTCTTCGACTAGCCATTTTTTTTATCTTTCATCTGAACCAAATAGTTTTCTTCGTCTAATCATTGCATCTTTCGAGATAAACCTTTCTTGTTTGGTATCAATTAATATTAGATTTTTCTCAGCTACCCGAATTTCTAGGAATTTTCCAGATATCATCACCCCCCAAGGGAGCTACCCCCATTTTAAGATTTTATACTAAGATCAATTTCTAATCACCTCTCCTTTTCAACATCTACAGTCCTTTAACCAACACAAAAGAAAATAAGAACACAAAAGTTTAATAATTTATTTTATCCGATTTACAGTTTAATAAACTAATTACAATTTTTACAAAGTATAACATTATTTTGTTTGTGTAGCCGAATCCAAGTAGTTTAACCTGTAACAAAAAATAGAAATTAATGGGTTGTTTAAATAGCCCTGTAATAAAAAGAGATTAAAGTAAAAGAGAGGAAACGTGTTTTCAGTCAATAAGACATATTGTTGTTAATCCAACAATATGTTTTACCGTCCGGCGAGACCACGTGGAGGTAAACACATATCGCCGGGAATGAAGGAAATTTTAAGGATGGGGGAGGGTAGATATGCTTATAACTAACTTACATACTATATATATATATATATATATATATATATATATATATATATACGCTAAAATAAATACAAATATAAACAACTATCTAATATCCTTATGCCCCCATGCATATGTGGAAGTACTACCAGGGATGACGTACCTTTTATCATCTTCTGCCGATAAACTAATTTTATTAATTAATTGGGTGTACAAATCATGCTTTTTACTCCGAATACATACCATGCTATGCATAAGGGCACCAGAATTATTATGCACAATGTCCTTAAAACTATCCACACTAATCCCAGCCACCACACCACGCGATACCCCCTTGATCTTTTTAATCGTGTCCTTCTCACTAATGATGCAATACGACTTGGCCCTAGTCCCAACAAATTGTAACACCAAGTCGCCGTTGAACTCGTCTTTAAACTTGCCGGGGATCTTTTTGTTCACAAGAGGCATATTGTATTTGTTGTCTCGAGGGTAGTCACTAGTGTCGAAATTGTTAATGTTTGCACTAATATCACTATACAAGTCTTTTGTTTCTATACTATACACTAAAGAGTCAGTGTCTGTATAAAGTAGTAAGAGTTTGGCTCCATACAAATGTTTCATGGTGTTATAATGGAATTCATACATGAGGGTCTTTGAAATATCTAAAACTGAAAAACCTGCATATATAGGCTTGTTGTACGTGACTTTTACCTTATCCATCTGTATAATAACCAAATCCTCTCCTAGCACTAAACTACTGTTAAAGTTTGGGCGGGCGATAAGTCCACTCGCGCACAATTTTTGTCCATCGTGTCCCCACCGTGGCACGATCTTCACATCCACCCTCTTGTCGACATTCTCCATCGTTTTTCCAAAGACTGCGTTATTCATTAATTTAAAAAAGTCTTTTTCCAACGCATTTCTGGCAGATGTCCTAAAGGTGGTGTTCAAATCGATGTAGGGTTTTAACCAAGGCGATTGGTCAAATTCCAATACTCGATGGATACCGGTGAGTCTAAGACCATTACGTAGCGCCTGCTGCAGGTTTCTGTAATGTATAATGTAATGACTCTTGCCGAGCAACGTGGCGAGTAGCTTCGGAGTCTTGGAGGATGGTGTTGGGGGTACCATGGTCTGCGGACAAAACGGTAAATCGTTGTGCTGTTCGTGTAGGTCTTCTGGATACTCCAGATCTACTTCCAGGATGTACCCCTTGTCCCCTGTTACAGATATGTCAAAGATGTGGGCTTTCAGGAGGTTAAGCTCTTTCTCTTTCAACCACCGGAATCCGTTTATCGGTAACGGTTGTGACATGGCCCATCCATACAAATTATTAGCATCGTAGTAAGCCAAGTATATGGAGGGTTTACTGGGAATGTAATTCTCCATATACTTATTATTGGCTTCGGCATACCGAGCGCTGCATTGGGTTAACCCACCGCGAATGCCTTTTTTCACAAAGTGATGCATTTCTACATCGGTGAATAGATCCAGTTTAACCCCAGTATGTTTCAGCATGGCGTCCCAGCTTAGACTAGGTGCTGTCATATATTGGCAGGGATCCAAGTCGTAGGTTTTCAAGCACACACCCCGGAAATTTTCGAACACGTCGGCTAATAATAAAACATCGGTCTTCAAATAAAAATCACTATATTCGCCGAGTGTGCATATGTGGAAGGCGTTCCATACATTCTGAGCGTGCTCGTATTCAGACAACGAAATCACAGTATTCGTGAGATCATTATAGAAATCCTCTCGGGGTGGTAGACTTGACCTATTTAATGCTGAAGCGTCTGTCACATACCTGTACGGGAACACACCCTTTCTGCGTAGAAAAGAAAACTGTATGTCGTCGGGGAAACACTTCCTCATCTCAACAAACTGCTCGCATTCCAAATTTTTCACCAACTTATCCAGGGACGATGCCATGAAACGCAGGGAATCGATGAATCGCAGCTGTACTGTGGAATTGTTAGATTCATCATCATCTTCTTCTACGTCTGGTTCTTCGCCATATAACCTCACATGCTTTGTGAACGATACGAACCGCTCCTTATTATTTGGGATCACTGTAACACGCTCCTTATCGCACCCCAATTCCTTCACAATAAAATGGGAATCATACCCACTTAAATTGTGGAATACGACCGGTATGAAATTTGGCACCCGGTATTGGATGTTACACTGGCGATGTGCTGCGAAGCGGAATTTCCCTGTAAGATGGCAGTGATCCCTTACTCGATCATCTCCCAATGGTTTCTTGCAGATGCCGCAATCGTCAACCATGTGGAATAACAATTCGTCTAAAGGCTCCAACGCTGTCATCGGAACGTTGGTTTCAAGGATTTTACCTAATATGCGGGCTTCCTCCTTCAACTTCTGTATAAACACTTTAGCGGCATCAACTCCTCTGTACAATTCAAACTTATCCAAATTCTCGTCGTAGGAGCATTTAATATAATATGCGAAGCTGTATGGTTCGTGTTGGTGGGTGCTGTTAGTAAAGGAGCCGGAGGAATCCTGTGCTGCCGAAGAAATAGGCTTCAATACGCTTTCAAAGTCCGCGTATATAACAAACGGCACCCTCATTTGCTTGTGCACGTTCGTAAACTCCAATATGTTGTTAAAGTGGTTGGGCATCTTTGTCGCAACGTGGTTGCAGTCGTTTGTTGAGTGTTGGTGTAATTTGTCTTCGGATGGGAAAAAGACAAGACATCCATCGCAAACCCATTTGTACCCGTCATGCTTAGACAGCTGTTTTCTCACTAGCTTCCCCAAATCCTTGATCCAGCAGTAGTGTGTGTTATTCTCATTCTGGATGTACAAAAGGTTGACGTGCCGATCCCTCTTTCTTTTGGTGAAGTGAAGCTGTCCCACAATCGACTTGCCTTCTATACCAAAAACATTAATGCTTATAGCATTCTGCTCCTCGAACTTGGCTATGTCCTTTATGGGCATCGGGAACTGCACTCCTGTTACGTCGAGTACAGTCGAGTAGTGCGGATAACTAGACACTCTTTGCAGATCGCGAGCACCGGGGTATAGGGCTGCTACAACGCTCCAGGCAAAGCATGCATCATCGTTATTCTGCACGTTAATAACAGCATGTTTCTCCCTTACTCATTTGGGAAGCTCGATGTAGGACCCCCCACGAAGAGGTTTATACTTGTTTATATTCACCTCCAAGTATAGCACATTTTTCAGCGTCCAACCTAAAATTTAAAAATTAGAAAAAATTAATAATTTTCAAAACTTACCAGAATCTCGTTCTTGGAACTCATCTGACTTAGCTGACATCCTTTCCACAAAGGAATTGTAGACACCCCCTAGGTTGCTGGATGAGGTAATAACCAAGTTTCGGGTGTTGAAGGATTTCACGTCCTCAACACCTTCTGCCGCAGCCATCTTGGTGTACCCACCAAACACCTCCAGGTTCACCTTTAGGGAGGTGTGGATTGCCCGCTGTTTCCCGACTAAGCTTACAAATCGTTCCCGTTGATTTTGCAAGAATTCCAACAGACCTAAAAAATACAAACTAAGCAAACACTAAATACTTATAAAAAATACATACTTGTAGAATCGACATTATTAATTCTGTATGTAGCAATTCGACTTTTAAATGCGGTCGCTACCACTTCTACACCCCCATCCAGGACGCGAGTAGCATTAGCTTTGTGCTCGTTCGTGCGTTGGTGGGCTACCAAGTTGGTTACATCCACATCGCACTCAACGCATCTCCGCAATCTCTTGGGGATAGGCTCCTCAACCGTGGACGCAGCCGGTCGTTTGACTCCAGATGGACCTGCAACTGGGACAGCCACACCATGCTTGGCATCCTTGTGTCGTTTCAAGTTGTCCCTCCGCGAGAAGGATGCCGGGCACATATCGCAGGTGAACAAGCCCTTTTTGGTTTCAGAGACTAACCCATGTTGCTGGATCTGGTGTCGTTTTAAATCATCGTTTCTGGAAAAGCCACCCCCACAGACGTTGCAGACAAAGGAAGCCATTTTTCTATAAGAAAATTAAAAACTGGTTAAAGACTTTTTAGCTGTTATAACTAGTCAAAGACTAAACAGATACTGAATTATATTGCATTGCACGGTGCTTTTATACCCGGTTGGTATAATTAGCTAGTTTACTTTCAAAGTAGGAGAAACCCAACGTCGTTTAACCTTGAGTAACATTCCAAACTAGTCTATTAACGTCGGTAAAAATCAATTAGCTAGTTTACTTTTAAATTAGGTGAAACCCAGCGTCGTTTAACCTTGAGTAACATTCCAAACTAGTCTATTCACGTCGGTAAAAATCAATTAGCTAGTTTACTTTTAAATTAGGTGAAACCCAGCGTCGTTTAACCTTGAGTAACATTCCAAACCAGTCTATTCGCGTCGGTGAAAACCAATTAACTTTCCGCTTACGCATTCTAAGTTATCCGAGAACAATTTACGCATGCGCAACAACAACCCTGAAACATTTAAAAGGATGATCTGCATAGCATCCTTCTCAGTCATCTCGATGAAATCAGTGCAAAGCATTGGAGTCTTCAGGTGTTAATGATGCACAAGTTTCGTATACCGAAAATCTTATTAATAAGTTTACGTATAGTTTAAGTGAATTGGGTGAACACCCTCATAATGTGGAAATTGGGTTTGTTATAAACCAGACAATAAAACCCGTATTACGATTGGTGTGTAGCAAGAAATATTGTGGCAGCCATGTTCTGGAATTGACATACGAAAATTGGTTAGCATTTACAAATTTTCAAGTGGAATTTCAAATTCACCAATTCTCTCATGACGTGCTAAACACTCGATTAAATGGTGCACCCGAAATGGAAGATCTACACATACAACTAGGAGCTCCGTTCTTTATCACTCTGTCGCCAGTGTATGGAACAACCGAGGACGAAACGTTCCAGTTAAAAATAATAATGGGTGATAGCTCGATAGTTATAAATGAATTAGAGTGCCGTAAACTATTCCATATGCGAGAGTTGTTTGAGTATCAACTTAAACAGTTGGAAAGTCGTGACTTCCCAGCATTATATAGCGAATTAGTAGGGTTTGTTGCTAATTCTAGTTTAAATGATGGCGATTGGTTTAATACTCTGACTGAAGGGGAGAAACGAATTAAAATCTTGGTTGAAGGCGAAGTTCGAATTGGAAATATTTTATTCTACAACGAATTGAATCAGAGCGCCCTAAATGCTTTGGAGCTGGTTATACGTTTTCCAGATATATTTGTGCAAGACGTGATACGTACAAGAACATTAGTGGAAATGTTTAGACGTTTAAATTTGTCGGAATCTGAAGATTCTGGTTATGGTGATAACTAGAAAGAGTATTTTATAAAAGACAGTCCAAAAGACGTGGATGTAAATGTATTGTTATTATAAATATATTGTAAATTTTTTGAAAAAGTATAAATAGACTCGTTGTTGTTTATTTATTTAGTATAGTTTGAGATTTTTTTGAGTAAACACATGATTATCTGTTCTGGAGAGGGATTAATCAACAGCGCTATAAACAGGTTACCGTTTGAGCTGCATATTCCAGGTTATCAGTACTGCGGACCTGGTACAAAGTTGGATGAGCGCTTAGCAAGAGGTGATTCTGGAATAAACGAATTAGATAAATTGTGTAAAGACCACGACATTGCATACTCCAAGTACCCTGACGATCTTCCAGCCAGACACCGAGCAGATAAAATTTTAGAAGAAGAGGCCTGGGGGAGAGTTAAGTCTAAAAACGCAAAGTTTGGGGAAAAAGCCGCAGCTTGGTTTGTGACAAACGCTATGAAAGCGAAGAGAAAAATGGGTATGGGCTTAAAGAAAAAAATAAGTTTCAAAGGCGGATTTTTGAAGAAAATACGCTCCGCAGTAGACCGAGTTGGTTCCGACAACTTGAAAAAGCTGTTAGATGTTGGTATTCTAATTGGTAAAAAAATCATAAAAGGAGCCGGTGGGAGAAACAAAATTAAAGTCCCACGTATTATACCCGTTCCACAGAAAGGAGGTTTTCTACCATTGATTCCGATATTCGCGGGGTTAAGTGCCCTAGGGGCACTAACAGGTGGTGCTGCGGGGATAGCTAAAGCAGTAAATGATGTCAAGACAGCCAACGAACAACTTAAGGAGAGCGAACGACACAACAGATCTATGGAAGCCATTACTGTTGGGAAAAAAGGAAATGGAATGTTTCTAAAACCATACAAAAAAGGCACAGCATTATTCTTGAAACCGTACAAACAGGGGCGTGGCATTTGTAAAAAGTATCAAAAAACTAAGCAAGTTACCTCGAAGAGCTTTCACCGATGTAGATATAAGGAAACACGCATCTAACATTCCTCATTTTCGCAACGTCTTTTCTAAAGATCAGTTACAGAAGATTAGACCGCATGTCAACGAATCGGGAGTGATTAATTTGGATACCACCAAAGGTTCGGGTACACATTGGGTGGGGTACCGAAAACGTGGAAATAGTGTGTATTACTACGATTCGTTTGGAGACTTGAGACCGCCGGAAGAAGTAAAGAGATATTTTCGAGGTTGTAAAATTTACTACAACAGTGCACCGGAGCAGACTTACAACACATACAATTGTGGACATTTAGTGTTAAAGTTTCTTAGTGACAATGGCTAAAACAGTGAGCGTGTTCGGGTATGGTAATGTCATATCGACAGGATCCATTTACCCACCAATTAAATTGAAACAAGACGGTGAATATGCTTTGGGTCTAGTGGGACTGTACACTTGTAACACTGTGCAAAACATACATCCAGGAAACAACAACTTATACTTTAACGATCCAGAGCATCGCAAAATAACCATTGAACCTGGATCATACGAATTAGAAGAAATAAATGCATATATACAGGACGTCTTCAAAAAATGGTTCAGTCAGAAGCCGGACATCAACGAGAACATTGAAAAATATTTTAAACTGAGTGCCAACAATAATACATTAAAGTGTTCTATACGAAGCAGTATACCGATTGATTTTGGAGCAAACCGTAAAACAATATTGGAAGCATCTTGGGGTTTACCAACCGCAAATTGACTGCAGATACCGTACATATCGCTAATCAGCAAGTGAACATAATATCGGTCTCAAACATTTTTGTGGAAACCAATATCACTAGCGGATCGTTCAGAAACAATTTTCTTACCCACAGCATATTTGAATTCAGTCTATCTGTACCACCCGGGTATAATCTGGAAAAGGAACCTAACCACGTCATATATTATCCGCTGAGCGTGACAGAAATTGATAATATTACAATCAGACTAGTCGATCATTTGGGTGAATTGGTAAACTTTTCACCGGAAACATACACCTGTGTGAGACTGGAAATAAAAAGTAGTTGAAAATGCCTATCGATTTTGTATATAAAGCACGTTACAACACCCCAGACGACCAATAGTGAATACGACGTCAAAGCGTCAAGTTGTCGAGAGACTTACAGCAGAAGAAGTACGTTTCTTAAAATCTTTGGGGTTAGAAGTTATAAATGATGGGAGGCAGAAGTAAACGCAGCTTAGATCTCCACGGTGATGAAAACGTTAAACTTGGAAGGCTTAAATATGAGGACGTGCCCAAATTGGATGTGTTTGGAGGTTATAAATTAGACGAAACCATAATAAAGGAAGATTATTATACATATCTTCCCTTTACATTGAACGCAGAAAACAACGATCGAATTTCAATTGAAATCCAGAGCAGTGATAACATCACATACCCTTATGAAAGTTTCATATTTATAAAGGGTACCTATAAGCCTACGGAAACATTAAGAGAAGCGTCAACAACTGTAGACCCTATTAGAGCAGCAGAACCAGACCCTAAAGCTTACGAGTTTACTAGAAATGCACCATATTTTCTGTTTGAGGAAATTCAATACAAATTGGGTAATAATCAAATAATAGATGTCTGTCGAATCTCTGGAATTACAAGAACTATTAAAGGTTTAGTATCCATGGAAGAATCAGAAACAAAATCTATTACACATACCGGGTGGAAGCCCGATACCATATTCCAAGATGGACGGTTTAGTTGTGCTATACCGCTAAAACCATTTTGGATTTTTGAAGATTACAAGAAAACTATCGTCAACATGCCTCAAGAGCTGATTTTAATCAGATCCAAGTCGGACGTAAATTGCTACAAGTCGATTGGAAATACAGTAACGTTCAAAATACAACGTATTTCATGGGAGGTTCCGCATATAACATTAAGTGACTTTGCCAAGGCGTCGCTACTTTCGGAAATGCAAAATCAATCATCTATAATGGTTGCATTCAGAAAATGGGAACTACACGAATTACCGTCTCTAACACAATCAAAGTCGCAAGTATGGAGAATTAAAGTATCGAACGAGACAGAGAAGGCTCGGTGGCTATTACTGGCGCTGCAAAATGGGAAGTACGACAGGAAAGAAGAAAATGCTACAAGCTTTACGAATGCCAATATAACCAATGTCAAAGTGTTTTTAAACTTTCAAATGTTCCCTCAAGGTCGATTAAATTTGGATTTCGAGCAGAATGACTACTTGCCAGCGTACCTGTCTTATGCATCTTTTATGGAAAAATACTATCCGAACAAATCGTCAAATAAATGTTTAATGGACTACAACAGGTTTAAGGAATCACCTGTCTTTGTAATAGACTGTCGTCATCAATTTGAAAGCATCAAGGATGCAACGGTTGATGTAAGAATGGAATTAGAAGCTTCAAGAAATTTTGAATCATCGATGAAGGCTTATGCTTTAATTATACATGACTCTATGTTTGAATATAATCCGTTTACGGAAATTGTTAATAGATTTATTCACAATTAAATATTTTGTATATATTTTTTAATAAAATAGTATAAAATCTATGTTGTTTTAATATTAATAAGATTTTTTGGTGATTCAACGCAGTTTCTCACATACTCCGGTGTACGCCTAAGCACGCCTGTACCCATGCGCACCTTTGCGCGTACGCACCCCTGCCCGTGCGCACCCCTGCGCGTGCGCACCCCTGCCCATACCGGTATATAAGGGAATATTATTTTCAATTTGAATCAGTTTAAACTTATATTTGAAAGATGTACACCAAGGAATCTTTAGAGAAAGCAGTTAGTGAAATACAAAAGGGTATAAGTGTTAACTCTACAAGTAGGTTATATGGTATACCCAGAAGAACGTTAAGCAGGCATTTGGATCTCCGTAAACCTCAAAAGAAGAATGGTGCTCCTAGGTCGGAAAATGTGAGAGACACGGGTGATGCTATACAAGAAGTTAAAATACCTATACAGAATTATGATAACTTTGCTATTGCTAGTGCAAGAGAGGATGGTAAACATGGTTCATTGTTCCCGTCTAACATACGAGCTATCTTCGCGGGACCATCGAGTTGTGGGAAGACTAACGCTTTAATATCGCTGATCCTGCACGAGAACGGTCTTAGATTCCAAAACGTGTATGTATTTTCGAAAAGTTTATATCAACCGAAATACGAATTGTTAGGAAACGTTTTTACACCATTAAAAGAAGAAATTGGGTACCATGAGTTTGAAAATTACGATGATTTGATCGAACCCGTAGATACCAAAGAAGATTCAATTATGGTTTTCGATGATATACCTGCAAACGAGCAAACTAAAATCACTCAGTTTTTCTCGTTCGGTCGACATAAAGCAATAGATTCGTTCTATCTATGTCAAACTTACGCTAGTGCCTTAAAACATAGACTCAGAGATAACGCCAATGTAATCGCATTATGGAAACAGGATGAAACCAATCTCGGACATATCTTTTCACATCATATAAGTGGTGACATGACATATCCGAAATTTAAAGAAATGTGTTTACAGTGTTGGGGTGACTCAAAACATAATTTTATAACTGTTGTGAAAGATTTTGATTTGGATAATGGTCGATATAGGAAGAATTTCGACGAGTATATAAATATTTAACATTATTCAAAAACAGTTAGTTCTCATCCAAAGTTTCATGATGACGGACGTTAACAATTTTATTGCGAATAAACGCAGTCTTCATCTTATACAGGATGCTGTACGAAAAAAGTTTGTAGCGTACAAAAAGGGAGACGCTACATCTCAGCAAAAATTCAAAGAAGTGCACAAACAATTGATCGATCCACTGCAAATAACCGCTTCCCAGTTGCAATCGATCACCAAAAAAATTCCCATACCTACAACAAAGGTTAAAGTCGAAGACATGGACGTACCTATAAAGAAAATTAAGCAACTCGTTCCAGAAGAACCGTTCCATCTTTACTATGCGGATGTGTTAGCTAGAGACGAAGACGAAAATATTGACAAATAAATTTATGGAGTAAAGTATAATGCGGAAACCGACTCATGGAGTTTGTGGAAAAGTGTATTGATAATTAACCCGGAAACTAGCGATATAACATTAAATAATGTGATATATCCGGGTACGAGGGGTTTATACAATCTGCTGGTTTACAAAGACATCAGCCCCGAAGATGGTGATTTCAATTTGCATGAAGATTTGCCGAATTACTTGGAAATGATCAAATCTGCGTCGATTTTGAGAAGAAAGTTTAACCCATTTGCGGTGCACGATTTAAGCGGATTCCCAACAAATAACAAAAAGTTTAACAAATATGTGCAAAAATATCTCACCGAATTTCGGAGGAATCCCGAAAGAAAACAGCCAAAGAGAAGAAAACAGTCTAAGGGATCGGGTTTAGGCTTTTCTAACCGGTTTTACAAAAGTTTAAATTCAAAGCCGGTGCAATATGTCTACTGGAATAATGTACATGAACTTGTAGATCGGCTGAGATTGTTGAACGCATCCAACCGAGCTGGAAATACAAGCGAGGAAAACATTAACGAGATGGTCTCCATAATAGAAGAGTTGAGAGAAGAAGGTATAATACAGTGAGCTCAGTAAATAATTACACAGTTTTAAAATGCCTATGGACCGCTTCGGACGTTCAGAGCGTAAAGATGCTGATATTCGGCGCGGTCCTCCAGGTTGAGGATTTGTGCTAACGTTGGATGGTGATGGGTACGATATGCAGCAAAGAAGGTTAGTGAATTCATCAGACCCGAAAGAAGATAGTGATTGTGTTAATCAGAGGAGTACTATAGTATTCAAGTCTGGAGAAGAAACAATTAGTTTTCGTAAAAGAAGGCTAGTGGATGTAATGGATCCTAAAGACGATAGTGATTGTGTTAATAAGAAATCTGTAATCAAGCTCGTGAATCAAGCCTTTTCATACTGTCTAAAAAGTTCTGATGATATACAACGTAAAGATAAAGCCTTCAATGCAAGAAACCAGCGTATCGCAATGCTTGCTCAACCAGTTGAGCCATCTGATGCAGTTAATAAACAATATGTAAATGAAAAATTGGATAAGCTTGTATCTGACTCTAAAACGTTTATACAGTTTTTTATTAATTTGACTGCAACTTCGAGACAAATGAGAAGGAGCTCGGTCTTGCAATAGCATCAATTTACGAAGCGTCACCAACAGCTATAAAAAGCAAATACTACAAACCAAAGCTTCAGTTTATGTCAAAGGTGCAATTGGATAAAGATAACCCTATTAGTTTAGCAACAGTGTTAAGCAAAAATGAGTAAAGAAATCATCGTTAAGGAATTATTTAAACCTGCAAGAAAAAATTTTCGGCGTCGTCATACAAATCTGAAACATGTGAAACGTGATCTTATCCAATCGGACTTGTGCGAAATGCAGTCTTACTCGCGTGTGAACAATGGGTACAGATATATTATAATAGTGGTGGACTGTTTCACAAAATATGCTTTAGCTGAACCCTTAAAAAATAAAACTGGGTCAGACGTCACAAATGCTATGAAAAAAATATTGGACAAAATGCTGCAAGGAGAAAATAACGTAAAAATCAATCTACAAACGGATTTTGGGAAAGAGTACTACAACCGCTGGTTTAAAAATCTTATGCAAAAATATAAGATAAACCATTACTCTACGTATTCCGCAATCAAAGCTAGCATGGTTGAGCGGTTGATTAGAACAATCAAAAACAAATTGTACAGAAGATTTTACTTGCAAGGCAGTCATAAATGGGTTAATATTTTGCCTAAGGTTATGGAAGAATACAATAATACACCGCATCGGGCTATTAACATGACGCCTATGGAAGCAGAATAGCATCCGGAAAGAATAAAACTTTACACCGCTAACAGCGCTTCTAAAAGTCGCAAGAAGTTGTATAAGGTTGGAGACATTGTGCGTATATCAAAATATAAAGCAGTATTCGATCGAGGATTTCACCCAAACTGGAGTACAGAACTATTCAAAATTGTTAAAGTACAACAAACGAGACCGACAACCTATCTGCTACAAGATTTGGAAGGTCGGCCAATTCTAGGTGCTTTTTACGGCGATGAAATTCAGCTTACAGCAGCACCCGACACGTACTTAGTGGAAAAAGTTTTACGGAAACGGAAGCATGGGCGCGAATTATTAGTGTCGTGGTTGGGGGATGGTAAAAGTTGGATTAAGAAAACAGACTTGCTTTTGTATCATTCAGATAATTACCGGGATGAAAAAATCATAAAGGAGGGAGTAAAGTCCCTAAACTGGGTATATAGGGGAGATTTGCTTAGAACCCCATTCCCATCTGTAATTTGAAGCAGGAAGCATGTGTTTCATAATCGATTTACAAGGATATCAATACAAAACTAGTGATTTCTATTGCAAGGAGATTGCCATTTTGGATGTAGCGAATAATGTAATATGGCATGAGATACTGGACATGGCTGTGGAGTATAACACCCTAAGTAATGATTTCAAAAGGCAAGTTTGGTGGTTAAAGCAAAGAATCCATGGGCTTAGCTGGGATGGGCAGTCCACAAGTGGATATACAAATGTAGGCGATTTGCTGAAAGAAGTCATACCTCCCGATGCTACTATCTATGTTAAAGGCGAACAGAAAAGACAGTTACTATCAAAATATTTATCAAACAACATTTTAAACATGGAAAGTGTATTCTCACTTCCAAGGCTCAAAGAATTAAGAAGATTCGGTAATAGGTACAATCACTGTTTAAACCATTGTTTGAATAATTTAAGCTGTTCTAAAGAAAACGTATTGCTATTGAGGTCTTTTGTTAATGTATTTAATTTTTAATAAAATATTTTGTGGGAATTGTTTTTTATTCTAGCAAAAAGTATACCTTTAAAATTTGGAAAAGTATATCTGTAAAACAGCGCATTACTTTGGAAAAATTAATGTTTTAAAATACAAATAAGAACTAATAACAGAATACATAATAATTGGTGTTTGCAAATAAATTCAGTTCTACTTTAATAAAAAAAATGTAAACTTACCTTAAATCTTCCTTCAAAACTTTCCACAAAATAACTACGCGAAACGACGGTTTAAAATTTCGACGGGTTTTACACAAAGCGTGTGAAACTAATAGAATTTTTTCTAATGACACCGCGTTATATACGTTTTGAAACCGTTAATTATACTACTAAATGAGGTTTGTATTTTCCCCAATCGAGGCCAAAATAGAGCGCTCATTGTATGATTAATAAACCCTCCAGCAATGATGCGGGAATTTTATAATGGATGACATTGAGCATATCTATTGTATTTTTCAAATCATATACCCGCTAATTAATAAAAAAGAAAGGCTACTTTCACTTTACGTC
The DNA here is from genome assembly GCA_036346225.1 of Platerodrilus igneus. NCBI lineage: Eukaryota > Metazoa > Arthropoda > Insecta > Coleoptera > Lycidae > Platerodrilus > Platerodrilus igneus. The sequence goes on from JARFIW010001539.1 coordinate 163,337, forward strand.
ACATAATTGTAAAGCAATTAGTTTGTCCTCTATGCTACTTTCACTATACGTCACATAATTGTAAAGCAATTAGTTTGTCCTTGTCTATGTATTTTCCAACAATTTAGCATTGTGCATGTAATTATGTTAAAACCAGAAAAATTTTAAGTCATGGGTTTTTGCAACATTCTGAGAAAAGCACATTACTGTTTGAAAAAATGATTTTAAATACTAAGCACTTATGGCTTATAAAGAACTCGTTTCTAAAATCCTTGCGGTTTTAGATTTCTAGGGAAATAGTTGGTTAAAGCATATGTCATAGACGAGCAAAACAATTTAAAGAGGTTTGGGAGCTTTAAAGGGGTAACTTTGTAAGGAGTAGTCCGATTTTAAATCTGTTTGCAGATTCGGGTTGTGCGTAAAATTGTAGACTAATTTAATGTATCGCATGACTAAAAAAATTTATAAGAACGCTCAAAAGTCGCTATAGGTGAGAAATCTTAAAATGGGGGTAGCTCCCTTGGGGGTGATGATATCTAAAAAATTCCTAAAAATTCGGATAGCTGAGAAAATTCTAATATTGATTGATACCAAAGAAGATAGGTTTATCTCGAAAGATGCATTGGTTAGACGAAGAAAACTATTTGTTAGTTTTGCTTATAAAGCAAAGAGTAAAATGTAGAGGTTTGGGAGCTTTAAAGGGGTAACTTTGTAAGGAGTAGTCCGATTTTAAATCTGTTTGCAGATTCGGGTTGTGTGTAAAATTCTAGACTAACAAGATGTATCGCATGACTAAAAAAATTTATAAGAACGCTCAAAAGTCGCAACAGGTAAGAAATCTTAAAATGAGGGTAGCTCCCTGGGGGATGGTGCTATCTAAAAAATTCCTAGAAATTCGGGTAGCTGAGAAAATTCTAATATTAATTGATACCAAACAAGATAGGTTTATCTCGAAAGATGCATTGGTTAGACGAAGAAAACTATTTGGTTCAGATGAAAGATAAAAAAATGGCTAGTCGAAGAAAACTTTTTGGTTCAGATGTGGGAGGAAATGAGGATGCTCATTTATCTCGAAAGATGAAAAATTTAAGATATATTTATCTCGAAAGATGAAAAATGGTTAGTCGAAGAAAAGTATTTGGTCCAGATGTGTGGGGAAATGAGGGATTCTGGGGGAAATGAGGCGCCAGTATTGCCAATTATACTCTACTATTAACGGATTTATAGGTAAATAGTTTTTGATATTACATGTCACGAAGATTTCAAGAGAGGGATAATGTATATCCTCTGGGACTAACGCCATCGGACTTTTAATTATGTTAATTTTATCATCTGCGTTTGTTAATACCAAATCAAGAACTTTTTGATTGTTGTTACAATGTGTATTATATTGTCGTAGACCACATAAAATCAGAGCATCTACTAATACTATGGAGCGCCGATTTGAATATCCTGTAGGTGTTGCGTACTGTAGAGTATTATTATTAGAAATCCATGTAATTTCCGGCATATTAAAATCGCTACATACGAATACGTTTGCGTTTGTATCGGTCATATTGCCGCATAGCTTATCTAAATAAACATTTAGTGCTGTATTATCACCTGGAGGTAAGTAGACAACGCCAACAACAATCGAAAAGGATCCTTGACGGATTGAAATCCAGATGTTTTCTGCTGTGGATGACCAGTTTATTATTCTCTTCGATACTATAGAGGTTTTGACCGCAACAAGGACTCCACCTCCTGACTGTTTTAAGGATCCTGTGGTTTCCCTATCACGTCGATATACCGTATAATCATTGGAAAAAAGTTCACTATCACTTATACCCGAAACCAACCCACTTTCCGTGATACAAATGATATCATAGTCACAACTTAGAACGTTTATGTAAAAGTTATGAGTTTTCGTTCGTAGACCGCGTACATTCTGGTAAAAAAACGTTTAGGAGACATTTTTAAAAAACAAGTTGCATATTATTTATTACAAAGTATGTACAAATTGGTGAAGAAAAAAAATAAAAATTCAGTGAAAGGAGACAACTATAGTTTGTTTAAATCACTTTCGGACTTGATAGATTTAGCGGGCGAGGTTTCATTCTTGCGAATATAGATGATGCAGTTACGAAGCCAAACGAATTTATAACTTTTTTCCTAGCTGTTTCTTTGGCTTGTTGCAAAAGTAGTTTATTTCCATTAGTCAAGTGTTCATTAATAAATATTACATCGCCTAGTTTATCGATTTTAATTCCTGGTTGTTTGGAATTAGTGGATGATTGCTTGTAAAGCTTCGATGCAGCTTAAAATTCGTCCTTTTTGCGTCTCAATACGAACTTTACTACTATGTTACGGGGTTTTTATTATCATTATTCATGTGCTGCACCCTGTGTGCGATACTTATATCGTTATATGAAATGTTGCAATTTATTGCTTGACCTATTGCTTTTAAAGTGTCGTACATATTTTCATTATTTGATTCAGTAACACCTTGGATTTCAAGATTATTCATACGGGAACGTTGTTCGAGTTCAGTAATTTGAGCGCGTTGTGATTGTATTACTTCTTTCATCATTTTACACTCAGCATTCAAAGTATAATTTTAAGTGAGGCTCAAACTTTTTTTAGTTGAATTTCGAAATTAAGCCGTTTTAATGACTGATATTTCGGATCTTATAGTGGTGAGTAAATTTATAATGCTATCAGAATTACCTTCTGGTAGAGAACAGCATGTAGCACATTTCCATGAAAATCTTTTAATATCGTTTACTGCTATAGCTTCATCTGGCATTCCAATACATTTCATGCACCTTTGCATTGTGTGCTATTACTGTGACGAGTTATCAGGCCGTTGCACTCTTTACAATTACTAGGCATTATTTATATATTCGGTTCTAACAAAAATTATTATAATTATTATTTATTACGTGGACTAACTAAACACGTCTACACCGTACCGCGACCTTCAGTTTATATGTGAATTTTGTACTTTTAACTTTTGAATTTAATTCATTAAGGAAATCATCAACATTCGATTCTGAAGTGTCAAAAACGGCAATAATGCCATCCACGTAACTTATCCATATTCTTGGAAAGTATTTGGAATTCTCTTTAAACTCAATTTCAAAGCGCGACATAAACAAATTAGGTATGAACGGTTAAGACTGTTTCCCATTGCAGTTCCTTCATGTTGTTCGTACAATTTGTTGTTAAATTGAAAACAGTACTGGGACATGCAATGTGAAATAAGCTTAATATACTCTTCGATTTTATCATCATAAGCGTTACTATCTCTTAGAGCATCCTTAAAATATGTCAAAGTACGTGGTTTGAAACTGTCAATTTTAATTTTAATGTGGGTGAAATTAGGTTTGAACATTTCTTTAAAACAGACTCTGTTGTTTTACCATTTTATTTAAAGGAATTTTATTTTCCTCTTTGTGATTATTGGTCTATAATGACCTGCAGATATTAAAGTTTCTACTCTATCAACATAGTCATGTTTGTCTAGATTGACCAGCCTGTTACCCTTGTTCGATTTTAAATAATAGCAATTCTTCTGTCGTAATTCCTTAATAATCAGAAGATGTTTTCTTGCTTGTTTTGAGACTTTTCTTGCGGAGGAACGCAAGTTATCCGAAAATTGAATTTTGCCCGAGTTTTTAATGAAACTTTTTGATTTGTCATCTAACCTTGAAATAGAGCTCTCATTTCCTATAATTGTATCTCCAAAAGGTATTTTCGTATGTTCTAACCCAAACTGGCGGTTTTCAATCTTTTGGTGAACAGATTAATTAATATTCCTTGAAATAGCGACAGGTTTAATTGCATAGTGAAAGATGTAGGCTGTGGGAATTTCAGGTAAATGTGTAGGTTAGCTCAGAATACAAATTAATGGAGGTACATGTCCAACCAGTTTTAGGAAAGAAAACAATGATGAAAAAGTAATTGTATTTAAACCTGATGATTATTGTAACCAACTACAGGTGTTAGTTTTACAATATTCTCAACTAATGTTAATTGTGCGAAATCAGTACGTGGAAAACTATTGATTCGGCAAGTGTCTAAGTGGTGGGGATCTTGGTAGCCGTTAGGTTGCTTAACTCTCTTCGCGTTCCCTTGAAAACTGGTGAAATATGGTATATTTTTAGTAAACAATAGAAGGGGAAAAGTGCAATAGATATTAAAAAATATAGCACTAGGCCATGCTGTAGTTAACAAGAAAAAACAGCTGTTATGTTGGAAGACAGCACACATAGTAACAAGGAAAGATTATTGAAAGTTTGTGTGGAGTACTGCACTATGGCTACGAAACGTGGACAGTAGAAGCAGGTAGCAAAAAGATAGCAGCATTTGAAATGTAGTGCTACAAGCGTATGATGAAGATATCATGGACAGACAAAATTAAGAACTAAGTAATATCAGAAATGGTAGGAGAAGAAAGAAATATGTGGAAAACAGTAAAAGGTATGACAGATAGGATGATGCAACACATACTTAGGTGCAAGGGAATAGCGGCATATGTTAAAAGCATGGAAAAGATAAAAGAGGTTGAGGTAGACCTAGACTACACTTCGCACACAGATAATGAAAGATGTAGGCGGAGGGAATTTTAGGGAATTGTTTAAATTTGCTCAGAATAAAAAAACAATGAAGGTACACGTCCAACCAGGTCTAGGACTGAAGATCTAATAACGAGAATGATGTAATAAATTACCTATTTCTCACAATTGTTTGAGAAATCGATTTTATTGTGCGTATAATTAGCCTCAGGGTAGCCAACATTCTAAAAGTATGCATAATAAATTGCTTTTGAAGTAAACTAAGAAGTAAATTACCTTACAAGCTGCTACTAAAGGAATGAATGGACCAACATTATAACTTTCTTGTTCAACAAAGGTGATCAGGCTAGGAACAAGTTGCTTAGCTTTAAATCCTAAACAAATCTTGCTCATGTTTTTCGGCAACCAGCGTTCAGTATAATATTAATGAGTTCTGCAAAAAATGATTGTAGCAAAACCAACCGCATTTTAGTGTATAAGAACAGAAATACACGATGTTGTTGACACAAACTAAACAAGGAATGAAATTAAACTTCAATGTTTAATATACAATTATAAGGTGGTTGACAATGTTGAACATTTCTATTTAAACCAAAAATGTAGCAAATACTGTATGGTATTATATTGGCAAACATTGACATAAATAGTTAGTATATGTTGTGGATGACGGGGTCGGTCTGTTTAAAGATTTCAAGTACTATAAATTTTTAATTTTAAAACAAAGCCACCTAACATTGCTCTCTAACAGTGACCGTAAACAAAATTATAATTTTAGGCAATTTTTAATAAATTTAAAATTTTTTGTATGCACTCTATATTTTTTTCCTTAGGGTGGCTTCTTAATATTAAAAACGGATGCCAAAGCTGGAAAGTCCAAACAACCATGTTTATGGAGAATACACGAGGATTGTCTGTTACAGAAGTATGAACCTTTTTGGGAAGGTGGTCAGTTACGCTATCGCAGTACCAACACTGTATGTTCTTATTTTGTTTTTTAATTAATCCTAAATGTTTTTTTGCAGTTCGATGGTTTGTACTCATACTATAAGGACGTGTATTATCCAGTCGAAGTTAAAGTTTATCAGTATCAGAAGCAAAACGTAATTGGAGACATAAACTGGGAGAAGATTCAAAAATTGTGCGCCAAGGATGAGTGAGCATCATTTTTCCAATTAATTTTTTTTTTAGATTTCAATATTTATTTACTAAGTTACTAAAAAGTTAAGTGAGATTTGCTGTACTAAATATTAGCTTAGCGAATTTCCCTTTATGTATTACTATATTTTCTGTATTTTGGAATTTGCACTTATAACTAATTTTTGGATTAAACCTAAGTATAAATATAATTGGTAGTTTAGCAATGTAAGTGTATCATGTTTATGAATCTTTCTTATTCTGAATGTAGTATTTCAGTCATAACATTTTTGCTATAAATATACAAAACAAAAAATATGTTTGTTGGCAATATCCATTTTTACATAAACTTGTTGTAAGTTTTCTAAGGCATCAGAAGGAAAACGTAAATTAAATTGTTTAAATTTTGTGGTGTCTGCAAAACAAACAAATTGCAGCTTTTCGCAATCCTGAAATTTTACGTTCATTTCCACAAAAATCTAATTCAATGTTTCATAAAAAGGCCTCTATATTTTACAATAAGTGCTTTATGAGTAGGACCCTCATATTGCCATTTAGCAATATTCATTTCCGCCATTCTATTTGCTCTATCAAACAATGTTTTAAAGAAGTCGTCGTTTTGTTTTCTGCTTAAAATTTAACGTGTACCCTTTAGTTGAGATATTCAAAGATTAATATTAAAGATTTGTTTTTTGAGAATATCGAATAGAATGTCTGTGATACCAAAATATCATAAAATATGAATGCCAAAAATGCAAAATCAAAATCATTCGTGTCATTTAGAAAACCCCTGACAAGTAGAATTGATTTCTGGTCTGATTCTTCAGAGTCTGTTATAAATTCAAACACTTCTTTCAATATCTTTCAATCTAAGATGGATATTAGCATTACTCACGACTACTGTATTCAAGACAGAGTAAATACATCCTTCTGAAATATGTTTTTTAGAAAATCCAAGTCGTCTAATTTAGGAATGTAACTTCCTTTTGAAACCTATATGTATTAAGAACGATATATTTCTAACCTTATTTGACAAACCTGCTTAACACTGTAATTTAGTTATCGTTTTTAATATCTACTTTAATGTCTAATAGAGGGACCTGGCTTTATCACGCAAATGCGAGAAATTTGGGATAGTTAGTTTTAGATATTATTCTAGTTCATAGTTCTCTGACTCAATAATTTTGCTTGGAATTTAAAACAGAAAGTGCTTTTGTAGTTAATTTTCTATCAATTACAAGTCGTCCTTATTTGTACTGTTTATTAATAAATACCCTATTGCACAAGGCCGCCCACAGAACAATTTGTAGAGGGGGCAAGACTACTTTCAAAAATATTAGTTATGTTACACAAAGGATGAACACTGTTAATGCAACCCCGTTACCGGACGTATTGGAAAGTAATGTAAGGCATAAAATCTTATTTCCTTAGAGTAGCTCAAAAGCAGTTAGGACCATCAATAATGCAGCGTTTTTTAATATTATAGTTGAAATCACGAAAGAATGCATTCACGCCATAGGTTACTGAATTTAAAAGCGATATACATTAAAAGTATGTCGGTGTTTAATTCAAAAACCTATAACGCGAATGCATTCTTTCGAGATTTCAGCTATAGTATTTGAAATTGAAAGAAAAACGTAGGATTGATAGTTTCTTAATAAATGCAGCATTTTGTAATTAATCGAATTTTCATAAAGTGTAAACTTACTTACAATCTAGTAAATTGCTGGTGCAGCAGGCTATCAATTCTTTTGGCTTGATGATGCACAGGGTAGCAAATGGAAAAGATTGGATTTTACATTAACACACACTAATTGAAAATTGAATGGACTTATTCCAATACACGTAATAAGCCGCCCGTAAGAAAATGTAAAAATACAGACACGACACAACCATATTTAACGGAAACAGAAAAGCCACATTGTCAATCAAATGGCCACAACCCACAGATATTAATTAATAGTAAATAAATATCCGACCGGCACTTTAAATAGGGTCTTTAATATTTGCAGCACAAACAAACATGACTAAGAACTAAGAAGGGTACAACAAACTATTATAACTGGCACTGCTAAATAGGACTGTTCTCGCGTTTTATTAATCATCATCATTTTCGAATAAAAATATCAATCTTTTTCGGTCTTGATCAAATCTATTTAGGACTTCATTTATAAATGCTTGTTTCTCCCTACCTACCATCTGCTTATGTACACTAAGCATGCATAAACCTGATAATCTATCCCCTGACATGCTTAATCTAAGCCACGATTTTACCCGCTTTAGCGTACTAAAGGACCTTTCTATTGTTGCAGTAGTTGGAGGTAATGCCAAAAAAATATTCAGCGCAGTTTTGATGGCCGGAAAAAAAGAAACTTCATTATCAAGCAAATGTACAAAGTCTGTATCTTGTTGAATCTCTCTATTTTTCCAAAGTTCAACCCACGTTTGCAACTGTTCTGAAAAGTTATCAATGTTGTAACTTCTGACTATTTCTTCTTTTTTATTTAACAATGCTCTTTTTATATTGTTGTCTTTTAAGTTATTTGGATGTAATCCAGAGAGTAAAAAAGAAGTCGTAGCATCTTCAGAAAACCTTGTGGAAATAGACTGTATAACAGAATCCAAATAAAGAATAAAAAGGCTTACTCGAAAGTAATCTTCAAAACTACTCATATGATAATTAGACCTATGAGTTTGTCTTGGTGCAATACGTGGTAATGTAATTTCCAATCCAAAACCATGGGCATGTCCAACACTTTTTTTATAAACCTCTTTAAAATATTGTTCAGGATCACTACGGTGTGTCTTAAAAAGTTTGAGTAGTTCATCTATGTGCTGTTTAACGGAAAATAAGTTTATACTTTTAGACTGCAGTGCAATACAAACAGGTTCCAATTTGCTAGAATATTTGGCCATAATATGCAGACAAAGAATAAATTTCGACGAAGAAACGCAATTTAAAAGTTGACTGGCCCTATTTCCTGTCTGAGCATTTATTTCACGGTTATGAGCTAAATTTTCCAGAGCGTTCATAGTATCTGCAAAATGTTCCGCAAACAACCTCATTGATTTATATTTGGCGGACCAGCGTGTTTCACATAATAGTGGAATATTAGAAACATATCTACGTCTTAATGGACTATCTCGAAAGAAAGTAATTACTTCTTTAATGGTACCTACTGAATTTTGAATATCCGGAATCTTGTTCAAATCATTTATCACTAAATTTAATCTATGTGACGCGCAGTGAAAATATATCGCTTTTGGATATATATTTTTAATAAGTTTTTGGACTCCCTGCTCATGACCTGCCATCGTCGAGCAACCATCAAACCCTAATCCAACTAATTTATCCATACAAAGACCATATTCATTACAAGCGTTTAAAATTGCAGCAGTTATACCTTCTGCGTTCATCGATGTAAGGACTACAAAGCCTAAAAATTCTTCTCTGACCGAATTGTCATTACTAACAAATCTTACTCCAAGTGATAACTGTTTTACCCCAGCAATATCTGCACTTTGGTCAGCCAGAATTGAAAATGCTTCACTCAAATTCACATCTTTCACAATTTTTTCTCTAATTAATATTCCACAAATTGAAATTATTTGATTTTGAGTTCTGTGAGAGGTGTATTTTGAGTTCTTCTTGCAAAACTTTAAGTGCTCGTTCAGAATGTGATCCCCACTTTCTATTCTGAATTGTAAAAGATCCTCAAAATTACCTTTTTTATCACCTCGTAATGGCAAATCATGCATACCACAAAAAATGACGGTGGATATTATTGGTATAAGTTTTGTGCGATTCGATTCAATCAAATCCCGTTCAGCTTCATTTATTTGAGAGGTAATTGATAGACGTTTTCCTTCAATAATTTTTGTAAAACTAGAAGCTTTTATAGTTGAATCACGATGCCATTCGGTTGTAGCATGTGCTTTTGCAGAAGCGACAAAGTCATGATATTTTGTAAAGGGGTTCACAATGAAAGAACCAAGAACCCCTCTTTTAACAGTTGGCCGAAGAACTACGCAATATTTGCAAAGTGCGCCTTTGAGTTTTGGAGAATACGCAAGCCAATCGTATTGTTGAAGCCAGTCATATCTAAAAGCACGTCTTCTTTCTTCGGAATTGTTCTTGAAATTATATTTAGGATCTGGTTTGTAAGGATTTGTTAATAATGAAAAGCAAACATCGTCGGAAAGTGTTTCATTCGAGTTAACAAAATTGCCCAAATCGAGCATGTATTCATTCTTATCAGTTGAAAGATTGGTGTCATATTCACATGTGAAGGATTTTAAAGTATTAGGTGACGAACTACCAGCTTTATTTAGATCATTGACACTATTATGTACTATACTATTACACTCAAAAATAGCATTAGCACCAGCACCGCTACTACTACAGCCTATGCTAGATGATTCTTTTAGTTTATTTCGTTTGAAAAATTTTTTAATATCCATTGTTAGTATTGTTACTGATCTTAGATCTGAATTTCTGAAAAAAAAATAACACGCTTTACTTTTCTGATACTTCAAAAGAAGAGATTTGTTAATCAAATAGACTTTAAAGAAAAAAAATAAGAATCTCCCAATTGCAAATAAATATTATTTTTAAATATGTATTCTCACGCATTAGGTACATTATTACTTACTGCTATCCTATCCGTAACTAAACTGTAACTGCAATCTTCGGCCTTCTTTAAAAACAAAAACCAGTAACTACACTACTTATCAACACTGATAACAATAACTACAAGGAAAATGACCAATCAATATCTATCAACATACACGTCTTCTACTAATTCAACAGTCAGATAAAGTTTCCTAAGTCACAAATTAAAAGTACACCGCATTCGAAAAACACTGAATATAAACTGAAGTCACTGAAGATATAAACGTACTTTACTGTTATAGATAAAGAATATATTTTTTCTCAGAATAGAACTCAATGAGACATTTGTAGAACATTCCAAAGTTTTAGTTGTAGAGTACCTGAACCTGTACAATAAGAAAGAAACCATTATGAAAGCCTTTATTTATATTTCGTTTGAATAGAAACTTTCAGGGTAAAGTTTTGTTATAGGCGGTTAGGGTTACTATTGTAAGGTAATCGCATTAATTCGCATTTCCTGCTTAAAATGACATACAAAGTCGGTCTATTTATAGTTAGACAATAGGCATACCTGTAGTGTAATCTCAACATTTAGGTTTACTTGATTTTTAAACAATAGTATAACCGATAGTGAAATCGTAATCTTCTTCAATCTCTAGTGAAGGTACACTTCGTGTTGCGATCTCTAACGAAAAAAAAACGAAAGGAACATATTTAGGGGGGGTCAGGCGACCCCCATTAACTCCCTTTGTGGGCGGCCTTGCTATTGCAAGACTTCCTTAATTTAAAAACCCCTTACCTAGAGTTACACTCTCGCTTAAATTTGTTCCAACCTGCAGATATGACTTGTAGCTGTGAGTCAACGTAATTGTCAAAACAGGTTTTGTTGATGTCAAAGCTTTAACTAAAGATTAACAAAGAAGATTATCTCTATGCGAGATGATTTTTACTATTAATATTGTATTACTTAAAGTTTGTTTGTTGTTACAATTTAATGTATTTAGTTTTACACATATGATGACAATTTAGATTTGTTGTTTTTGTTTATTGAGTTGTAATTAAAACGACATAGGAACTACGACTCGCTATATTAAAAAGTGATTATCTTGGTTTTCTGAATTTTTATGTTCCTTTGAAATGTCATTTTCTTATACGCAAAACGGTAGTTAAAATTAAAAGTTCGATAATTACTACCCCGGTGGCGTGGTATGATAGACACTATCAGCAGTTGGCTGCACTTATTCTTATACAGATTTAGGGCGCGTCAACTATCAATGATGTCATCAATATTACGTAATACTAAGCAAATTTAAATAATTCAAAAACAAGGAAATAAGCGCATGCAAATTAAGTAACGATTTACTTACATCCGGTATCCTGTTGTCGCCTGAAATCGCGCTCCGGTAGGCTTCTAACCACTCCAGTCTGGCTCCTCCCGGAGGAATTAGAGATGGTACGCTGACGCTACCAAATGCGTCAAATCAGCGCCGACTAGCCAAGGTAGTCATGAGTCCTCCTCAGGCGTGAAGTTCGGTAGTCCCAGGTGGCAGCAATTTCTTACCTATGTAGGGTTTGGACAGGAAGAAGGTAGAGGCAGACAACAAAGATAATTAGGCAGGGATTTCTACATAGGTAAACCCTAAGATACGTTACCAAAGCGCGTCATCCCAACTCCTTGTCTAGTATTGCCCTAACCCTCTAGGGATAAGCGCACTACCCAGACTCACTACTATTGCGTACGGAAGCACCGCCTGGTCCATTTAAAAATTCGCGCGTCTCGCGTATTTGAAAATTATGGCGGGAAACTTCCGTACATTAAAACTAAACTACTAACACAATGTTAAAGTGACCCTTGGCACGTAACAATCGCGACAAAGCCACAAAAGAAAAAACTTAAAAAAAGAAAAAGTCTGTTAGCACAGTAACAGCTTAAAATCTAAGTCCTAACTACCCTACATAAACCCTAACTTAAAACCTACAAAATGTTTATATAAGGCGCCACCTGGTTTTTTCGACCGATAACACGTCTACCGAAGTACCAGGAAACGGAATAGGTAGCCCGATAGTTTTTGACTACACTAATTACCGACAGCACAAATTTGTCGGGGAGCATGAAACACTACTTAAACTAACACGGGTGCGACAAGTCGCCTAACCTATCTAAACCTATCTAACTAAAGCTAACATAAAAGTTGTTATGCGCAAACACACATGAGTGTTGCATCAAACTATTCTTCCTTTGGCAAGAAGTGCCCAAATTTAAAAATGTTCACGAGAGTGCGTCACCTTGCACTCCAGCAAATTTTGTTACTGGTACTTTGGTTTTCTAATGATGCACATTTAAAACTTGTCCATGACATAGTTGTGAATCAACAAATTTACCAAAAGTACCGCCTACTAAATCCTTATATGCTAACCTGACAAATTACATTTCTAAGTCGGGTTAGCTTTTTCACTTAAATTTCAGAGAAAGAAAAATAATTCCCACGTCTGGTCATATATACCACACGTTAGGACGATAAAAAGATAAGATAAGATCTCAAATTGATGTTAAAGATAGTAGATAAGATAATATTATTAAGCTTAAGTTGTTATCCTCAAAGGTAATGAATAAGATAACGGTATTAAGCTTTAGTTTTTTTTTTTTTTGAGATACTCGATAAGATAACACGATATTAAGTTAAAGTGATTATAAGAGATAGTAGGTAAGGTAACACGAATTTAAATAAGTTATTACTAAAGATAACCGATAAGATAACGCGAAATAACTCGAAGTTATTCCTAACGGTAGTCGGTAAGATAACGATAAATTAAACCAAAATTATTACTAACGGTAGTCGGTAAGATAACGAGACTAAACTAAAGTTATTACCAAAGGTAATCAATAAGATAACGATATTAAAACTAAGGGTATCATCAAGGATAATAAAGAAGACAAAGATATTGGCCTAGTTATTACCCAAGACAATAGATAACAACAAAAGAGTGGCTCCAGTAGAGCCGTTGAAATGGGATTGACCCGTGCCCTCTAAAAAGAGAAACCTGTGAAGCAGGTCCGTTCGCAAGAACAGCACGGGGGACCGGCAAAGACATTTGGGTGCATTCCTGCACCCAGCGTTGATCGATATCGGTGAAACTATCACCCGATATCCACTCGGTATATAAGATATATACACATGCACTCACACATTCACACACTCATACATACCTTCACTGCCAGAGCCTATGCACTGACAGCGGCACCGCATGACGTCACGAAAAATTCGCAGAGACGTGGTCCGGGTGTCTGTGGAAACCTCCCGCGCAACCACACGGTGACTAACAGAAATGAAAAGGCAGTAGAAATAGGAAAGATAAAAAGAAGGAGGTTGGTTTTTTGGAGTGCATAAGAGGCACCTCCAGGTAGAAGAAAGTAGAGGAAGGGCTCGCATTGAGCAAAAGCGACAGAGGGAAAGGTGGATAGCAAAGCGCTACTCAACCAACCAGTGTGGTCAGTAGCTCGGAATGAGGGAACATCATTCTTATGTGGCAGACGGGTGTTCCGGGACAAGAACAGGTCCACCGAAAGAAGAATAGGGCATAGCGGAGATAGCGGGTTAAGAAAAAAGTATAGTTTTTGGACAAGCGTCCGAGAGAAGGTAGAGTGTTGTCCCTATAAAACACAGCGTAGTCTGAAGGACCACCTGCGATATTCATCCGACAAGATAAGTATAAACATTTGTTAACATTCACTAGGCTCCTAAGAGAACTAGTACGATCATTTTCCTAACGAGTGCATCGACTACGATAAGAAAATCAGACAAAAGTTGACACGACAACTTACAAGTATCATTACAGATACAGACACACAAGAACAAACTGTTTTAAGGTAGTTTCTCAAAACGGTAGCACCCTAAACACACAAAAATGCCCAATTATAAGCAGTTAAATACAGATACACTGTCCTAATATGCTAAAACAACCGAGAATATAATAAGATAACAATAAGAAGCAATAGCACCTCACCACAAAGTTCAATAAAAAACAATGAAAAAAAAATGCTTATAAGTTATGTAGATTTAATAGAAAAAACAAATAAAGATATAGTATAATGATTTAGTATAATGTGGGCGACAGCAATAATTTAGAAGAAAAACACATGGAATAGGTGGTCCTAGTCTTTGCAACTGCGAATATGAACTATTTCTTTCAATGGCGTAGACTGCGCATGTTCTATGTGAGCCCAAGGAAGAAAGCATTCACTCAACATCAGCTAAAACCAATCATAAAAATTCAATGAGTTATTACAATCAAAGTTACGACAATTACCACACAAAATTAAATGACGTAAGATAAACACTAAAAACCAAATAATATGCAGTAGGAAAAGTTCGAGGGTTGATTAAATAAAACGACAGAGTTATATTTGGGGGTGTAGAGAATGAAGTGATATATAACTGACGGTATGGTCAAGAGAAAGTCAACCAAGAGAAAAAGATAGCTGAATTAAGGTAAGTAAAGTTAAACGTGCAAGAGATTATACACTATATGAGAGAAGGAATAAGTAATTGAAGTTACTAATTGATGGTGAGAACAAAAAAATTAGGTAAATAGTGAGGAGCATGGAGCGTGAAAAATTTAATTAGCATTTGGGTCGGCAGAGAATGGCTTAAGGTCTTTAATATGCCACCTGCCTTGGCGTTTTCCTTCAGCATCCTGAAGTTCGTAGATAAGGGGACTAATGACACGAATGACCTTACAAAGAATGAATTTAGGGGCTAATTTTGAAGAGAATTTCTTAGATGCATCCGATAAGACATAGTTCTTTTTCCAAACTTGTTCGCCCAAGGCGAAGGAAATATTTCGTTTACGTAAGTTATAATGGTCCTTACTCTTTTCGTAAGCTTTTAACAAATTTTTTCTAACGTCGTTAAAGATAGAAGGTAATGACTGTTGGTCCTTGTCCCAACGTACTTTATCGTCAAATTCAATTACGTTAGTATCGTCAGGCACTAAACCATAGTAACTCCCATCGATTGGGGTATATCTTCCAAAAACAAGAAAAGACGGAGTGATTGGGTTGCTTCGTGTTTAGATGTACGCAAAGCTTGAGCAATTTTAAAGATATGTTCATCCCATGTAGTATGGTCTGAATTAATATAGGAAGAGATAGCGGTAATTAACACTCGATTTACTCTTTCGGTAGGGTTTACTTGGGGGTGATATTTTGCGTTAAACCAAATTTTTTGTACTTTATAACTTTTAACGAAATTCTGAAAATCTTTAGAGATAAATTGTGCACCATTGTCACAAAGGATAATCTGGGGGACACCAAAGATAAGAAAGACATTTTGTTCTAGGAATTTAATTATAGCAGCGGAAGTAGCTTTACGTAAGGGTTGCACCATAACAAATTTAAAAAACCAATCGGTAACCACTAAAAGATATTGATTACCTCTTTTCGATCGGGGGAGAGGTCCTAATAAGTTAAGCGATATTAATTGAAAGAGACAAGATACACGCTTAAAGTTACCCATTAAACCAGGGCGAGCGTCTTGTGAACTCTTATGGGAACCACAAATTTTGCAGCTCTTGATGTAGCGACAAACAGATTGCTTAAGTGTGGGCCAGTAATATAATTCAGATATTTTAGCGAGAGTTTTTGTAACACCAAGGTGTGCAGCAATGGGATCGTCGTGACATAATTTGAGCACCTCACTGCGGTTTGCAGTGGGCACGACCAGTTTCCATTCAGGTATATTCGATATTTTATGCGGGGACGAGATACAAATTTATATAGTCTATTATTAGTTACACGAAATGTAGGAAATTTGTCGGGGGTATCGGAAACTTTTTTAATCATATTGAGGTACCAGGTATCCAGAATTAAATTTGGGAGATTAAGAGAGACGACGTCACGAGATAAGGCATCAGGTACGATATTTAATTTGCCAGGCCTATGCCTAACGTCAAAAGTAAATTGGGATATACGCAAGTTCCATCTTGCCAAACGACCTGCGGGCTGTTTCAAGTTATTAAGCCACGTGAGAGCTGCACAATCAGTGATTACGGTAAAGTGTGTACCTTCGACATATCCTCTAAATTTCTCGATGCCAAAGATAACGCCCAATAATTCTCGTTCGGTAGCAGAGTATTTTTGTTCGGCAGAAGTTAAGGCACGGCTCGCATAGGCGATTGGATGTTCTAAACCATTGCTTACCTGGAATAACATTGCACCTAACCCAGTAAGTGAGGCATCGATTTGTATAAAAAACTTATCATCGAAATTTGGAGAGATTAAGATAGGTGCTGAAGTGATTAATGTTTTAATTTGTTCGAAAGCCTGTTGGGATTCTAAATTCCACTCGATAGTTTGGGATTTCTTTTATTTTTAATTAAAGCGGTAATGGGTGCGGATATAGTTGAAAGATTGGGTAGAAAGATGCGATAATAGCTAATCATTCCTATTAAACGTTTGATTTCGGTAACAGTTTTAGGTGTTTTAAATTTAGTAATAGCATCAACTTTAGCAGGATCTGCTCGCAAGCCTGTCCCATCGATAATAAAACCGAGAAATGTGAGGGATGAACGACAAAATTGAGACTTTTCCCAGTTTATCTTAAAACCTGCTGCGTTTAAACGTTCTGCAACTTCATCTAATGTGGCGATATGTTCATCGAAAGAACTTGAGATAACTAAGATATCATCTAAAAACACAAAGGCACGTTCTTGATGTAAGATAGGACCTAACGTTTGATCCATAGTACGTTGTAAGGTTTGTGGAGCGTTACAGAGACCAAATGGCAAAAAATTATATTCGAAAAGACCTCGGCCTGGGACACAAAAAGCAGTTTTTTTGACGAGAAGATAAGTCGAGAGGTATCTGATAAAAAGCTTGTCTAAGGTCGATAGATGAGATAAATTTTGCGTTTCGAAGGCGGCTTAAAATCGAGTCAGTTCTAGGTAGAGGGTAAGCATCTGAAACAGTCACAGAATTCAACTTTCTGCCATCGAAACAGACACGCCATTCGTCATTCTTTTTCCGAACTAGTAATACGGGAGACGTCCACGGTGAATTTGAAGGAGAGATAACACCAGATTCTAACATTTTGTCTATTTCAGCATGTAAATGCTTTTGTAAGGCAGGCGATAGGGGATATTGACGTTGCTTAAAAGGGAGGGCATCACCTGTAGAGATAACGTGTGTTGCCGTTGTAACACAACCCAGTTCGGAGGTATTAAGTTTGCGAAATTTGTCGATTGTAGCGTTAAGGGTTACATTTTGGGAATCAGTAAGAGAGATTTTGTTAGATATTCCTGTAGATGCACAGGAGTTCGTTTTAATAGAGGTTTGCCATGAAAAATCCTGGAAATAAAGTGACAGATTAAAAAGTTTACAGAAATCAACGCCCAGTAGAAAGGGATAAGCTAATGTAGGTACAATCAAAAATAAAACCTCACGTTCAAGAGATTCTACTCGAATTTTCAAGTTAAGGGAACCGGTTACATGTATTTGATTATCGTCAGCTAAATTTATGGAAGTTTTTTCGGGAATAATTTGAATTTTGATATATTGTTGAGATAATTGATGTAAACCTTCGTTATTTATAAGAGAACATGAAGAACCTGTATCCAATAAAGCAATTACATTTAAGGAACCTATTGAAATAGATAAGTGTGGACGGTTATCGAAGGGTTTTTTAACAAGTTGTGAAACGGCAGCAGTCTTTTTATTGTAAAAGGAATTGACGGTTTGTAACCACTTAGACCACTCGGCTGGGGTAGTATAGCATAATTCCTCTAAAGGTAAGGCATTTTGTACATTAATAGTAGCGGTATTATTATTAGATAAATTTAATGACGGTATAACGTTAGAAGTAGTTTTATAATTTGAATTTATTGGCGTCTGTGTCCGTTGGATGATTGGTGTTGAGGGCGATTTTGGTTTCTTGAGATATTCACACCCTGATTTGAAATATCTCGACGGGAGTTTCCCGATACGTTAGGATTACAGTTGGTGCAGTTAGATTTGTAAATATTTGCGCGACCACAACCATAACAAAAAATATTTCTAGGGTATGTGCAGACAGTATAGTTATGTCCACTTCGCTTGCAGTTCCAACAGGTAAGTGAGTTGTTAGTAACGGTAGAAGGAACGTTAAGGGTAGATACTTTACGGGAAGCTCGAACTTGGCAAGCTAAATCAGGTTCTAGAAGACCAGATAATTTCTCGGGCGGTGGCCGATATTTGTTAATTCTTGACCTCACTTCTTGAAGAGAACGACATAGGTCTTTAAAGTGGGCTAGCGAAGATATGGGCTGTAATGCCAAACGTTCTGAGAAATAGGGGTTTAAATTTCTAAGTAATTGATCGATAATTTCGGGTTCTGAAGGTTTTTTGTCGAGTCTGCTGTATAAAGCTTCTAATGAGGTAATAAAAGAAACAACATTTTCGTCAGGACCTTGGGTTCGGTTACGTATTTCGTTCCAAAGGTCGTTAATATAGCCATAAGGTAGGAAATCTCGTTTTAAACACGCAACTAACTCTTCCCAGGTAGAAATTTGGTCTCGTATGTTTCTGTATCATATTAACGCTGAGTTTGCGAACAAGTCACCAGCTGAGACAAATAGGTCCTGGTCGGTACACCCGCGAGAGATTTTAAAATCATTGATACGATCAAGAAAAGACGATAGAGAAACCTGCGAATCAAACCCTTCAAAAGTGAGACCCCATTTGTATACAGGTATAGATTTTCCTACAGGTTTGGGTGAAGCGATTACAAGATTTGAAAAGGGTGACGATATATCTACGTCTGCATTTGGATTAAGTCTTTCGAGAACAATCCCTTCAAGCAATAACACCTCGGACAACAAACTTTGTTTAGATTGAGTCGCTTGGTCGTCGTTATATAAAGATAATAATTCGACACGTTGTTTGACGTGCATTATTCTTGAAGTCAATCTCCCTAGCTCGATATTACTAGCAGCAGGATCCGTTCTGTTTATTATACCCGATATATCATCTAAAGATAATTTAATTTCCGATACGTTAAGGGGCCAGTCGCCGACGGGTTTCTTTAAGATAGCAATGCCTTTGGTTTCCTGTGCCAAAACAGCCCTGAGTTGAGATCGCCTATCATTCTGATTACTAGCTGCGATAATATTCCTACACTCCAGCTCGTAGATCAATTCGAGGGATTTTAAATGTGAAACGTTCATTGTGAATAGAATATTCAAGACACGATATATAAAGTATAAAATAGTTAGGCAATTCGGGAGGTAATAAACGTTACAGCTATTTTAAGTTAATACGATACGGTATTTAGGGGAGAAACCTTGTTAAGAACGTCACGGTAAAGAATAATATGCAAATGTTAAAGCGTTAATTAATTAACACACTAAGGAAATACATTTATAGGTTATACTGATTAAATCATAGAAGGGAAAAAGTTTCAAATCTATATCCAAACAAGATAATATCTAAGCGAACAAAATATATTAGGGATAAGTCACAATAACGCTTTAAAAGACAGTAAAACTTAGGTAAACAAGAGTTCTATATTTAGGGAAGCAATTTTGTTATTAAGTAGGTAATCACTGAGGCATTTTTAAAATGTAACTTACAAGAGAGTGCATTTAAGTTTCAAAAAAAACGGGCTTTCAAAGTTAAGGAAAGCAGCCAAAGATATTTTAATAGGTAATTTTGTAATACTGTATTTAAAGACATAAGGTAAGGTAAATGCTTAACAAGGGGATATATCCTTCATAAGTTACAAGAAAAAAAAAACCCTCCAATTTTAGAAAATACACGCATGTAATGCATTATTTAACCAATAACCACAAAAATACATACTTTAACGTTACATAAAAAGGATATTAAAAGGCAATTTATTTCAATAACGTTTGTAACGTAAGGTTTCTTTAAAAACGAGTTTAAATATAGTTACAGGTAATTGATTGAAACAAATTTTTTTTATAAACTAGAGAATCTTAGTACAGTTTTTTTTTTATTTACGGCAAGGGTTATATTTTAGCTGATATAGGGTTTTTAATTGTTACATTAAACGATATTTAAGAAATGCAATTACTGTAAAAATGCTTATTTGTACTTACTTGAAACAGTGAGGTTAATAAACAACCCTGTAAAAATTTGCAGTATTATATAAACACTACACACATTTTTTCAGATAAACACATATTTGCAGATAAGTGCAGTTTGAACTTCATTATAACACTACAATAAGGTACATAGATTAGCATTTTTGATAAAAGGAATATGTTACAATAACAAAGTTTACATTGCAAGCCTAATCTGTCAATTGTTGAAAATATTCTAGTGAATTTTTCCAAGTTACCAACTGAAATAAAACTTCACAGATATTTTATTGGACATAGATCATGAAATTTAAGGAGATTATTCAAATGAAAAAGCATGTTTAAAATTAATTTTCACATTCCATAGGTATAGTACCACCTAAATAACACGTTGGAGCGTCAAATTCTTATACGCAAAACGGTAGTTAAAATTAAAAGTTCGATAATTAATACCCCGGTGGCGTGGTATGATAGACACTATCAGCAGTTGGCTGCACTTATTCTTATACAGATTTAGGGCGCGTCAACTATCAATGATGTCATCAATATTACGTAATACTAAGCAAATTTAAATAATTCAAAAACAAGGAAATAAGCGCATGCAAATTAAGTAACGATTTACTTACATCCGGTATCCTGTTGTCGCCTGAAATCGCGCTCCGGTAGGCTTCTAACCACTCCAGTCTGGCTCCTCCCGGAGGAATTAGAAATGGTACGCTGACGCTACCAAATGCGTCAAATCAGCGCCGACTAGCCAAGGTAATCATGAGTCCTCCTCAGGCGTGAAGTTCGGTAGTCCCAGGTGGCAGCAATTTCTTACCTATGTAGGGTTTGGACAGGAAGAAAGTAGAGGCAGACAACAAAGATAATTAGGCAGGGATTTCTACATAGGTAAACCCTAAGATACGTTACCAAAGATAGAAACGTGCACTTAACTTTACGATCAAAGGCAAAATAGCCACGATTCAGCGCGTCACCCCAACTCCTTGTATAGTATTGCCCTAACCCTCTAGGGATAAGCGCACTACGCAGACTCACTACTATTGCGTACGGAAGCACCGCCTGGTCCATTTAAAAATTCCCGCGTCTCGCGTATTTGAAAATTATGGCGGGAAACTTCCGTACATTAAAAACTAAACTACTAACACAATGTTAAAGTGACCCTTGGCACGTAACAATTTGCAATAATTATAGGTATTAATAAGCACTTAAAGAAACTCATATAAAACTAAGGAGTGACTTAACCTTCACTTCCAAATTTGAATATTGAGCTCAACTGCATACTTCAGTATACAATCTCTTTTTAACCTAACTAAACTAGTCTCATAGCTATTAATTTTGCAAGTTTTGTGTAAAATAATTATTGCACCTTGCGTACATGTTTAACTATGACATTTAATTTCACTTTGACTTAGTATTAATATTAAAATTAGTTTTTTTTCTGGTGTGTATTATTTTGCGACAGATAGCCATACTTTAATGCAGAATTCATTCTTTCTGGACTTATACCACAGTGTTCCTATTTTTTGTGTTTTATGTTTCTTTCAGCCGAATACATAAGGTCATCATGTTTTGCAGTGAGGTTGTGGAGCCATCTGCTTCACTGTAATAATCCCGGGTGCCTTCTGAGTAATTAGTTCTAATTGTTTCTTGCTATTATTTTTCTACCCATGCTTCCCACAGCGAGTTGCTTGCTGAAGCTATGCAGTTTTTCACTTCTACCGCAATTTTTCCTCCTGGATTATTTTGTTTAGGGTGTTTTTCTGTATCCGTACTCCCATCTTAATTGTTAAATTTGGCATGACCATCTATGTGATTAGTTCTGAAATTTTCAAAGTCAATGTGTTACAATTTCTTTAAAAATCATGCTTGTATTCCATTAGGATCAGGTTTAGCATTATTCTCCAATGAACTAAATTTATTTAAAATATCTTCAGATGCTAAAGAAACTAGTTTTACTTTCGTTACGTCATTAATAAAATTACCAAGATAACTATATTATTGCCGTTGTGATGGTAGTATATATTTTTTAGCCATCGAGTTTGGAATATTTCTAATACCACTTGTACTTTGTAATGTATTATACAATGATTGCAATGCCTTTAATTCACTTTTGGGGAGTTGATGTAATTGAAAACGCACTTGCCATTGTCAAAGATTTTTCTTTGTTTCATTAATAAAGATTTCCTACAGCTTTTAGTAACTTGTTTTCAAAACATTCTGATACTATAATATTTTATAATCATCAAGTGACCGATTGCTAATTTTTGTTAAACTGCATCTTTCTTTCGAGCTACAAACTTGCTCATTATGTCGTAAAAATTTCAATTTATTGTTGTAATGGTATAAGTTAACTTCCTTACAGGCTTTTATAGAAGACGACGAAACATAGGGACAGGAAGTACAAAGAAATTTTCGTTATCTCTCACGTTCCTTATTTTTAATCTTTAAGAATTTAACATTTTCTAGTTTAACGGAGTGGCTGGTTTCAAAAATATGTTTGGCAACCTGAGACTTTTCGTATTTATTATATTTGAAGTGAGCAATGTGCTCTCTAAATCTTGTTGTTATATTCCTCTTGGTCTGATCAATATACTTTTGAAAACACCCTGGCCCTGAACAACTAATTTTATAAATCCCAGACTTTTGCAATTTTTCCACCTTGTCTTTTGGATTACCTAGCAAATCTTTAATTTTATTAGTATTACTGAAAGCAATTTTGAAATTAATCTGTTTGAATATTTTATCAAGAACCTTTGTGGTTTTGTGAAACGAACGTTTAACATATTCAATATTATCGTTAGAGGTGGTCGATTGCAAAGTCGTCGATTTGCGGATGTTAATTCTGTTTTTAGTCTTTCTAAAAATAGTATCTATAATATCAGAAGAGAAACCATTGTAATACGCTATTTGTTTAATAAGAGCAAATTGCTTATTAAATCTGTTTTTATTTAAAGGGAAATTCAATAATCTATTAATTAAAAAGGTAAATGAAACCAACTTATGTGGTATGCAGGTATGCTATGATTGGAGGAAGACAAAATAAAGCGATTTACATTGGTTTCTTTTCTATAAATATCAAATTCCAGTTTATTACCATCTGTAATTATTAATGTATCTAAAAAGGGTAATTGTCCATTATTCTCAAATTCATACGTAAATTTTATGCTTTGAAATTTTGAATTCAATTCAATTCATCAACATTTGATTTAGTAGTGTCAAAAACTGCAAAAATATCATCCACGTACCTTAACCATATACTTGGGAAGTATTAGAAGTTTTCTTCTAACTCGGTCTCAAAGTGATACATTAATAAATTTGCTATGAAAGGTGAAAGGTTATTTCCCATTGCAGTGCCTTCAAGTTGTTTGTACAACTTGTTGTTGAATTAAAAACAGTTCTGGGACATGCAATGCGAAACAAGTTTGATGTAGTCCTCAACTTCATCATCATCAATATCACACTATCTATAAGAACATCCTTTAAATATGTTAAAGTACAACACTAGGAAATAATGAACTGACATCAAATGAAATTAAGATTTCGTTCTCTTCTAATGTGATATCTTTTACTTGATTAATATACTCTAAAGAGTTTTGTACAGACAAACTGCCAAACTTTAAATTCATTTGACAGCCATCGTGATAAATAGTAAGTAGGTGAGTTGATACCTGCAACTATTGGTCTCATCGATTTATCATTCTTGTGAATTTTTGGTATACAGTAAAGTTTAGGCATTTCAGGATTTGAAATTGTCAATTTTAATTTTAGTGGGGCGAAATTAGGTTTGGATATTCTTTCAAAAAGCGGTACCAACGTTTTCCTTCCTAAATGCCTATGAATCAATTAAAATTGTTAAACATAAAAACCCCTCTTAAACACTGATAAAGGGCCCAAAGAGCAATCTACTTTGCTTTTCCTATTGGTCAACAACCAATGAGAAAGCAAGATTAATTTGGTTCCGCTTCAGCAGATTTAGAATTAGTATAAATTAAGTAGATTTTAGTTATAACATCACAATTCACTTGTTTGTTGTAGAGAACACAAGCTTGCGGGTGAGGAGAATATCCTCGATAGTGTTTAAAGCAACATTATAGTAAATTGTATGTAGGGAAGGTTCACTTCAGCCTAAGTGGTGAGGAGAAAATCCTCTGAAGTGTTCAGGAACAACAGCTAATTATTATTTGATTGCAAATTTTTACTGATGATAACCACATAGTGGTCGAAAAACGTATCTAGTACTTTAATTATTTTTTGTGGTTAAGGGTTTTTATTCATTTTTATTTACTTGGTAAATATTTTAAGCTCGGTGCTTTAATGGATCGTCTGTTTAGGACACGTTTTATTATGGTAATTAGTTTATTGCATAAATCAAAATTTTTTGGAAACAAGTTTTACTCACTTACCGTTTTTCCATCAATTCTAAAATAATATTTATGTCAAAATGTTTTTTTCCTCAAGTTTCTGGTTTCCTTAAAATCAAACTTGAAGAGTTGTAAACAATTTTCTTGTTCAAGTTTTTTATTCCACAAAATTCCTTGAATATTGTTTCTTTTATATTGTTGGTTATTACACTCCTCAGAGCTTTACATTGCCGATTCTTTTAAATATTCTATTTTCGCAGTTTGGTTTGGAATTTTGCAACTTGTCTTCCCTTATATATTTATTTATTATATTTACATCCCAGTATTAATAGCACGTCCTTTTACAAGTAAAACTTTTAGCGTCTGCCAGAAATACTGTTAGTGTTTCAATATTCATGCTTGTATATTAAACTGTTTAGAGTGGGCTTCAACGTAGGGAGTTTAAAAATTATCGTTACAAAAATGTTTCCTTTACTTTTAAATCCTCACTACATCTTTTTATACTGCACACCTTAAACTTCCGACGTATATACTCCTTTCAAATACAGCCCAACTACGATACCAACCAAAGATCCAACAATGTTGCTAGCTCTTCTATACATCTCATAGTCAACAAGTTAGTTACATGGGAATGACCTGAATACACCTTCAGCGTTTTGTGCTTTCTGTGCAGTTCCTGAATGAAATTTGTCAATTTTAAAAGTGGTGAGTACCATTTATATTATAAATTGAATTTATTTATTTATTACATAGCTAATGTGGTAATAATGAATGTATATTGTATGTTATTTTTTGTTTTTTTCCTCCAGTTTATTTCTTTTCACTTTTCCTGTTCTTTATTAAAAAATTATGTTTATAGCACAACAGTATCTCCGCGTCTGCATTTAAATGTTAGGCTAGAAGATAATAAGATACAAATATAAACTAGTTTTAATTTATCAACCATTAGTAGTTGTATACTTGTAAAATTCAATAATTTTTTTTTTTATGTTTGTGGTACATATTAATGTTCGACCATTGCTAAATAATTTTTTTGTTCTTAAAACGCATATTTTAGAGTATGATTACGATGTTGTTGCAGTTACTGACTCCTATCTGACTCCTGACATTGACAATCACGCTATTGACGTTCAACGGTATATATTTTTACGTCAAGATTGTGGGGCTCATGGAGGAGGGGTTGGTTTCTATTTGAAGAATTCTTTAAAATTTGAGGTAATTATCTCTAATAATAACGTCAAACGATTATGGTTATCTATTAAAATGAATATAAATTTAGTTGTTTTTGCAGTAGCTTATAGACCTCCTAATACCGATTACAAATACTTTGTGGATCAGTTAGAATCGTCACTTGCCTTGAGAATATCAGTTTCTGAAACTTTATATTCTTGGTGATGTAAATATTGATATGTTAGATGCTTAAAATTAGTAAGTTATTTACTTAAAGAATAAGATGCTTTCCTTCAATCTACATCAGTTAATAATACAAGCTACTAGAATTACTCAAAGCTAGCCTAATCTACCTAATTCTTACTAGTGACCTGTCTACAGTGATCGCTTCCGGAATATACAACCTCGACATATGTGATCACACCCTTGTTTATTGTCGACTACAATTTCATAGGAAAATAGCAAACGCAGTTTTTCTTAATTACCGATCTGCTTGAGCAAATGTTTTTAATGCCTAACATTGATAATAAAGTTGAATACCTCAATGCGTTATTAAGGGCGCGATCGGATGTATGGTTGGCTGCCTAAAATCCATCAAAAAACAGGTTATTCTGTTTGGTAAATAACTTTTGTTGGATTGAAAATATGCAAAATGTAACTTCACCATTAGACTCACAAAACTTAGTACTTTCTAACAAAGGTTTGCTTTTTTTTTCTAAAGTGCAGTAATAAGCAAGAAATAGCTGTTAAAAGTAATGTTAAAATTCACTTACTTTATTTTAGTTACTACATCTAATATAATCAATTTGTATATAAAAAATAGCATTCGTTGGATAGCAGGATACATATATAATCGTTCTGTTAAAAAAAATTTCAAAAATATTGATCATGATAGCCGTAGTGTACTGAATGGATTTTATTGAATTATTACATTAATTGTACGCCATTTTAATAGAAATTGTTCACGACTTCCTCCGAAGATGGCACTGTTAATGATGTGTAGAATAAGGTTTAAAACCAGAATATTTCAAATTGAATTATTTTGGACTTTGTTTTTGTCGCATTGAAATGAAGTAAACTAATAATATATGGTGAATTACCTTTTGATAAGTGTAATATAATAATGATTGGATTAATTGCGAATATTTATGATGCCAAAAATGACATAACCTCAACATCCATGGTTGTTTGTAAACTTTCATGTTTATGTTTACAAGCGATAAGTAAATTATTACAGCAGTGTTACTTTGTGAAGCTTATACTATGTTATAATAGTTTTAAAAAAAAAAGGGTAGTGTGCCGTATCCCAAAACGTAACTAGATACTCTACAATATTCAATATAAGCAAAATATTGCATCATGTTAGCAAGAGTAATGTTTATTAAAATATCTTAGTGGAACCATTGCAGGGAAATAGGATACATTTTGTTACAAATTAGGTTGCGAGTTTGGTACTCGGCAAAATGATTTTCAAATTTGAACGATCTGGGGGAGGACGTTCTCAAAAAACGATAATTTTTCCTACATCATTTTACACTTCACTTTGGGGACGTTCATTGTCTTGTGTATCTTCACCAGGGGTCTGCAATGGTAATTATATATACATAAAAGAATTCCTTTTTGGTTTATTCTGTCAAGAAATAGCTATTTTGTTACATTAAATCGACTTTGTCAAAAACGACTAAACGTTTATTTCAATAAATATTTCAAACTAATAGAATATTTGGGGTCTTCGGTTTAATATTTTTCATCAAATGCTAATATCGAAAAATGTATTTCCAATACAAAAAAACTTTGAGTTGTTACCTGTAAAGTGTGCTTTATTAAAACAAAATTATTACAAATGTTTTATTTTTAATGAATAACTAAGAAATTAAAAATAGGTTCAATTGTTGTAACATTTACAATGTGTATATAGGTATTTTTGAACAGTAAGTCATTACCAACCAAAAACTTAAAAGGAAACACTGTTTTACACAATACGTAGCAATGTAAATGATATAAAACTATTGGTGAAAAGAAGTGAATAACAGGCATTTGTAAATAATATTTTTTAAACCACACATTTTAAGGTCAATAGATAAACGTTTAGTAATAAATATAGGAACAGCTTTCGAATTGAAATTGACTTTATTGTTGTTAATATTACATTAAATATTAGTATATAAGGCATGTTTGTAAGTCCATACAGGCAAAGTTTAGTCATAGACTATCTTACACTTAACTTGCATAAACCACTACATATCTCTACAAGGAAAATGAGTGAAGCAAATGAATAATTACACAATAATTGAAAAATATACAATTAGGCTATGTTACTACTTATCCAAAATATGCGCCCTGATTTGAACCTTGAATGCAGTAAAAGTAAAAAAGATTTTTATATCTGGAATTGCATTATAAGTAGAAACAGCATTATAGATGAATCTTCTCTGAAACATAGCAGTCAGTTGCTTGGGAATTGTTAAAGTTTTAGTGTGTCTAACATTGATGCAATGCACTTTGGAGCGTGTCATTAATATTTTAGCAATATCCTCTGAAGTCATTTATAATTACAGTATTGCCCGAAATAAACAGTACTGAAACTAAGTTGGCGGTGTTTTTATGCGTGCGCTGTCACACTCAAGTTAGCTAGTATAGACCTGTCAAGTAAACCTTAAACAAGTAATTAGTAGGGCCTAATTGTTAAAAATGGTGTTAAGTACAGAGGAGAAAGTGTTTCTGGTAGAGCATTATTTTCGTTCATACGGAATCGGCCGACATAATGGTGCAAGTTTGCTATACGTGTCTGATCAATTCACACAAAGGTTTAATAAACGTTCTCCAAGTAATGCTGTAATTTTGAAGGTTATTGAAAAGTTTAGAAATACAGGTAGTGTATTGTGCCAACGAAAAGGAAACTTGGGGCGTCCCAGGACAGTTAACAACAACAATAACCATGAACGTGTTTTGAGCAAATCTTAGAAAATCCGAAAGTCAGCCAGGCAAGGACAGCGTTACAACTTGATTTAAAAGAACTTCCTTTCAAAGAATCCTGAAGGAGCTGAGTACATTTTCGTATGTGATTCAGGTACATCAACAACTACATCCTCGGGATTATCGCAGTAGAGTGGAATATTGCGCCAGAATTCTCGCGTTACAGTATGAAAATCCTGAATTTTGAAAAATGTTTGGTTTTCAGACGAAGCACATTTTCACTTGTCAGGCTATGTGAATCGTCGCACAAATCGATTTCTGGGCTTTGCCAGACCCGATGAGGTTCAAGAGGTTCCTTTACATAGTGAAAAAGTGAGTGTCTGGTGTGCTGTTTCCGGACACGGAATCATTGGTCCGTACTTTATCGAAGAGAATGGTAGGCAAGTCACACTTAATCAACAGAGGTACAGACAAATTTTAACACGATTTATCCCTGATCTACGTCAATTCTGTCGTGCACGTAACTTGGCATTTCGAAACCAATTTTTTCAGCACGACGTGGCAACTTGCCATACTGCTGCCGCAATTCGTCAATTTCTTCAAGAACATTTTTCAAGCAAATTCATATCACGATTTACTGACTTCCCTTATCCTTCACATTCTCCAGACCTCACACCTCCAGACGCATACATTTGGGGCATGGCTAAAAACCGTTTTCAAACGGGCACCACAAACCATCGATGAATTAAAGGATGCCGTTAGAGTCTTCTTCGCAGCCCTGAGACAACCCTTATTCAATAACATGACCAGAAACTTAGAACATCGTTATGAAGTCTGTCTCGAACGAGGAGGTGCACATTTAGAACATATAATAAAGTGTCAATAATATGTATTTTTTAAATATACAAAACAATTACAATTTCAGTACTGTTTATTTCGGGCAATACTGTATTTTATGAACAAAACATAACAAATGATGTTTCCTGCAGTTATCCATATTTAACCAGTGTAACACTTTTATCTTATGCGATACATGATCAAATTTTTTTAGTCCAAAAACTAAACGACAACAAGTATTTTGAATACTTTGTATTTGTGTCATAGGTGCTATCAAGGTTTGGACCATATATAAAATCACAATAGTTAAATAATGACAAAACTAGCTTCCGACAACAGCTTTTTCAATTGTATGGTTAGTATAGACCGACAAGCATATAGTTGTTTAAGTGCTATATACGACCTTTTTATTAACCTTGCAACATGTGACTTAAAGCGTAGATCATCGTCAAGTATTAAACAGAAATTTCTTGAAGAACTAACTAATGGAATAGAGGTATTGTTAATTATGACTTTTATCTTATCCTTAACACAATCTCTAATTTTCTCTGTGATCCGAAACAATATCATCATCAATAGTACCTGCACGAACAAATAATTCATCACTTGATAAATATATGGAATCAATAAAGAGTACTGCTGTTATTTACTATGCGCGTAGGTTTGTTTATTACTTGGATGAATCCATAAGAATCAATGCAGTGTGTGATAATATTACTTAAATTGAAAAGATTCACATTGACATCACCTAAACATATTATATTATCCATTATTGGTGCTAAATAAGATAATATATTATCTAGTTCATCAACACAACTAAGCGGATTAGAGTTTGGGGATCTGTATACTGTGCCTACAGTAAAAGTTTTGCGATTTAATTTAAACATTATCCAAAATATATTCAAGTATACGAGTCAATTGCAAACCAAACAAAATAACCTGACATTTAAGTTGCTTCCTTACGTACACACCAACCCCACCCCCTGGACCTTTCCTTGTGGTAGCCAACACACTTGGCCGATTTAAAGTGTCACGTTGGTGGTATTGATGTAATGATTGTATCCTTTTTTAACTTTTGAAAGCAAACAAGTTTTCTGTAAACGAGTCTATATAAATTTATTGCACAAATAATAATGACAATGAAACTTAAATCTAAATTTCCTGTATAAAAACTCTAGCAGGTCATGAATGGTTAAACATCAATCGCTAAACATTAATAATTTGTTAACATAAATATTGCACAATAAATAATGCAATTTGGTGACCGTTACCATACACTTGTGTATTGTGTTTGTGTTGGTCTCGTGCTAACAAAACTAACTAAAATTACCGTGTAGGTAATACTGATTATTCTGATCAGTATCACAGCCACTGCTATCACTATTTGTATCACCCACTTTGATAATTAAAGGTTCGACAACATCAAACTGCTGTACTATAGCCCACCATCCCATCATACATTTTTCTGCATGTGTGATACATTTTTGCCAATATAACCCATCTATTCTTTGCAAAGATTCTTGCCATATCAAGTTGACATTTGTGTCATTATAAAGTTGGTTAAGCCGTCCAACATTTTTATTGTAATATTTTTTACAGTTCGCCCATACCAACTCTATAGGATTAAACTCGCAGTGATACGGAGGTAGCCGCAAAACTTTGTGTCCGTACATTTCTGCTAGGGTATCTATTTCATAAATTTTTGGTTGTGGATGTTTTTTAATTAATGATAATAGTTCCCTTTTAACGTGTGACTGCCGCAACTAACATTGTGTTTAATCAAGTAATCAATGATATTTAGCATTGTCTAGAATAATTACACTGGGTTTGCTTAAATTAGGAATTAAACGTTCTTCAAACCATTTTGTAAATAATGCTGCATTCATGTCTCCATGATAGTCAGCACTTGGAGATTTTGTAGAATGCAAAATTGCTGCATTGGGGATGAATCCAGTTTTGTTGCCTGCATGTACGACTATGAACCTGTAATAAAAAATATTTTTATTAAATGTAATTTTAACTTTAAAAAACTAACCGTTTTCCTTCTCCAGGAAGTTTTCTCTTTACACTGAGCTTGGAACCATTATACCAACTCTTCTTAACAGAACCTCGACTAAAAATCCACGTCTCATCCAAGAAAACAGGATCATAAAGTTACAATTGTTTGTACATTTCATATGCTCTTAAAAACTTCACTCGTGCAGCAGCAATATGTTCCTGTTCAAGCACAGCCCTTCTACCATCGTCCAATTTAAAAGAAAAACCAATTGTTGATAGAAGTCTCGTCAGACTAGACTGGCTGAAGTTAAAAATTTGAGCGGTTACAATTTCTTGTCGTAAAGATTTAACAGTTACATAGAGCCCTAAAAGCATAATACTAAAAAACACTAAATAAAATTGTTATGAAAACTATATTACATTTGGAATACATTTCGTAAATTTTTCGCTTAACTGCATCTATTACAAAACCATCTACATCAGACGATTTAGACTTGTTGAATTTTCGGTGCTTGCTCGGTGACTCAGGAATTTTACTTTCTTTTCGGGCTTCTAAAACTCTCTTTTTTTAATGGAACGAAGAGAACTCAGTCCTATCCCACAAGCCTCAGACGTTCGCTAACAATAAGCAACAGTTAAAACACAACATATCACTTGAAAATTTGATTATACCTGCAATACTGACTCAAATGGGGCCAAGGTTCCATGATTATCACGTTCTCTTTCAAAAAATTTTAGAACATTCATCACCGACAACTGAGCTTGAAAGTTCAAATGTTTGTTACGAAGCGTGTTCATTTTGATAAGTGTTGACCAAACACTATTCAATGTGTAGAAGGTTCTTAGTTTAAAAAAAACTGTTTGTTGTATATCAGAATTATATTTAAAAGAAAAGTAGAAAATCGCAAGTGAAATAACAAAGCACAAATTCTAACCTAACCTTAAAAATGTTTGACAATTAATTACAAACGGAAATATTTTATGGACATACGTTCAGAGTGGTTGCAGTGAGTTATACGGCCGACGAATATTTTTCTAGCTATCCTTTTTAGATGGGGAAGAGCCAGGTAATAGAGCAGCATAATAATATTGTGACTGTGTTTTATTCATATGCGCAACGATGAGTCATGCTTGAATTTATTTGATTTCAACTATATCTAACGCTTTGCTTGCTGTTCAACAACTTCGAAATTGCTGAAGGTCATTTACGATGAATAGTTACAGAAATGGAGAAAAACCAGCATCGTACCGTATCCTAGCAACCGTCATTTGCCTAACTTGGAAACCAACCACTAAAGTACTAAAGTTAAAATAAAGTAGTTTCCTCTATCATGCGAAAGTCATACCACAAAGGCGGCTATTTTAAAATTAGTTCGTGTTATGAAAATAGAGGGATGCTATCGCGCCCTTAATATTCCCTTAATAACGGCAAGAATTTCTAAACCACGCCACCCTTGGATTACAGCAAATTTTAAATTACTAATGGAATTGAGGGACAAAGCTAAAGTGTAGATTTACGAAAACCAAACGTTTGAATTACTGGGAATATTACAAATTGCTTTGTAATTGTATTAATGCCATGTACAAATACGCAAAGAAGATATATTTTAAACAACACCTAAGTAATAGTGTAGATCCAAAAAAGCATTTGGGAAAAACTTAAAACTTTGCAAATTGCTTCTTCCACTGTTTCTGTTGTTCCTTCTTACCTGTCGAATGCTAACAAAATCAACGATTACTTTAAAGACAGTGTACTTAAGGAAAGATTTGAGATTGATCTATATAAGTATTATAACTTGAACACAATGAATAACATAGGAGGTCAATTAAGGTTTAGTACAGTAGGTCCTGAAACTGTTACGAAAATTTTACTTAATATTAAATCAAATTCTCTAGGCTTGAATGGGCGAAATATGTTTATGATCAAGTTGTGTTTACCATATTTTGTTAAATTTTATTACTCATAAAATATATAGCTGTATAATTGAAAACTATTTCCCGAATGTATGAAAGAAAATCTTGGTTGCTCTCATCCCTAAATGCAGTCAACTCGAAGATTACAAGGATCTTAGACCAATTAGTATTTTACCTGCCCTTTCCAAATTTCTTGAAAAAATTATCAATAGTCAAATACGTGATTATTTAACTTCAAATAGAATATTATCCGAATATCAATCGGGATTTAGGCCTAACCATACTGCGTATCAACCCTGCTGAATGTAACTGATGATATAATAAGAGCAACAGATTCCGGAAAAGTCACATTATTGGCAATATAGGTTTTACTCGATTTTAGTAAAGCATTTGACACTATTACTCACAAAATTTTGTTGGCTATTCTTCATTATATTGGCTTATCTGACGATGCCTTGACCTTTATTAATAGTTATTTAAGTGATCGCTACCAGTGTGTTAAGTTATCAGAGTTCGTGTCATGTCTACTGGTGTTCCTCAAGATTCCATCCTTGGACCATTACTATTTATTGTGATATCTTTAAAAATATTAAGCACTGCGTTATTGATATGGATGCGAATGACACAAAGCTTCGATACTTTTTTACTCTAGACAATCTACATCAGGCTTTAACTACCATTAACAATGATCTTGAATCCATTAGC
Source organism: Platerodrilus igneus (assembly GCA_036346225.1). Classification (NCBI taxonomy): domain Eukaryota; kingdom Metazoa; phylum Arthropoda; class Insecta; order Coleoptera; family Lycidae; genus Platerodrilus; species Platerodrilus igneus. The sequence goes on from JARFIW010001539.1 coordinate 197,596, forward strand.
TCTACAGCTGCTAGGCATTCACTTCTTTTAAACTCGGCTAAAACTGTCTTTCTTCTATTCGGTTCAGAAACTAATTGTGAAAGGATCCAAAATCAAATAAAACTTACAAATAATAATTCTGAAATGGCTTTAAAATAAGTGAGTAAAAATATAGATCTGACTATTAATAACAGCTTCAGGTACAGAGCACATATAAACTGTTATATTCAGCGGGCATATGTCAGATTGAAAATTATGTATCCGCATAGGAATGAAATACCTAAGTCCACAAAAATTCTGCTATGTATCGCTCTGATACTTTCACAGTTTATGTATTGCTCCCCTGTCTATGGGCTATGTCTTGATATACATGACCAAAATCAAATACAACGCGTACAGAATTGTTGTATTAGATTTATCGTTGGTATACAAAAATATGACCACATTTCACACAAATACACTGAACTACATTGGCTGAATATGAAAAATCGTCGAATTCTACAAATGATTACTGTGTTTCATAATATAATAATTCTGAATAGTTCATGATACCTTTATAGGCATATAAGTTTTAGAACTGACGTTCATAATATTAATATTAGGAACAAGAGACTTACTAGTCCTTCAATTCATAAGACTGTATTATTTGAAAGATCATTTACTTTAAAAATATACAAATTATATAACCTTGCTTTTGATTCTTATACAAACCTCAGTATAAACACATTTAAAAGAAAAATGAAAGATAATCTTTTTAGGAATCAGTCTGGTTCAGTCTATTTCAACTATTTAAAGTCAAGTTGAACTATGTAAGTTGCGTTCTCTTTATATATATATATATATATATATATATATATATATATATATTAATTGTTTTTTAAATTTTAATTTTTGTTTTCAATATATTTACATATTATAGATATGTGCACATAAATACAAAATTCTATGGGAATAAGATTATTTAAAGGTCATATAAGTCACAAAGAAGGAATACTTCATGTAAATATCATAAAAACAACGAAAATCAAACATTTAAATCATAAAATGTACATAATTCATTCATTATACAAATTTCAAATACAAATCACCCTATATAGAATCAATAACAAACTACAATTAATCAAAGAAAGCTTATTCAGTAATAAATTCACCACATTCACGAAAATAAATAATTGCGAAAGCAATCCAATCAGTTTCTAGATCATTAAAGATATTTTTAAGCTTAAAATCAAATACAGATTCAACACATTTGAAGAAAATAACCGTGAAATAAAATTTCTTTCTATATAAACGCAGTTGCGTAAAGAAGTCAATAAACGCATATAATTTATACCAGTTTGTATAGACAAAAGTATGAATATTAGCGGCGATGGGATACCTACAATTTACAATGTACACGAAATACCGTTTGTTAAACAAATCTCGCCAGAAAGTTCAGTAATACGTGCGGTTTGGAACGTATATAAAATGCCATACCTAACAAAACAAGCATATGTAATTAAAGTATGAGAATTAAAATTCCGATATACGTGCAGTTTGAAATGTGCACGGAATACCATTTGTTAATAAGTCCCTTTACAAGATTACAAGGCACGTGACATTTAAAACGTATATATTAGATCCCCTAAGATTCAACATCTTGCAGATAACCATTGAAACGCCTTTTTCATAAACAAGCGACTGATAGTGGGCTGTCAACCAATGAGAGCGCGTGGAACTTTCGGAAAAAAATTTGTCTATAAAACTAACCTACGCAGATAAAGGATACTCATTCTATAATCGACGCGCCGATTGTAATAATCAAAAGCAGATTACTACGTAAATAAAATTTAGTGAAATTTATAAGTTGGGAAGATTGAAATATAATATAAATTAATAATTTTAAGCGATAAACAGTAAAGTGCGCGTTGAAATAAGTGTGTATAAAATTCTGCCGTTGATATAAACGTAAGTATTGAATTAATTAATAAATTAAATCTGCAATTTAGGGCACTAGAGCACAATGTTAGTATATTAGATTACTGGGTTAATACAATGAATCACTTTACTAATAAACTAGATCACTGGGTTAATATACTAAATCACGACGTTAATATGCTGAATCACGGCGTTAATATTCCAAATAATACTCTAAGTACGGACACAATACACTAAATTACGACGTCAATATTAAGTTACTGGTATAAAAGGCCAAGCTACTGGGTTAAAACTCTAAGGTTAATTCTTCAAATTATTGGGCAGACGGATCCGTGTTGCTGGTAAATATTTCAAAGTGCTGGATTAACACACTAAGCTGCTGGTTAAAAACTCCAAGCTACTGAACAAGCGACCGATTTGCGCCAGGAAGCTCCAGCGAGAAATACACGAGAAATATAAGAACAGGACTATTTTTCCAATTTATAGTATGTTACATTTATATTTTTAAATAATTTGTGTATTTGGAGGCGAGCTCTAAAAAGCTACATGTGATTCATATTTTGTGTAAAAGGTCAACAAAAATTTGGTTTGTATGTAAAAGTATGTTTAAGAAAGGGTATATATTTTTGAACGCTCAACGAAACTATTCTTGGTAGAAATACAATTTTTTGCTGGGTTTAATTGCTATAAAAAGGTGTAGAAAGCTATAACCTTAGTAAAGAGCTAATTTGATAGAAATATTTATTTACATTCGATTTAAAGGTTCTGTAAAAAGCAAATGATACTAAAAAGGGTGTAGATTAATAAATTGTAATCTCATTTATTTCTCTATATAAATTTTGGTGAATTTAGTTTGTCTTATGCGGAGATATTGAGTGTTGGAGAGGAGTGAGTAAAAATTCTGTGTTATCATATCGTCGTTCACTCTGTGTGTGGTATCACTGAGCTAGTTGGGGCATAAATATAATTGTGTTAATTTTAAAGGTGGCGATCAGCAAGCAATTGATCGTTGTTTATCTGGCGAAGGGCGATATCGTAGCAATATATACTTAGTTATTTTCTTCTTTTCTCGAAATTTGTAGTAGCAAGTTTTACACTGTGCAATAACTTGTTCTCTATATTATTTAAAATTTAGTTTAATTTAGTTTAGTTAGTTAATTCAAGGTTTGAGTGGTAGAGTAGAGGGCAGCTCCCTACTAATCTGAACTCCGTCTCGATATTTCTTTCTATTATTATTATTAAATTTAGTGTGTGCTTTTGTAATACCATTTTCTTTCTTGGAAATAAATACATTACATTATATATATATATATATATATATATATATATATATATATATATATGTTACTGTGTAAACGTGTGTAAATACGCCTAGAAGGCATTTTTATAACAACCCCGTAGATAGGAAATTAATAATTTATTTATTGCGCTTCAAATTAAAAATTTGCATGCAACCATGGAGAATACTAAAACTTCGTGACAGGGAAAAATCAATAATTTGTATACGTTAATTTAATACAAGGTTGACTATTGCAGGCAAATATTAAAGCTTTGAGGTATATAAACATCAATAATTGATGCAACGGATATTCATTTAGCATCGTAAGCTAAAAGTTACGTTAACTTAATTCGTAGAAGCCAAACGGTCGAGGAGTTCAGAGAATACAGCTTCAAATAAATTAATATCTCTTTAAAAGCTACAAAACGATGCGATTCATTTTACGGTATCGCACAACGGAAAAGCCAAGGTAACGAAAGGTAAGGAAAGAGTGAATTCTGAGTTTTAAAAGTTTGTTGTGTATTTGAGTGGAGGAATTTTGAGAATTGTGTGTAACGACTGGGATAGTTCAGCGAAAACTGTTAGAATACGTTACTATAGAAGGGGTTTGAAGATTATTAAAGCTCTTGCCAGGGGTAGTAGGGCTCTCTTAATTTTCTGATTCGCTTCGAGTACATTAAGTAGCATGGAGACGACATCCTAGTTTAAAATTAAAAACCGCGATATAGTGCAGTCCGTCGTATATTTTTACAAGTGTTGTAAATGCACGAGTTAGTGCTAACAAATTAAACGGGCTGAAAATAAATTAGTATAAATAATTATAAGAGTACAGCAGGACGCTACTGAGGTAAGCGAACCAAGTGGTTATTGAACGAGAGTGCTGGTTGCACGTTTAATTGAGATGGAGGCATAATTTGGATTTGGACGGATGGTGGTGTGTAAAGCATCCACTAGTAACTGGAGGAACTGGATGAACGAGTTGGGATGGAGTTGCTGTCCATTTAGGAGTGAAAACGTGGGAAAAATCCAAGTACGTGAGTTTATTGGAAATCATCCGAGGAGGTGGTGCGTCCAAAGAACACCAGGTAACGAATTTTGTTTTATTGTTGAACTATGGCACTGCCATGGTGTTATAAAGCTGGGTGTGTTTAGAATTGTGATGAAAATTTTATGAACTAAAAATTAATTTGATTACTGTATATAAAAAACAATTTTCCATTATGATTTGAATAGGTAAAACAGGAGTAATAATTTTTGATGTAAAGAGTAAACGGGTCTTTAGAGTAATTTAACCATGCAATATTTTATGCAGATCGGGGTAAAAGGTTTATACTAAGCTCACCATGGACCAAGTAATAGTAAATTTAAGGTATCACGATAAGCCCATCTACTTTGAAAATTAAAAAGGTTGAAGTGTAATAACTCACAAACAATTTAGACTGAAAAGAAAAGGGTAAAATGATTTACTATAAATATAACAATGAGATTGTTGGAATAATCATTAATGTAATATGAATAAAAGAGTGTATGCTTGTCCAAGGATTTTGCTTTATTTTTGTATTTTGTTGTGTATAAAGGTGTTGAAAGAATGTGTAGTTGGGGTAAGTATATCCTAAGAGGTAGTGTACATGAGTAGCCGTGGTAGATCAACGTGGAGAAGCAATTTTTGTAAATATCAAACTAGAACACATTATAATCAAACACGAAATTTGTAATGAAGTTTTATTTAGGTGCAAATTGCTGGAGTTATATTTCTATCTAGAAGACCACAGCATTTTTATGTCAACCCAACGCGGGGGCTCGATTTTAGGGCTTCTTTCCAGGCAAAAATACTGCATATTTATGGCTCCCAACGGTAGAGCTCAAATTTAATCCCAAAGAATCCAAGAGGACGCTGCATTTTTATGGTCACCCAACATTGGGGCTCGATTTTTAAGACATAATTCCAGCGACACCATTGCAAATTTTGACACCCAATTCGTGGGGCATTTTATGCATATCAAGAAAAAAGATTTATACTGAGCTCACCATAGACCAAGTAATGGTAAATTTAGGGTTTCACAATAGGCCCATCTACTTTGAAAAATAAAAAGATTGAAGTGTAATAACTCACAAACAATTTAGATTAAAAAAAAGGGTGAAATGATTTACTATAAATATAACAATGTAAATATTGAGATTGTTGGAATAATCATTTATGTAATATGAATAAAGGAGTGTATGTTTGTTCAAGGATTTTACTTTATTTTTGTATTTTGTTGTGTATAAAGGTGTTGAAAGAATGTGTAGTTGGGGTAAGTATATTTTAGAAGTAGTGTACATGAGTAGCCGTGGTAGATCAACGTGGAGAAGCAATTTTTGTAAATATCAAACTGGAACACATTATTAGCAAACACGAAATCTGTAATGGAGTTCTATATAGATGCAAATTGCTGGAGTTATATTTCTATCTAGAAGACCACTGCATTTTTATGTCAACCCAACGCGGGGGCTCGATTTTAGGGCTTCTTTCCAGGAAAAACTACTGCATATTTATGGCCCCCAACGGTTGGACTCGAATTTGATCCCAAAGAATCCCGGAGGACACTTTATCTTTATGGTCACCCAACATTGGGACTCGATTTTTAGGACATAGTTCCAGCGAGGCCATTGCAAATTTTGAAGCCCAATTTGTGGAGCATGTTTTTCAAATTTTGTTTGTAATATGTATCCATGGACTCCTTGATGTCCGCAAATAAATAAATCGTTTTTTCTTTATTATGAAGAAACTACTGAAAATAAGTACATCAACCCTTACATCAGGGTAATCAGAAAAGAAAAACCTTTCCATTTGGGTTATATTGAACTATGGTTTCCATTTAAAAAAAGTGAGGTTATGTTTGTAGCTTGAAAACCCATTTCCAATTAAAATTGTCATATACGCTATTGAATTCTACGTAAAAGTTACCTTACAAGCAGTTTTATTTTCTCTATAGGTTAAACCGTTAAAAGTTATTAGCGTTTGAAGAAAATGGCAAATTTCAGTTTTTTCAAATATCTAAAAAGTTGAGCATCTAGGTGAGTTTTCAAAAAGCATCATACTACTCGTAAATTTCTCTTCAACTTTGCTAATTTAACCAACATTGTATCTTCTATAATAAAAAGTTACCCATATACGGAGATAGATTGTGGGCACCCTGTATATATATATATATATATATATATATATATATATATATTATATATATATATATATTGTAGTGGTATTAAAGGGCTAAATCTACGTATAAACAAGGTAATTTCAAACACCTTGTATAGAGGAAACAACCAGAATTTACGTGCAAAATTTATTCCATTTAGTTCATTTTAAAGTAACAAGTGTTACCATAATTTTACAATTAGTGATTAAAATTTAGTTAGGTTCGTAAAGAAAATAAATTTTAGAAGCCAATGCAATTTATTTATTAATTTAATGGAGTTTAATTGAACGGGTAATTAAGTATAATACGCATAAAAGCATGAAAAATCGATAATACCAAGGTGAAACGCTTTGCTAACACATAAAACAGCCATTGAATATAAAATACCTTGAAAAGCCAACTCTTAGAAATGTTGTGTTAAAACGTCGCTTAACTGAACACCTGCGTGTTTTCGAAATGTCAGGTTTCCCTTATTTTTATAGATAGCAAACAGTATTCCAAGGATATTGGTTAAACGATAGTCGCAAAGCACGTATCAGTCCACATGGAGTAAAGTTGAAACGCGGACAGTAATATCGATTCTCTACCACTCAAACAAGGTTAGAAGGAAACATAATATGCATAAGAAAGGGACAGCGTTAATATAGGCGGGATTTTTAAGACGTCAATGGATATACTATTGGTCGATATCGTTAGTTGTACAACAGACAAACACGGGAATATTGAATGTTAATTTTTCAGAAAATATCGTAACGAGCGCTAAATTTCGGGGATTTCAAAAACGGTCGAAACAAAATTTGAGGAAGTGTTATTTTAAATTAGATTTTTCACGGGAAGAACAGCCTAGAGGTGGCAGTCGGAATCATATAAATACTTGAAGAGAATTAGCATTGCTCTCTCTATTAACTTCGATCTCTTAGTATTTTCATCGCTTCAGAATACGAGTTTGTAAGTATACATATTTTTAAATTAAATAGTACAGTGTTGGCCTCATAATTTGATACGCGAATAAGTGACGAGTCTAAAATTTAATAGAGGTGCAACATATATCTTAAACAAGCTCGTGAAGTGACGTGAAGTAACGTAAATTTCAATTAAATTAAACTAAAGTACGCAAGTATGAAAAAAGTGTAATTAATTTGGAGTTGGATTTGGATGCACCGGGAAGGCAGGGCAAACAGCACAACCTAAATGGGGTTCTTCTACAAATAGCTAGAGGCGGCCAGCAGAGCAGAGCTAAACTACTTTACCGCATCGTCAACGGAGTAGAAATCTTCAAGAAATTTCAGGTAACGTTTTAAAATTGTTGTTGTTATAAACTATAAAACTATGAAAATTGTGTGACGTGTGAGAGTGAATTTTGAAGGTATTGTGCATTATTTTGCGTATTGAAAATAATACGTATAACTAACTTTATTATGGTATTTAAATAGAAACCTAAAGGTGTATGTAAAGTTTATTAACGTTCCATCAGGAATTTAAAATTTTTATTGTTACGAGTACATGGGTTTGTTTTTTTTGTTTGTTGTAAGAGAATGCGAAGTACAAAAGCATACATTATTCATAATTAACTAGGTTGTCATAAGCTGACCATACTCCAGAGTATACAAATTTAAAAAAAATTATAAATAAAGAAAGAAAATAAGGTATTATTCAGGGCCCATTTATTCCGGGTATATTCAATGTGTTTGATATTTTAAACTAAAATCCAGGACAGTACAAAAATAGGATTTATTGAGGTGTAACTTGATCTCTAAAATGTGGATAATCTTGAATTTTATTTGTAAATAGTGGTAAATAAATACTGGATGATGGTTGTATTATTTTGTGGTTTTATTGAGAGCGTGCGAACGATACAGAGTATAATAATGAATCTAGGTATCCAAGAGGAGGCCCAACTGAGCTAGCCTAGGAACTGAAGAAGAATTAATGTGATGAAGAGAGGAATCTGGGTAAGAAATTATTTTTTTTATTAAATTTTTCTACTGTGTGAAATTTATGACGATTTTAGAAAATTAATAAAATTTTCGAATATTTTTGTTACTGAGGCTCGATGAAACGAGTACCACGATATGATAACACCGTCCTCGGTGAAATGACGTTTTTACCTAACTCCATCGCTCTGTGTTCTCAAATCAATTTTAATCTTACTAATTTTATTATTATGCCACGGCTAGCCCTTTTTAATCTACACAGAGTGCACAACGTTACGATGATCAATTTTTCTCTTTGCCACCCCTTTATTATTACCTATTTGTTTGAATTGATAAAGCAAAGTCAATTAATTCCATATAATGACAAGAAATATTATTTGCAATTTTTGAAAAATATGAAAATACACCCTTCAATCGATCAATATCATATGTATTATTTATCCCAAAATTTATATGCTTTGAATTCAATCTAAAGTCACCAAAAACTACTCTTTCTACCAAAGAAACCTGGAACGTTCTAGACCCTTTTATAATATATTACGTAAGTTTAACGTATGCAATGTTTGTTGTTGACTTTATCACAAGTTTATATAAATTGAATAAATTCAGTATTGAAATTTAAATAGAAAAATATCTTAAAATTAAGCTGACCTGCTACAGGTTGTTCGGGTTGTGGATCAACATCCCTTTGTTGTCCTCCTTCGTTTATCACTGCTCTGCTTAGTTGAACCCCTCGTTTTCTATAAATTACTTCGTGCTTCTTTATTTTATTTGCATTGAATCTCGCAACTCCAAATTATACCAAAATTGTACCAAAATATAATTGTTGACGCTGATTTGAATTGTAATATTATATTGAACCTGATTTGAATTCTCCTTATCGACGCATACTTGAAGTATTCAGAAATACACCACCAATTTGAATTATTATCATTAACACATTCGAAATATTATATCGCCCAATTCGAATTATTCAAAAATGTACCACCAATTAGAAATATTATATCAACCAATTCGAATTTTTATATCGATCCATTCGAAGCCCTATTATGATATTATTAGTTTAAATAAATTACCCCAAATTCTACTCACGTTAAACGGCAAAAGAAGTCTTCATAATCGTTGCACTTATTGTCACCTGTAACATACACTTGATATTAAATTACGCGTGGCTTTCTGATTAGCAGTGACGCAGCTTCGCCCTGCCTGAGTTTTAAACTGAACTGTTTTATCATTGCTCTGTGTTAATATAGGCAGTTCCCACCTACATATGGGTCGAGTGCGCGCAGCTATCGCGAGAGGTTGTTAATAGTGCTCTACTAATAATATCTACTGCCGTGCTACAGTGTTTGTTCCAACAAGGCCATCCGCGGTCCTTGTTGAAATATTACCCAGATATTAATTATGGACATGAATCTCACTGCTGTTGCTGTGAAAACGAACCAAAACAAACGCAAAGCATCTGCTTTATCTCCTACAGACAACACAATCGGAGAAACTCAAAAACGCTATCAATGGAACTTTGATAAACATTTACAAAACAATAGATACTACCTACCAGACCACATTGTTGATGATATTAATGGTGATAACGATAACCACGATGCCCAAACAGAAGCTCAAACATCGACACAAACATCTAAACCAATATGCAATAAAGTGCCACCCATATACGTACATAATTCAATAAACTACAAAGAAGTCATCGTTGATATTAATAAAATCGTTACAGATGTTAATTACAGCACGATAACAAACTACAAATATTTACGAATCAATTTAAATAATGTAGACGATTATCGAAGCCTTACAAAATATTATGTAGATAATAATATCGAATTTCACACATACCAAAATCCCAAAGATAGACCTTTACAAGTAATAATTCGAAATGTTCCAATATCGTTATCACCAGAAGACATATAAGAAGATCTCGTCAATTACAACTTACCAATTATAAACATAAGTCGCTTATATAACAGAGAAAAGCAACCTATACCACTATGTGCTGTAAACCTGATCAATAATGATGGCGCTAAAAAAAATTTATGAATTGGAAAAGCTAAAATTAAAAAACGCCAATACCATCGTAAGTATTGAAGCAAGAAGGAAATCCAAAAATATACCTCAATGCTATAGATGCCAAAGGTATGGCCACACCAAAAATTATTGTAATTTGAGCCCACGCTGTGTTAAATGTGCAGGTAATCATCTGTACACAAGCTGCAATAAGCAAAGAGATGAAAAACCAATTTGCGCTAACTGCGGTGAACAACATCCAGCGAATTACAGAGGGTGCCAACATCACAAATATCTGCAACACAACAATAGTCCAAGCCGCAGCTATCAGAACAGGAATTTAAAATCAACGATCGTTAACCCACAAGTATCGTATGCTAATATCACCAAGAACACACAAGATAACAGGCCCATTGAAAACAACAATAATCCTACAGTAAATGCTTTTATAGAAAATGTGACCAAAATTATTAAAGATTTAATAACGCAATTCTTACCACAGATTAAAACCTTTTTCATCAATAATATCATTCCTAATATATTTAATAGACCTTAAATCAACACACATAAATAATTTAACAATCCTTAACTGGAATGCCAATGGAATAAAAAGAAGCAGATCACTATTCATTGCATTTTTAGCAAGGTACAAAATAGACATCGCCTGCATCACAGAAACCCATCTTGCAAATAACGAACGTTTCAAAATCCCAGGTTACCACATTTACCGCAATGACAGAAATGCAATTGTCGCATCTGGTGGAGTTGCAATAATTGTTAAACGCGCTCTCACATGCTATAAGGTAGAACAAATATATATCAACCTAGAAGTCATAGGAATCAAACTGAATATTAAGGACAATCAATTCGTACACATTAATTGCGTATATCGGCAGCCAAACAAAACATTATTGGAAGAAGATATAGCAAAACTTTTTGATAAAAATATAATGCAAATGGCTATTGGAGACTTCAACTGCAAACACACAATATGGGGATGCAGAACTAGCAACGCTAGTGGGATTAAACTTAATAACTATTCCACTACATACCTATACCAAGTAGTAGCACCAGAAGAACATACACATCAACCTTATCGCTTAAATCACAAATCAGATATCTTAGACATAGTATTAATTAAAAATTATTATCAACAGATCAAACAAACGGTAATAGCTAAACTTGACTCTGATCACCTGCCAGTATTAATAACCTCCGATGCAACTCCTGAATTTAATCAACCTCTATCTAAACTGATAAAAGGAAAGATTAATTTGGAAAAATTCCAGGATTACCATAACGGAAATTTGAATAACAACACGAAAATGACAAAACCAACAGACATCGATATGGCAATTTTGCACTTCAATGACACTACAAAAAACAGTATAGAATCTGCTACTACAACGACCACAATCCACCACAGTAAACTAAATTACAAAATACCCCCCAAACATATACTAGACCTCATTAAAGAAAAGTCCATATACCGAAGAGAATGGCAGCGCACTCGCAACAAAAACACAAAGGCCGAAGTAAATAGATTATCACATAGAATAAAATGGGAAATAGATAACTACTACTTTCAGTCTTATAACAACATTATTGCACAATTACAACCTAATAGTAGAGTATAATTGGGGCATCCACCGCCTCATTTCCCCCAGAATCCCTCATTTCCCCACACATCTGGACCAAAAAGTTTTCTTCGACTAAGCATTTTTCATCTTTCGAGATAAACCTATCTTAAATTTTTTATGTTTCGAGATAAATGAGCATCCACATTTCCTCCTTATGGGGATTTACATGTAAATTTGGGAGGAAATGAGGAGAATCCCTCATTTGCTCCCACATCTGAACCAAAAAGTTTTCTTCGACTAACCATTTTTTTATCTTTCCCTTTAAAGTCCTGATCTTCTAATTTTGCTATTTGCTCTATAAGCAAACCTAACAAATAGTTTTCTTCGTCTAGCCATTGCATCTTTCGAGATAAACCTATCTTGTTTGGTATTAATCAATATTAGAATTTTCTCAGCTACCCAAATCTCTAGGAATTTTTCAGATTGCACCATCCCCAAGGAGCTACCCTAATTTTAAGATTTCTTACCTGTAGCGACTTTTGAGCGTTCTTATAAATTTTTATACATGCAATACATTAAATTAGTCTACAATTTTACGCACAACCCGAATCTGCAAACAGATTTAAAATCGGACCACGCCCTGCAAAGTTACACATATACCCTCTGCGAGATAAATCTTTCTCCACATTTCCACCCACGAGATAAACCTACCTTGTTTGGTATCAATCAATATTAGAATTTTCTAAGCTATCCAAATCTCTTTAAATTTTTCACATAGCATCATCCCTAAGGGAGCTACCCCAATTTTAAGATTTTGTACCAAGATCAATTTCTAATCACCCTCCTTTTAATATCTACAATCCTTTAACCAAACACGTAGCAGTATTAACACAAATTAAGCATGCAAAAATTTTAATAATTTATTTATCCAACTTACAGTTTAATAAACTAATTACAATTTTTACAAAGTATAACATTATTTCCTGTGCGTAGCCGAAAGTTTAACCTGTAACAAAAAAGAGATTAATGTGTTGTTTAAATAGACCTGTAACAAAATGAGATTAATGTAAAAGAAAGGAAACGTGTTTTCGGTTAATAAGACATATTATCGTTAATCTAACAATATGTTTTACCGTCCAGCGACACCACGTGGAGGTAAACACATTCCAATGTAATGGGTTTTAAATATGAGAATGGGGAGGTCAACTTTCACGTAATCATCGCGTGGTTAATAATTAAGAAAGCTGTATATAATTTTATTTTAAACGTGTATATCTTCTCCAAACAAATGCGGTTATTATAATAGGAAAGTACGCTAAATACAAGTCAATTAACAGCAATTAAATATTGCTTACTGACCTACCTTAATTAGGTTGCTGTGCTATTAGGAATGATGTTTAAGACTTCGTACGTATTTTCCGGATTATATGTTGTATTCTTTTTTTATTAAGTAATCGAATAAATCGTTCCTTCTGCTTCCAAAGAAACTCGGACACTCCATTGTCGACGCTGGCGTTATTTATGCGATAGCTAGCCATGCAGTTGTTAAACGCTGTGCTAATCATTTCTACGCCATCTTCGTTAGTAGCGGTAACTGATGCATTTTATGTTTGTTGCTCCTTAAGTGTGCGGCGTACGTAGTTTTCCATTTCGAAATCGCATACTGTACACATAATTCGTGGTTGTTTCGTACAAGACTCTTTAACAGCTGGTGGCGTTGAACGTTTACTGCTTAATGACATACCGTGCTGTTTTTCCTTGTGTCGCTGTGAGCTATTCTCGTAAAAGCGATACCGCAAGACCCAGAGTTTAAGTACTTTGCTGCGGACGGCTTAACCCTGGGCGATGTTACACTACGACATTTGTTCTGGTGCCGTTTGAGAGCATTTTTCCAGGTATAGGAAGCACCGCAAGGTTGCACTTATAAACGTTTGCAGGTACCATTTTAGTACAAAACAAAACCCGCACTATAGCACTTTGGTTAAACTTGTAATCGAACTAACTAAAAAGCTTACTCGAGCGTACCTGATTTATGTTCCTTATAGAATGCATACCGAAGGTTTCCGAAGACGACCGAACGATGTTGAGGATTCGGCGGGGAACTAAATGATGTCATAATCCTTGCTGCTCGTCCAATACATTTAGCGCTAATGCATGCACCTGGTGCGAATGCCGTTAGTAGAAACACCGGAAAACGTCTTCCATGTTATACGGATCGCGTGCATATTAAAAATCCAAAGGGTGGTAGCACACGCACACAAGTTGTGTGCAAGTCGTGCTGTAGAAGATGCAATGCTACTATAACCAAAAACACTTTAAACCATTACTAAGAAAATACCAACTTGTTGTCTACAGGATACTTACAACAATTTAATTTTAAATAACTTCTACGTCATATTTTAGGAAATGGGGGCTTGAATATTTTCCAAATGAATCACCAAGCGAAAGTATATGCTTAACGGTATTAGAATTACCCATTAATTTCCTATTTTTACGACCGTGGTTAATTATAGATTGAAATTTAATTTGTGCACGTTCGAGCTTCTCGTAAACTAACATATTTTAGAGCAACAATGCGCTGTATAATACATGCATACCCCTTCGCCGCGCTACTGCTATTCTTGTAATTGCTAGAAAAGTCACTCTCCTTTTACTGTTAGGAGCGATGCAAAGCACCATTTTTATACTTTCTATAGCACATCGCACACTTTTTCGTCTGATAATTAAATTTTGCTTCTGTAGGCTTTTACACTTTCGCATAGCGGTCGGCCGCACGTATTGATTTCTAGAACCGGTAAGTACTCGATATCCTCCAAATAGAGAATTAGATGCTCGATGTCTGTCAACTTCCAATTCCCTCGTAAAAGGTAGAAAAACTCGGTCAATCATCCATTAAACTTCGACCCGCTACCGTTTTGATAATTTCCAAACATTTTTCAAACGACAATGGGTCGAGAATTTTTAAACCTCCGAGTTTATGTAGGCTTTTACACTTTTGCATATTTAAACATCTAATACGACCGATTAACCACTTTCGATTATTCTAACGGAGACCACCATACGCACCGTTCTTTTTTGAATCCTATGGGCTTCCACGCACTAACACCTGACGTATCTTTCCTACTATTTGTTAAACAAAAACTACCGGTATCGCCATTGTGGACGTAAGCAGATGTTTGTGGATGTGTACGAGAGTATGTATCCATATACATTAACCAGTCTAAGCTATTTTATTTAGTCCACGAAAACTACTATTTTCTAAACCACAATTAATAATCGCCTTTATAGGTTTAACATTTCTACCATTACCCAATGACTGGTGCTACGTACATGGAAACTTTAATTTCTTATGGGAGAATTCTTATTCTCCACGCACTGCAGCGTAGTTGCATGCCCACCCTTTTGCAGGTATATGCTCGTTATAGGTTGTAAGACCCTCGGTTTTATTAACTACACTTCGTGAGACCCCTTTAATCTTTTTAATCGTATCTTTCTCGCTACAATACAGTAGGACTTAGCCCTACTACCAACAAATTCTAATACTGGACCCCATTAAATACGTCTTTAATTTTCCTACAACTTTTTTGTTGACAAGTGTTATATTGTATTTATTATTTGCGGGTAGTCACTCTTTTAAGATAAATATATTTTGCTAAGTATCAACTAATATTAAATTTTCTAGGGACCCCAAATCTGTAAATAGATTTTAAATAGGACCACCCATACAAAGTTATGCGTTTTAAAGACTAATTTTTGCTCATCTTTATTTAACACCATTTTAAAACCTTTTTCGCTACCCAAGACATATGCCTTAGCCAACCGTTTCCCAGAAATCTAAAACCGCAGTGTCCCGCGAATACCACGTGGAGATAACACGTATACTCTGTCAACCAGGATAGAAGCCGGAAGGATTTGGAAGGTGGGAGAAGAACTTAAAATTATGGAGTCTTAAAACTAATAGATTTACAAAATCTAAACAACTATCTTATATCTTTACACCCTCCATGCGTAGATTGTTGTACTATTAGGAATGATATACCTTTTGTCATCTTTGCTCGATAAACTAATTTTATTAATTATCTGCGTGTACAAATCGTGTTTTACTCTGGATACATACACCGGCAAGTACTCACACCAAATAAAGAATTAGATGCTTGGTAACTGTTAACTTCCGCATCCCACGTGTACGCCAACACACAGCCTGCCCTGCCCATGCACCCCTGCGCATGCACACCCTGCCCATGCGCACCCTGCGCGTACGCACCCTGCCCATGCGCTGCCCATGCGCACCCCTCTCTGTGCGACTGCTATTTCGTGGTAACGTCACAGCCTTTTATAAATAAAGAACAATGTTATATACTATTATAAAACGTTTATTCTGACATTATACATAACAAATTTAAAAATATTTAATGTCAAGCATGGAGTCATTTAAACTTAATTTTAATACAAAGTTATACACAGAAGACAGTCCTTTCTTTATGCTTGTTTGGAGTGGCTTTAATTTTATCTAATTTTATTCGCAGCTTAAAATTTAAATCGATACCCAAGTCCTCTATCTCCTTTTCTAACCAATAGTTTGATACATAGAGACCGTCTAGGTTTTCGAATTGTAAAATGTACCGAGTTTGCCTCTATATTTAAAGTCTTTGATTCCGCCGACAACCAGATCCATTCCTTCGTGTAATTCTTGCAGCTTGTGACAATCTTTTAATCGCAGCTTTCCACTATATCCTGCATACGTATCTTGTTAGCTTGATCGACTTCTTCTTGTCGGTATTGGAGAAATCCTTTTCTTCCACACCGTTGTGTAGTTGCATATCCACCACTTTTGGGAATATATGGTTGTTATAGGTTGTAAGACCCTCGGTTTTAAATGATCCAAAAGGTTCTTTACTAGGTAAATATACAATGTTTAGCGCAACCTCTTTGCGTGTCGTGTACACAAAGATTACGAAACCCGCATTCCTTAGTTCGTCTTTGTTATCTGCCATTTCGATAAATACGTTTTAGAATAACCTTTTAAAAATATACGGATTTAGTGCCATCCTTTTCCGCAAGGACGCCTACATAACTAAAAGAGTCTTTTTTACTAACCACAAATGCATACAACTTGTAGAAACCAGATGTATCTAAGTCAGTCCATCGGCACATAAAATAATCTTTTAATTCTTCCTCATTTTCTCTAATAAGATGTTCTTTGTCTAACACATCTTTGTATTGATCGTATTGTCGCAGTGTTTTCCATGTACTCCAATTTTCTCCTTTTTGCATCCATTTCCTCTAATTCCAGTTGTCTTTTCCTTCCACTTACAGCGTATGGTATACATAATGGGGCAATTTCCTTTAGCGTAAACGGGTAGAGTTTACTACCAATATTTACGCGTTGTCGTACAACCTCTGGACGAATGTTAGGCGTATCTATCAATCCCAAGTCCGAAATTACTATTTCTTTTGGAATTGTAGAATATGGTGTGGCAGATTGTGTAAAATATGTACTACCTGCTTTAATATAGCACTTGTGTAAGATTTCTATTTTATCTTGGACATCTTCCTCTACTATCTCCAAATAATTTACAGGTAAATAGTTAAAACTAAAAGCCAAAAGCACATACTTTATCAATTTTTCACTTTCTTTTGGTTTTCGGACAACTTAATCTGCAAGCCCGTCAATTTCTTTGTATTACCATTCCCCCAATACACGTACTGTAGCAGGTTATTAAACACTAAACAGCAGCTATTTTGTAGCTTGTCCGATAGCTTACTCCACATTTTGGCAAGTGGTACCGAGTACATTGGCGCCTTTAGGAAGTATAACTACTATCTTCCAATAACGTTAAACAGTCTTTTAAGGGATTATACACCCGTTCCGCACTGACATTGCTTCCAATTGCACAATTGTATATTGTCGCTTCCAATCGCGTAATACCATGTTCTTTAGCCAAAGTAGACGCAAATGTTTCCCTTAAACGCACATCTGGACAACGTAAAAAATCTAGTATATGATTGCCAAGTTGTTTATTAACACCAGGACTTGTTATCTGACACACAAATTTGTTGTATATCTTAATTCTTGCATTGGTTGTTAGCCATGTTAAACAATCAATTCCTACAGTTTTATCGTTGTCAACTATAATATTACACTTTTCTTCGTATTCGCCCTTATAGCAAAAGTTATGGTTTGTAGTTAAATAATTACACATCTCCATCTTGCTAAATATACCGCAAAATCTTGGGTTACATCCATGTCAAAAGATAGAAATAATCTTTTCGAGTTCGTCTAATATATCTGGTAGTTCCTCCAATAAAGTTTCCAACTTAACATCTGCTAGTTCCACTTTGTATGGAACACATATAGGATTTTGGAATTTTTATTAATGCATTCGAGGTCTTCTTTTCCGATAATTTCTTTTACTCTCTGGCCCATCTTGTTAGTGCTTTCCAGAAAACGGAAGCTTAGCTTTAACACCATGTCTAGCGAAACAAATCGGTCAAACTTTCTTCGTAGATAGCTGTTAAATGCACCACAAATTTCTTTTTAGGATAAACATCCTTTATGCTTGCAGAGGTTTGTTCGGCGTCAGAAAAGTCGCAAATTTTAACCAACATTATATTGTCACAAAATGGTTCTGTAATTGGTGTGTGTAGTCCACCAGTCAGCATCTGCTCGCCTTCGACATAACAAATATTACCAATATCTGTTACCAGATTATTGTTGCACATATTTTCACCAACATACATCTACATATATCCGGATATATGTCGATGCGCATCTGTTCGCCATTAGGTTGATAACAACATATTTGACTATCTTCGGCAATATACGTCCTCACTCGTAGAATACGTAAGATGAACAATTTTTTCGTATTCAATTTAGTATTCGATAGTAGCTAGAACGGTAAACATGAGCGTCTCCAAGGTGATTAACGTTTCTCAACTATCTGGGAATAAAGTGAAACCGACAAATGATCGATTTCCGGATTATGGCTATTGGTAGTAAAATATGTGCAACAATAATCTGGTAACAGATATTGGTAATATTTGTTATGTCGAAGGCGACAGATGCTGACTGGTGACTACACACACCAATTACAGAACCATTTTGATGACAATATAATGTTGGTTAAAATTTGACTTTTCTGACGCCGAACAAACTTGCAAAAAAGGATGTTTATCCTAAAAAAGAAATTTGTGGTGCATTTAACAGCTATCTACGAAGAAAGTTTGACCGATTTGTTTCGCAGGCATGGTGTTAAAGCTAGCTTCCGTTTTCTTGGAAAGCACTAACAAGATGGGCCAGAGAGTAAAAGAAATTATCGGAAAAGAAGACCTCGAATGCATTAATAAAAATTCCAAAATCCTATATGTGTTCCATACAAAGTGGAACTAGCAGATGTTAAGTTGGAAACTTTATTGGAGGAACTACCAGATATATTAGACGAACTCGAAAAGATTATTTCTATCTTTTGACATGGATGTAACCCAAGATTTTGCGGTATATTTAGCAAGATGGAGATGTGTAATTATTTAACTACAAACCATAACTTTTGCTATAAGGGCGAATACGAAGAAAAGTGTAATATTATAGTTGACAACGATAAAACTGTAGGAATTGATTGTTTAACATGGCTAACAACCAATGCAAGAATTAAGATATACAACAAATTTGTGTCAGATAACAAGTCCTGGTGTTAATAAACAACTTGGCAATCATATACTAGATTTTTACGTTGTCCAGATGTGCGTTTAAGGGAAACATTTGCGTCTACTTTGGCTAAAGAACATGGTATTACGCGATTGAAGCGACAATATACATGTGCAATTGGAAGCAATGTCAGTGCGGAACGGGTGTATAACCCTTAAAAGACTGTTTAACGTTATTGGAAGATAGTAGTTATACTTCCTAAAGGCGCCAATGTACTCGGTACCACTTGCCAAAATGTAGAGTAAGCTATCGGACAAGCTACAAAATAGCTGCTGTTTAGTGTTTAATAACCTGCTACAGTACGTGTATTGGGGGAATGGTAATACAAAGAAATTGACGGGCTTGCAGATTAAGTTGTCCGAAAACCAAAAGAAAGGGAAAAATTGATAAAGTATGTGCTTGGCTTTAGTTTTAACTATTTACCTGTAAATTATTTGGAGATAGTAGAGGAAGATGTCCAAGATAAAATAGAAATCTTACACAAGTGCTATATTAAAGCAGGTAGTACATATTTTACACAATCTGCCACACCATATTCTACAATTCCAAAAGAAATAGTAATTTCGGACTTGGGATTGATAGATACGCCTAACATTCGTCCAGAGGTTGTACGACAACGCGTAAATATTGGTAGTAAACTCTACCGTTTACGCTAAAGGAAATTGCCCCATTATGTATACCATACGCTGTAAGTGGAAGGAAAAGACAACTGGAATTAGAGGAAATGGATGCAAAAAGGAGAAAATTGGAGTACATGGAAAACACTGCGACAATACGCGATCAATACAAAGATGTGTTAGACAAAGAACATCTTATTAGAGAAAATGAGGAAGAATTAAAAGATTATTTTATGTGCCGATGGACTGACTTAGATACATCTGGTTTCTACAAGTTGTATGCATTTGGGTTAGTAAAAAGACTTTTAGTTATGTAGGCGTCCTTGCGGAAAAGGATGGCACTAAATCCGTATATTTTTTAAAAGGTTATTCTAAAACGTATTTATCGAAAATGGCAGATAACAAAGACGAACTAAGGAATGCGGGTTTCGTAATCTTTGTGTACACACACGCAAAGAGGTTGCGCTAAACATTGTATATTTACCTAGTAAAGAACCTTTGGATCATTTAAAACCGAGGGTCTTACAACCTATAACAACCATATATTCCCAAAAGTGGTGGATATGCAACTACACAACGGTGTGTGGAAGAAAAGGATTTCTCCAATACCGACAAGAAGAAGTCGATCAAGCTTAACAAGATACGTATGCAGGATATAGTGGAAAGCTGCGATTAAAAGATTGTCACAAGCTGCAAGAATTACACGAAGGAATGGATCTGGTTGTCGGCGGAATCAAAGACTTTAAATATAGAGGCAAACTTCGGTACATTTTACAATTCGAAAACCTAGACGGTCTCTATGTATCAAACTATTGGTTAGAAAAGGAGATAGAGGACTTGGGTATCGATTTAAATTTTAAGCTGCGAATAAAATTAGATAAAATTAAACCACTCAAACAACATAAAGAAAGGACTGTCTTCTGTGTATAACTTTGTATTAAAATTAAGTTTAAATGACTCCATGCTTGCATTAAATATTTTTAAATTTGTTATGTATAATGTCAGAATAAACGTTTTATAATAGTATATAACATTGTTCTTTATTTATAAAAGGCTGTGACGTTACCACGAAAAGCAGTCGCACAGAGTGCGCATGGGCGGCGCATGGGCGGTGCGAGCGAGGTGGCATGCGGCAGGGGTGCGCAGGGCTGGGATGTGGCGTACACGGGAGCGGAGTTAACAGTTACCAAGCATCAATTTTATTTGTGAGTACTTGCTGGTATGTATCCAGAGTAAAACACGATTTGTACACGCAGATAATTAATAAAATTAGTTTATCGAGAAAGATGACAAAGGTAATCATTCCTAATAGTACAACAATCTACGCATGGAGGGTGTAAAGATATAAGATAGTTGTTTAGATTTGTAAATCTATTAGTTTTAAGACTCCATAATTTTTAAGTTCTTCTCCCACCTTCCAAATCCTTCCGGCTTCTATCCTGGTTGACAGAGTATACGTGTTATCTCCACGTGGTATTCGCGGGACACTGCGGTTTTAGATTTCGGGAAAGGTTGGCTAAGGCATATGTCTTGGGTAGCGAAAAAGGTTTTAAAATGGTGTTAAATAAAGATGAGCAAAATTAGTCTTTAAAACGCATAACTTTGTATGGGTGGTCCTATTTAAAATCTATTTACAGATTTGGGGTCCCTAGAAAATTTAATATTAGTTGATACTAGCAAAATATATTTATCTTAAAAGAGTGACTACCCGCAATAATAAATACAATATAACACTTGTCAACAAAAAGTTGTAGGAAAATTAAAGACGTATTTAATGGGGTCCAGTATTAGAATTTGTTGGTAGTAGGCTAAGTCCTACTGTATTGTAGCGAGAAAGATACGATTAAAAGATTAAAGGGGTCTCACGAAGTGTAGTTATAAAACCGAGGGTCTTACAACCTATAACGAGCATATACCTGCAAAAGGGGTGGGCATGCAACTAGCTGCAGTGCGTGGAGAATAAGAATTCTCCAATAAGAAATTAAAGTTTCCATGTACGTAGCACCAGTCATTGGGTAATGGTAGAAATGTTAAACCTATAAAGGCGATTATTAATTGTGGTTTAGAAAATAGTAGTTTTCGTGGACTAAATAAAATAGCTTAGACTGGTTAATGTATATGGTACATACTCGTACACATCCACAAACATCTGCTTACGTCCACAATGGCGATACCGGTAGTTTTGTTTAACAAATAGTAGGAAAGATACGTCAGGTGTTAGTGCGTGAAGCCCATAGGATTCAAAAAGAACGGTGCGTATGGTGGTCTCCGTTAGAATAATCGAAAGTGGTTAATCGGTCGTATTAGATGTTTAAATATGCAAAGTGTAAAAGCCTACATAAACAAAAATTTAATTATCCGACAAAAAGCGCGCGATGTGCTACACTTATAAATAAAGTATGGAATGGTGTTTTTAGCAGCCCTAGCAGTAAAAGGGCGACTGACTTTTCCAAGCAACTACAAGAATAGCAGTAGCGCAGAGAAGGGGTATGCATGTATTATACAGTTGCTGCAAAATATGTTAGTTTACGCGTAGCTCGGATGTGTAATTGATCACGACTTAAAGATCCTCGGAGGTTTAAAACTCTCGACCCATTGTCGTTTGAAAAATGTTTGGAAATTATCAAAACGGTAGCGGGTCGAAGTTTAATGGATGATTGACCGAGTTTTTCTACCTTTACGAGGGAATTGGAAGTTGACAGACATCGAGCATCTAATTCTCTATTTGGAGGATATCGAGTACTTACCGGTTCTAGAAATCAATACGTGCGGCCGACCGCTATGCGAAAGTGTAAAAGCCTACAGAAGCAAAATTTAATTATCAGACGAAAAAGTGTGCGATGTGCTATAGAAAGTATAAAAATGGTGCTTTGCATCGCTCCTAACAGTAAAAAGGAGAGTGACTTTTCTAGCAATTACAAGAATAGCAGTAGCGCGGCGAAGGGTATGCATGTATTATACAGCGCATTGTTGCTCTAAAATATGTTAGTTTACGAGAAGCTCGAACGTGCACAAATTAAATTTCAATCTATAATTAACCACGGTCGTAAAAATAGGAAATTAATGGGTAATTCTAATACCGTTAAGCATATACTTTCGCTTGGTGATTCATTTGGAAAATATTCAAGCCCCCATTTCCTAAAATATGACGTAGAAGTTATTTAAAATTAAATTGTTGTAAGTATCCTGTAGACAACAAGTTGGTATTTTCTTAGTAATGGTTTAAAGTGTTTTTGGTTATAGTAGCATTGCATCTTCTACAGCACGACTTGCACACAACTTGTGTGCGTGTGCTACCACCCTTTGGATTTTTAATATGCACGCGATCCGTATAACATGGAAGACGTTTTCCGGTGTTTCTACTAACGGCATTCGCACCAGGTGCATGCATTAGCGCTAAATGTATTGGACGAGCAGCAAGGATTATGACATCATTTAGTTCCCCGCCGAATCCTCAACATCGTTCGGTCGTCTTCGGAAACCTTCGGTATGCATTCTATAAGGAACATAAATCAGGTACGCTCGAGTAAGCTTTTTAGTTAGTTCGATTACAAGTTTAACCAAAGTGCTATAGTGCGGGTTTTGTTTTGTACTAAAATGGTACCTGCAAACGTTTATAAGTGCAACCTTGCGGTGCTTCCTATACCTGGAAAAATGCTCTCAAACGGCACCAGAACAAATGTCGTAGTGTAACATCGCCCAGGGTTAAGCCGTCCGCAGCAAAGTACTTAAACTCTGGGTCTTGCGGTATCGCTTTTACGAGAATAGCTCACAGCGACACAAGGAAAACAGCACGGTATGTCATTAAGCAGTAAACGTTCAACGCCACCAGCTGTTAAAGGGTCTTGTACGAAACAACCACGAATTATGTGTACAGTATGCGATTTCGAAATGGAAAAACTACGTACGCCGCACACTTAAGGAGCAACAAACATAAAATGCATCAGTTACCGCTACTAACGAAGATGGCGTAGAAATGATTAGCACAGCGTTTAACAACTGCATGGCTAGCTATCGCATAAATAACGCCAGCGTCGACAATGGAGTGTCCGAGTTTCTTTGGAAGCAGAAGGAACGATTTATTCGATTACTTAATAAAAAGAATACAACATATAATCCGGAAAATACGTACGAAGTCTTAAACATCATTCCTAATAGCACAGCAACCTAATTAAGGTAGGTCAGTAAGCAATATTTAATTGCTGTTAATTGACTTGTATTTAGCGTACTTTCCTATTATAATAACCGCATTTGTTTGGAGAAGATATACACGTTTAAAATAAAATTATATACAGCTTTCTTAATTATTAACCACGCGATGATTACGTGAAAGTTGACCTCCCATTCTCATATTTAAAACCCATTACATTGGAATGTGTTTACCTCCACGTGGTGTCGCTGGACGGTAAAACATATTGTTAGATTAACGATAATATGTCTTATTAACCGAAACACGTTTCCTTTCTTTTACATTAATCTCATTTTGTTACAGGTCTATTTAAACAACACATTAATCTCTTTTTGTTACAGGTTAAACTTTCGGCTACGCACAGGAAATAATGTTATACTTTGTAAAATTGTAATTAGTTTATTAAACTGTAAGTTGGATAAATAAATTATTAAAATTTTCGCATGCTTAATTTGTGTTAATACTGCTACGTGTTTGGTTAAAGGATTGTAGATATTAAAAGGAGGGTGATTAGAAATTGATCTTGGTACAAAATCTTAAAATTGGGGTAGCTCCCTTAGGGATGATGCTATGTGAAAAATTTAAAGAGATTTGGATAGCTTAGAAAATTCTAATATTGATTGATACCAAACAAGGTAGGTTTATCTCGTGGGTGGAAATGTGGAGAAAGATTTATCTCGCAGAGGGTATATGTGTAACTTTGCAGGGCGTGGTCCGATTTTAAATCTGTTTGCAGATTCGGGTTGTGCGTAAAATTGTAGACTAATTTAATGTATTGCATGTATAAAAAAATTTATAAGAACGCTCAAAAGTCGCTACAGGTAAGAAATCTTAAAATTAGGGTAGCTCCCTTGGGGATGGTGCAATCTGAAAAATTCCTAGAGATTTGGGTAGCTGAGAAAATTCTAATATTGATTAATACCAAACAAGATAGGTTTATCTCGAAAGATGCAATGGCTAGACGAAGAAAACTATTTGTTAGGTTTGCTTATAGAGCAAATAGCAAAATTAGAAGATCAGGACTTTAAAGGGAAAGATAAAAAAATGGTTAGTCGAAGAAAACTTTTTGGTTCAGATGTGGGAGCAAATGAGGGATTCTCCTCATTTCCTCCCAAATTTACATGTAAATCCTCATAAGGAGGAAATGTGGATGCTCATTTATCTCGAAACATAAAAAATTTAAGATAGGTTTATCTCGAAAGATGAAAAATGGTTAGTCGAAGAAAACTTTTTGGTCCAGATGTGTGGGGAAATGAGGGATTCTGGGGGAAATGAGGCGGTGGATGCCCCAATTATACTCTACTCCTAATGACCCCGCACTGTGGAGGACTACAAAACGACTACTTCAACAACCTGAAACCCTAAGTAGCATGACTGAAGATAACACCATCTACGAAACAGACAAAGAAAAAGTGCAGATATTTGCTAAAATTTTCGAAAATACATTTACTCTCACAATCTGTGAATACAATAGAGGGTTTGTTACTGACATAAATACATACGTTGAAATTCATAAACCAATAATTACTGAACGACACAAACCAGTTACAACTAAGGATATAATTAAGGTAATTAAAACTCTTTCAAACAATAAAGCTCCTGGTCACGATTTAATAACAAATCAAATCATTAAAAATCTCACAGAAAAAGCAATAGCATTTCTCACACGTCTCTTTAATGCATGCTTGCGTACTGGATATTTCCCAAAAATATGGAAATTTGCTCACATAATAGTATTCCATAAGCCTTGGAAACTAAAAAATAAATTGGAAAGCTATAGGCCTATAAGTCTACTTTCGGGTATAGGTAAAATCTTAGAAAAAATCATTCAAAAGAGACTCAATGAAAAAATTGAGGAGCTTTTACTTATCCCACCCATACAATGTGGATTCAGGAAAGGTCACTCTACCACACATCAACTACTAAGGATAACAGAAATCATCGAAAAAGGATATGAAGAGAAAAAATACACAACGGCTTTATTTTTAGACATAGTAAAGGCGTTTGATAAAGTGTGGATAAATGGGTTAAAATACAAGCTTTTTAAACAAGAATTACCACCATATTTAGTTGCGATATTACACTCATTTCGTGATGACAGAACCTTTGCTGTAAGAATTAACAATAAAACATCCAGCATACGATCAATAAACTCTGGCGTTCCACAAGGGAGTATTCTTGGACCGACCCTATATAATTTATTTACTGCCGACATGCCAACACTACCAACGGCTGAAATTGCAATGTACGCTGACGACACAGTTATATTGACCCAAGACAGTGATCTAAACACGTCAGTGGCTAAACTACAAACAGCTATTAATAACATAAATGAGTGGTTTAAAAAGTGGGGCATTACTATAAACCCCAATAAGACCGAAGCTAAAGTATTTTCCCTTAAACACAACCTAATTACAAAAAATGTAATAATTGTCAACGAAGAAACTATTGTCTGGAATGCCACCGATAAAGCTGTAAAATATTTAGGATTATACTTGGATACACGACTTAGCTGGAAATATCACATCAACCATAAACTTAATCAGAGCTATACAAGATTGTCACAACTTTATGCAATAATCAACCGTAAATCATCATTACGCTTACCATGTTCAAGTTTAATCTACAAATCCGTCATACGTCCACTATTAACCTACGGTTGCCCAGTATGGCTGGCAACAACCAAAACAAATTATAAAAAGTTACAAACATTTCAGAACAAAGTACTTCGAATAATACTAAACGCTGAGTGGTTTGTTAGAAATACGCAAATACACGAAGAACTAAACATACTGCCAATTAAGGCATATGTGTTCAATATTGCAAAAAAAATTTTCTCAACCACATTAGAAAGCAAAAATGCAAAATATTTTAAACTCGGCGAAAAAAACATGCACACCCGGTTAAAAAGAAAACTGCCACAGGATATACTAAATATAGGTAACTAAAAATAATAATATTTTGTGCACTCACGAAGAAGGAAAAATTGCGGATCCGACTTCAGAAAAGACTGCTTCTATGTTAAAGTAATATTAATTAAATCTACTATGTAAAACATGTATTTGTTGATCTAGTAAACTATCTAAATAAAAAAAAAAAACTTACATATGGGCTGGGTTTTCAACAAGTCTTGCAGATATCTCAACCAATCAGGCCCTGCATTTTAAAGTTGTAATTTCATCGGTTTTCCATGTAATACCTATTTGCTATTGATACTTAGTTATCTTTGCCAGACGTTGTTTTGTATGGATATCGCCTTTTGGATAATTGAACAAAATAAATGATGTAACTTCAATGCTATTTTTATTTATCTATGCGTGTTTTCAACTGCGTTTTCTTATCAAAAATGTTTATTGTTTCCGCATACTTGCATAAAGCTTTGTTAGGTTCTATCTCTTATCTTCGGATTTTGTTTTATAACTACTTAGAACACTTCTCAACGCGTGTTTAATTACATGTACTATCACTTCTTCTGAATACGCGTTCTATTGTTGAAATGTTACTTAAAGCCAATAACGGTCTATATATAGAGTGCTAAATGCTTGCTATTTACATAATGTACAAATTACTTAATTTTCTGCTAAATAAATGCAGTTTTCTGCTTCCTATCGCAATTTATTGTTACTACACGACCCTTGCTATTCAATACACCCCTAAACAACCCCCTATCACAGCAATATATATATATATATATATATATATATATATTGCTGTGGGTATATTGCCGTGTATTTAAAGATTTAAGAATCGAGAGTGAGTCATTAAATACTTTTCAAAAATAAAAAGTTCACAACAAACAAATTTTTCTTACCCTGATTCTTCTGCTTCAAAATATCTTCCGCAGTTTCCCTGGCTAGCTCATCTGTACCTCTTCTCGGATACCTAAATTTACAATCATTCTTCCTTCCCACTCACACACCATTCAATAAAAGCGCATAATAATACAACAATCATACAATCTTTATTTACCGCTATTTACAAACAATTATTCACAGATATTTACAGCTTGGTACTCTAGTTACCACTCAATAGGTACTATTTTTGTAAAGTCCTTGTTTTAAAATTTTAATTGCAAACACATTTAATACAACAGGAGTAAATGGGCTCCAAATAATACCCTATATTTATTGCATACTGGAGTATGGTGAGCTCATAATAACCCAGTTTATTAATGTATGCCTATCACCTTGCATAAAATTTCTACAAATTATTAAACCCATGTACCCTTAACAATCTAATTTAAATTCATAATGCAATTTCGTAAGCTTTACATACACCTTTTTTTCAATATTTAAGATACCCTCATAATTGTCAAGTACACATATCTTTTCCAATACGTTATATTAACCATAAATAACCCCAATGTTCACTCACACATCACAAATAATTCCACAAGTTTATCAGATCACAGAAAATACAAATGAGTTACCTGGAAAATACTTCAAGCCTTCCACCTCCTTGGGATGATGCTCTAGAACCCCTTGGCTTCGTAATTATGCGCTCTGATCCTTCAGATAGATGATAACTTCAGTATACGCCGAGCTCGTTGCTACTAATTACCATACTATCACCGCATCCAAATTCACGTATAATATACTTGTGTTTATCGATTTATTAGCTTGTTATGGTATTAGTTGGACCTCGGTTAATTTAATTCACTCGACACTACACCCGTTAATAAATACAAGGCTTCAACTTACCATGTTATAAGTGCTAATGCTATTTTGACTAAATTATACAATTTTCAATACTCACAAGCCTCTACTATAACCTCGGTTAATTAGTATACGTAGTCTAAAGCGATGAAAATACAAAGACGCGATCAGAATACAAAGAAAACGCTATTAATTCTCTTATAGTATTTATACAATTCAAAATGCCCCTCTCGGCCACACTTTACGCGAAATACTCAATTTAAAATAAGAATTCTGCAAATTTTAATTTAACTGACTTAAAGCTCCCAGAAATTTACCTCTTGGAGACACAATTTAATCCAAAAAATTGCAATCACCTGTCGCGTATTCGGCATTGTAAAACTATTTATTTCAACCAATGATACAGTCCTGTGTCGTCATAAAACTCCGCCTGTCATATTTTATCTCTGTCTTATGCATATTAGATGTCGCGTTCCAACCCCACTTGAGTTATATAAAATCGATATAGCTGACTGCGTCGCCTGACTCCACGTGGATACGAACGTGCGTTTTGAAACCATTGCTTTTATATCCGTTTTTATCTGTAGCATATTATTGATCGTGCGTCCCTTCCGCTCTTAAAGAAACTTTGTTAGCTTGTTTATTCGAAGCAACTAACGGTTGGAAATATATTCTTTTAAGTCCATTTTATTATGCATATAAATTCGACGAAGGTAACCTTTTCAAACATGCAGGTGTTCTTAATTATGGACCGTTTAAATAACAATTCTCGGAGCTTATTTTCACGGTATTCGATACAACTGCCGTCCTCGCTTGTTACAACGAACCTTTTGCCTTGGAATTATCGATTTTCTTTACCTGGGTGTGCTTCTTAATGCTGTAACGCGTTGAATTAAAATAAATTAAATTAATTGTGCGTTTCTATTAGCTTTTAAAAACTGGTTTTCTTTATAAACCTATTACTTTTCATTTCTTAATTACAAAATACGTCAATACTTGTTCGTTTAAATTAAATAAATGAAATAAATTTTGCGCGCAAATAAATTGTTCGTTTCTCTATACAGGGTGTTTAAAATATATATATATATATATATATATATATATATATATATATTACTCAAATTTAGACCAGGGTGGAAAATTAATTAACGACATCAAATAATTTTAATCCTGTATAAAGAAACAAATAGAAATTACGTGCGAAATTTATATTAATTAATTCAATTTTTAAGTAACGGGTATTAAACAAAGTGTACAAATAATAATTAATATTTAATTGGTATTCGCTAAAAATTAAAGGGTAGAAGTCAATGCCATTCATTATTATTTTAATTAGAGTTAATTGAACCATTAGTAATATAGAATAAGCATAAAAGCCTGTGAAAATCCAAGGTTAGTAACAAACAGCTAAAAGGAAGGTTAAAATACCATGAAACAAAGTTCGGAGAATTATATTAAAACGTTCATTAGGAGCGCACACCTGCAAACTTTTAAATGTCACGTTCTAATAAATTTGAATAGATAAACATGCAGCTTCTACGTATATTGGAAACGATCGGATGTTTTAGCAGGAAATGCCTGTTGAGGGGTTATTTTACTCACGTAGGAATCCACGTGGAATTAAATAGCATATAGACTAAAATATTGATTTGTACTACTCAGACCAGGGTAAAAAGGGATGGATAAAACGCGTAAAGCAGAGACACTGATAATAAAAGGCGTGAATTGTGAAGCGTCACTAGGTCTACGATTGGTTGAAATAAGATGCAAACATGAGAGAGGAAAGCATATCAGTTGGTGTGTAAAATTAATTAGTTGTTCTTGGACGTGTTGCGAGGCGTGTGGAAATTTCTTAGATTTTCAACTTGGACGTGTGCAAATTTTTAGTAGAATCGCTGTGCCGAGCCGTCGTAAGGGAAAATAGAATCGAAATTCTAAAAATTGGCTGTTGCGGGACAAATTCGACTTGCAAGCGGGCCATATAAACTCGTGCTTATAGGTGTTTTGCTTTCTTACATTTTTGATTTTATTCGATACTTTAAACAGTTTTGCTCTTTATTTTTTGATTATTCAATACTTTAAGTAGAATATGTGGTGATTACGTGCTACAATAAAAGTTATTAATACACTTAGAGAAGATAAATGAAGGTAACAAAGTCTAGTTATATTTGCGGGTATTACTGTACCAATTATCCAAATTAATAACGATAAATGAATAAATAAAAGTAGGCAGTTTTGGGTATAGCGTGAAAGAATCATGAATTTCAGTGCTATTTTTCGGGGGTGTTAATAATCAAATGTTACTCGTAAACGTGATTGGATCCACAAAACAAGATTTATATATACATAGATGAATTCCTGAGAAGCCCTGAAACCTTTTTAGACGAATGGTGGTGTACAAAAATTTTAAAAGCGGTCAGAATCTGAAGCCGTAAACATAAACCAGCTGGAATGGTGGGATGAGCAAGTCCGATGTACATTGAAGCCACGAGTGCAGTAACCTTCAGGTAAATTATGCAATTTTGTTCGATCTTAGATGTTTTGGTGTGTGTTGAATATCTTTATAATTTGTTTGATAAAAATAGACAGTAGTAAATTTGTATTAACAACAAATTTTTAATTTTAAGGTAAAATTTTCTTGTATAAGTAGAAAGGAGTATTTATCAGGTTTATGTTTTTGATTATGATGAAAATGTGGGTCTGTCTTTGAGCTCAATTAGACTAACCTGTTAAATTAACGTAAAGGCGTGGGAGATGCTCCCTTTTATTCAGACTCAGGTCTGCAAATATTGTTTATTTAATTAGTATGCATCCTACAAGGACTCTAATTCCGGATGCAAATTAAAATGATGACAAATTTGAACTTGAAATTTGATAATGCTGAAATTTATGCAGAAATTTAATTTTGAAATTTTAATGTATTGGGAATATTGGTGTAAATAGAGTTAACGTTGATGTTTGTGGTAGGAATGTGTTTTTTTTATGAATGAGGATAAAAGTGTAATAAAGGTGAGCAGCCGAGGCGGAAGGATTCAAGAGGCGATATTCAGGTAAGAAATCGAATATCAGAGGAGATTTCACCATAGTAACGAGGATCATAGCAAATCTTGGCGCCCAATTCGTGAGGCTCGATTCTTATATCACAGCAATCTTGACGCCAAATCTGTGGGGCTCGAATGATCAGTAGAAAGCCCCAGTTTCCGTGACTAAAGGCGCATTTCACAGCAATTCTGGACGGCCCAACGTTGGGGCTCGAGTGTTTTTTTTTACTCTGGTGAGTTTTTTGTACGTTTCACAGAAATATATATAAGCAGTTTTGTTTATTCTCGTAATTAAGCCGTTTAGACATGTTTCATTTTGAGTGATAATTGAAATTATTTGTCTTAAAAGGCTACCTACTTACTATTTATTGAAAAGTAGAAAAGTTTCCACAAAAGCAAAGGAAGTTGAAATGCGTTAGGGGATTTGTTTAAAGCTACGCATTGTAAATGTTGTTAGAAATGGTTTAGATATCACGTTTCATTTTATGTGTCAGAACTGTGAGAATTAGATTAAATTCCAGATGTAAGCAAGAGTGTAGCCGCAAGGTATCGTATTTATTCTGCATATATGATGACAATACGTGCAAAGAAACAAGTGATTCTACGAATTGTATCCTCGCAAGAGGTAATGTATCTAGCACTCTATCTGAGGAAATTAACCCAACATTCAGCTTGCTTAACTCCATGTTAAGGAACTTAACATCGTATTCAGCGTTGTGAATTACTAAAATATCATTAGATATAAAGTCAAGAAATTCAAGTGCAACATCTGAAAATAATGGTTTATCTTCTAAAAATTTTTCACAAATTTTAGAGTAGTACCGCCAGGTACTGGAATTTGCCACCAAGTGAATTTTAAGCATTTAATGCAAGTAGTATATAATAAGGATGGGGTTTTGTATCTTGATGCTTTGGTTGGTACGGATAGCCATACTACGATGATTAACGGGTTGTCAGTCTTTGGTTGGGGTGTTGTAGGCATAGAAGCTGAGACTGTGATGCTTGGTCAACCAATTAGTATGGTGATTCCAGAAGTAGTTGGATTTCAACTAATTGGCAGACCGCCGGAAGGAGTAACTGCGACTGATTTATTGTTAACCGTTACCGATATCCTAAGAACAAAAGACGTTGTTGGTAAGTTTGTAGAATTTTATGATGATGGGTTAGATTATTTATCTTTGGAAGATAGGGCAACTATAGCAAACATGGCCTCAGAGTAAGACGCAACTTGTGGATTATTTCCAATTGATCAGAAAGGGCTAGATTATTTAAGCTTAACCGGACGGCCCGAAAAGTTAGTTGAGGCTTGAACGAAAGAGCAACGATTGTGGTGTGGCAATGATGAGTCAGCATTTATTGACACACTAGAGCTTGATTTATCAAGCGTGAAGCCAGTAATGGCTGGTCTCAAAAAACAACAAGATAAGGTTTTTCTTTCACAAGTGGCAGAGTTTAAATTATTTTCAGTTAACTAATCAAAGGAAAGTGATAAGCTTTAAGATGGAAGTGTAATTATTGCAGCAATAACAAGCTGCACTAACACCTCTAATCCAAGTGTAATGATTGCTCCAGGAGTTGTAGCTTGTAATACCATTAAACTTGGAATAAAATCAAAGCCTTAGGTTAAAACTTCTCTTGCTCCAGGATCACAAGTTGTAACAGAATAATTAGAAAATTCTGGATTGTAGGTAGATCTAAATGCTTTGGGTTCTAATCTAGTTGGATATGGTTGTACAACTTGCATTGGGAATTCTGATCCGCTTAATAAAGATATAGAAGATGGCATAAAAACAAAAATTTAACTGTTTCTGCAGTTTTATCTGGTAATCGTAACTTTGAAGGAAGAATTCATCTGTTAATCAAAACTATTTACTTGGCATCTCCGCCACTTGTTGTTGCATATGCACTTGCTGGTACTGTGCAAACTGATTTGAAAAAAAATTCAATATGCAAAGATAAGAATGGAAATGATGTATATCTCAAAGATATATGGCCAACAAACAATGAAGTCGAAGATTGTGTTAAAAATGTGGTAACACGTGAGATGTTTATACAAAAGTATAAGGATGTTTTTTCTGGTACTGAACATTGGCTAAAGATAAAGTGTGAAAAAAGTGTAATCTATAATTGGGATGAAAATAACACTTACATACAAAATCCGCCCTATTTTGATAATTTATCACCTAAAAATAATAAATATAAACAATCGATATAAAGGGTGCATAAATATTGGCAACGTTTGGCGATAGCGTAACTACTGATCACATTTCTCATGATGGAAATATTGCCTCAAGTAGTCCTGCGGGTATATATTTAAAAAATTTTGGAATTGAGTCACAGGACTTTAATTCGTATGGATCTCGTCGTGGTAACCACAATGTAATGATGCGTGGAACTTTTACTAACATTAGAATAAAACTTGAAATGGTAAGCATCGAAGGCGGCTATACAAAATATATTCCTTCTTAAGAAACTATGTCGATTTTTGATGCAGCAATGCGCTACAAAGAAAGTAATGTTCCTCTCATCATTGTGGCAAGAAAGGAGTATGGCACAGGTTCAAATAGGGATTGGGCAGCAAAAGATACTTTATTGTTGGGGATTAAAGTTGTAATTGCAGAAAGCTTAGAGCGTATACATCGGTCCAACTTGGTCGGCATGGGTATTCTTCCACCTATATTCCAAAATGGAATAACCAGAAAGATATTTGATGGTAGTGAGATAATAAGCATAAAAGGTGAAATAGTCCCAAGTGGAAATTTAGAATGTATCATCAAAAGAAAGGATAGTTCTGAACAATCAATTGAACTCAAATGCTGTGTACAAACTGCAACTGAGGTTAAATACTTGGTGGATGGTGGAGTATTGAGCTACATACGCCTCTTGACTTAGTAAAGTTAAGTAAGTACTAGACTTCTTTTAGCCACTCCTAACTCTTTTATAAATAATAATCTATTCTACGAGAAGTTATAATATAATTTTACCTTACATAACGTAAAGGTGTTTTATAGATAATTATGATTACCTCTATACAAGAACCTAATGAACGCAGAAAACGTTTACAAGGATTTTATCGTACTGATGAAAAGGGTTATATACGTTATCTTGTAGAAAAAACAAAGCTTTCAGCTGATTCATAAAGTAAAATTTATAATATTGCAAAAGAAGTTATTGAAAAAATCAAACACGATAAATTAAGTACTTTAGATTCCTTTATTCAGCAATGATGATGATAGTGTCACGGAAAATTTCAGTCAAGTTAACGGCCACTAAAAAAGTGCTTAGGTAGCGGCTTTTGGGTTGGAGGTGGTGACAACTTTTGCTCCGGCTTAGTCACGGTGAGACCCTAATTCAGGGTGGATCAGAAAATGTATTGCACAGATTATATTCATAAAGGTTAGTATTGAATCAGAGCCTGGACAGGGAATGCCAAGGCGCCAGGAACTAATAAAATAAAGGAGCGTATGAAACCTAAAGTCTTAATTCCAACAGACTTCGAAGGAACCCCCTTCCAGATCATAAATATAAAACACGCAACTTCACAAAATAATTATCTTTAATATCGTACCGGAACACAAAAACAATTAATGACAAAAATTCTAAATAACAGTGGCATTTCAATATTACATCAATTATGATTAACATCAGCATAAGAAATACAAAATTTGTAAATATTACCGTAAGGAACCCCGCACGAGAGCATGCCAGGGAAGAATAACTTTTAATTTTCCACTCACTTTAATGTTACTAATTACTCACGTACTCATATACCCTTGGCCAAGAAAGCATGTAGTAGTACGTAAAATGCACCATAATTAAGTGCTCGGTGTTCTAACCTCAGTTTCAATTTAGCACCTCGTGGAAGCAATCTCTAACAATAATGTACATTTTAGATACCTTAACGTAGTGTTGAAATATTTCACTAATGATCTTAATAAATCACCCTAGGCAGTAAAGAGGGTGCCTAGAAATATACTAAATGTTAGTTTTAAATATTAAATTTTGAACATCAGTATTACAGAATTTTGAATAAAGTAGATGTACTTCATATGAACAGCAATAGCTCAAATTATTAATATTAACTACTCGTAAGAGAAAATAATAATACTACAATGAGACAAAATAAGCACAAACACTAACAAATAATAATACATGGAATAATCTTACTCAATAATTAGCTTCTGTACGTCGAAGTCCTAGGCTGCTGGAATGGTAACCCAGAGTAACGACAGCTGATCGGCAACGCCAATAAATGAGAAATAATAAAGTTGGGAGTGCACCAACGTTCTTGAGATAAAGGAAGCAGGAGCATAAATGGAGAGCATACGCAGAACAAACACAATGACAAGGCGTAGGAAGAAAGACGAAAACCTTAAAATTTAATATTACAAATTAATTGTGTGTTGTGGTAATAAGGCGGTAATTAAGTGAAAATAATTATTTGACTGGACTAATTAGTGATTGAGGTACGAGTGTCACGTGAAATTTTAGTTATTAAAAAAATTAAATTTAAAGTATTTTCAAAAGAACAATGCTACATGCTACAATGCAAAGTTGAAACTGTTTTTTTATTAATGACATTGTCAATAATTTGGGACTTACGATATCCTCATTGAATAGGAAAGCAAGAAAATTTAGACTGTTGGGTACTTCGTGATTTTGAAAGAGACAAAACTTTCAGGATAAGTGTTAATGCAATGTGAAATTTTGAATTTAAATCCTTGTTATTTATCATTTTTGTACTTCTTTATTTTACTTAATTTTTTATTATTTAACCATAACAACCCACTACCACACCACTGCAGTTAGCCGATACACGTTTTCATTGTTACAGAGTCATCGCCCTTTCAGGGCAAATTAAAATTTAACCTTTAATTCACCCACAACAAGTCGAATATATTATGCTAGCATATTAAAAGCGGCTTCCTTCAAATTGCATTCTCAAACATAGGTGACACTTATTTTAAACGAATTCATCATAAAAATTTAAACAAAACTTCAAATGTAACATATGCCCACTTACTACGGTGTCCACACCTTCCATCATAATTTGATACACAAGGCCTACTTAAATTTTATTATATTAAAAACAAATCTTCAAAGTTATCCCTATAACTAACCAAATAGATACCTAACAAATATCAAACAAGTGAATAGAATAATTCATACAGAAGTAACGTTAAAAGATGTATGTTTCAAATCCTAATTTTGGCAGTGCAAATTTTTTAAATGAAAATATCTTCGGTCATTCTCACAGCAGACATATTTTTAAATACAAGTTTTTTTATACCTTACATGATGCTCTAAGAAATTAAAACTTTTTAATAAATAAATTAACTACTTTTCAATAAACAAGGACACCATTTTAAATAAATAAGTTGTAAGTACTTTATAGAAAACATTTTGCTAGCATCCAGCAAGAGCCAGTTGAAATAATTATAAAAAGATATTTTAATTTGATGGGATTGATTATTCATATTAATATAAAAAAGTTCTTACTAAAAATTCAGTTCTGGCACTGCCGTCACCTTTGTCTTCCAACTTAGAACGTTTAAAACTATTTTTAGATTTTGATTTTTGTTCATCGTCATCCTCATTTTCATCGTCCTTCTCTCTACCGTGGAGCTATTCGAAATTTATACCGCAATTTTACATTGGTTAACTTCTCGCCGGATTTAAATAAACAACAAATTTCATTTAATATTTAAGTTAATCATACCGCTTATCAAAGCATCAACAGTTTTTATTAGCATCATTTGTATTGTCTAAATTGTTTACGAGCCTTTCTTGTTATCTGCTTTGCTATTAGAACTTCTTGTAATAGGCTTACGTATTTGTTATCGCCGCAAGACTATTTTTAATCATCCAGATTTCGTTTTATTTCATTCGCTTTTGTATTTATTTAATTTTTAATCATGGCAGAAAAGTTGAAAGGTAACTGTTTTCTACGGAATATTGCAATCAATTCGCTAGAGGAAATGCTTGAAATCGCTCAAAAATGTACGGTTGAAGCAACTTTTTTTAATTTATTTTGCGTAAAGTACGAATCTCTCAAAACTGTTAAAGAAAATTTCTTTACACACCATAATTGGATAGTAGGTGCAATTTTTTTCGCCGGTGACGCTGATAAACAATTTGAATTAAAGGACGCTATTTGTAAACGTTTCGATAACCATTACTTTCAAATAAAGGCGCTCTATTTCAAGCTGTTTACCAGCCAATCGTCGCCTCGGGCTAATGTGTCCCCGCTACTAGATACTATAAAGTCGAAAGTGTCTCTTCCCCTGACTCTTCCTACGTTTGATGGGGAAAGTTGTATGTTTGAAAGTTTTATTGACCGTTTTGATAGTTTAGTTCATCTTAATAGCGATTTGTCGAACGTGGATAAATTTTCGTATCTTCTATCAGCACTAAAAGGTTCCGCACTCTTAACCATTAAAAACGTTGACCTTACAGAAGCCAATTACCTTCTTGCATACACAAAACTTCGCGAAAAATATCGTAATATTTGTCACATTACCTCTGCTCTATGGAACAATATAGATAAATTTCCCAAATTAAATTCCGATAAACCTGTGGATTTGCAAAAATTAGTTGATACTTTTGTCGATAATTTACAGGCGCTTAAAAAATTTGATTTGCCCTTAGAGCAATGGGATTTTATTTTTGTACAAATGATATTAAATCGCCTGGATGTACACACTGCTCGTAGTTTTGAAATGCATCAAGAACCGACCGCTATCCCATCTTATAAAAAGTTAATTGCTTATCTGAAAAATACGTGTAAATCCTTATCGAATTTGTCGGTAAACCATAAAACTGATTTAAACAAAGTTAGTCATTTCAGCAACCCGTCTAAGCCTCGATCCGCCGTTTCCATGTTAGTTCAGACGAAGTCTAGTGTTAATAAATGTCCGCTTTGCAAACAAGATCACAATCTTTATTGCTGTAATGATTTCGTTAAACTTTCGTCACAAGATCGCTACAATTTTGCAAAAAAACAACATCTTTGTATTAATTGCCTTAGCAATTCTCACATTTTAAATAAATGCCAGTCTACTTTTCATGCCGCCAATGCAATCAACTTCATCATTTGTTATTGCACTTCGATCGCGTTTCGTCTAAACCCGATTTTGCTGCTAGTAACCAGGCTCGCTTGAGCCCGGACACCGCCGCCTCTAAAGTATCACCTCGTACTACTCCCGCTATTCAAGACCGCTACAAGCCTTCCGCTCCTCGTGCCTATGAGGAATAATCGACTTCGTTTAGCTGTAGTGATCCGTCAACTTCGAATGTCGTTTTGTTTAATTCTTTAGCTAAACCTTCAGTTGTTTTACTTTCCACCGCTCAAGTGGAAATTGCTGATATATCTGGTTCTTTGCATAAATTTCGCGGTTTACTCGATTCGGGCAGCATGACTTCTTTTATTTCGCAATGTAGTGTGAAACGTTCAGGTTTTCGTACTACTCCACATTCTCTTACCTTTAGTGGTTTAGGCTCCATGCGCTCTGCTGCTCTGGCACTGCCGCCGTTTCGCTCAAACCAATAGGTGTTTCTTCACCGATTATTACTTTTCAAGCTGTAGTACTTCCCAAAATTTGTGAAAATTTACCTACTTTTAATATTTCTTTACAACATTTCAATCATCTGGCTAACCTCAAGCTAGCTGATCCGCTCTTTGCTCAATCTGGACCCATTGATTTCTTACTTGGTGAGGATATTTTACCCCAAGTGTTATTAGACGGTCGTATCCAGGGTGATAGCGATCAACCTGTTGCTATTAATACCATTTTTGGATATGTTTTAATGGGAAACACACCTTTTTCGCCTGCTGCTGAAATAACTAGCTTGTTTTGTTTTGACAGATTCTACTTCCCCATTAGAAGATATTGTCGCTAAATTCTGGGAAGTCGAAGCTGTCCCTGCCGCTCAACCTTTCACTCCTAAAAAAACTCTTGTTGAAAAACATTTTGTCGATACTTTTTGCCGCAATCAACAAGGTCGATATGTCGTCTTACTGCTGTTTAGAAATCAGGAACCTTTTTTTCCAGGTAGTCGTGATCTTGCCTTACAACGATTTGTTTCTTTAGAAAATCGTCTACTTAAGCAACCTCGTGTTTACGAACAATACGTTTCGTTAATGCGTGAATATCTGGATTCTCAACATATGCTATCTGTTGTTATTGGGTCTCATTCGGACTTTTCTTATTACATCCCGCATCATTGCGTTGTGAAACCCGAAACCGTAAGTACGAAATTACCAGTTGTTTTCAACGCTTCCGCTAAAACTCTGTCTCAATCGTCCTTAAACGATCACCTGTTTGTTGGGCCGAAGTTGCAACCCGATATCACCGCAATTTTGTTGCAATTTCGCTTACATCCTTATGTTGTCACTGCCGATATTCGTTAGACGTACAGACAAATTCTTGTAAATCCCGCTCAGTGTGACTATCAACGAATTGTTTGGCGCTTCTCCCCTGAGGAGCCCATTCAGGATTTTAAATTAAATACCGTTACGTATGGAATCATTTGTGCTCCCTTTTTGCCATACGCACGTTTCAGCAGTTGGCCGTAGACGAAGGGAATTCTTATCCGTTAGCCGCTTTCGCACTTCGCCACCATACTTATATTTATGACATCGCTACTGGTGGTGATTCTATTGAATCAACCCTCGCTCTACGTAATCAACTAATTGCTTTTTCAAAACTTGGTGGTTTCAAACTTCATAAATGTTCAAGTAACCATCCCGAATTGTTAAAATATCTTTCCGCTACGCAGCAATTCGCGCAACCTCGCTCCTTTGAGGATCCTGATACTCAACCCTTAAAAGTTTTAGGTCTTCAATAGAACCCCACCTCATATAATTTTTGTTTTCTAGTTCAGCCGCTAAGTACCTGTTGTACCAAGCGCAACCTACTTTCTAACTTAGCCCGTATTTTCGACCCCATGGGACTTCTATTACCCCTTACTTTTCTGGTATAACACTTAATTCAATGTTTATGGTCGTTAAAATTAGAATGGGATGCTCCCCCTTCCCCCGACCTCCTCCGTTTGTAGGAAAGATACTTGCATGAGTTACCGCTTCTTTCGGATTTCGCTTTACCCCGCTTGCTAATCCCGCCACAGTTTACCACGTGCGAAATTCACTGCTTTGCTGACGCTTCTGAACTTGGTTACTGGGCTGTTGTTTATTTTCGCTTTGTTACCCCTTCCGCCGTTGATGTTCGCTTAGTATGCGCTAAGTCTAAAGTCGCACCCTTTCGTAAAATCTCTTTACCCCGTCTCAAATTGTTGGCTGCCACACTGGCATCAAAATTATTAATCTTTGTCCTCAAAACCTTTGATTCGAACATTACTTTTCATAAAATTTACTGTTAGTCTGACTCCATGGTAGTACTTTCGTGGATTTGTCCCCCACCGCAGCGTTGGAAGACTTTCGACGCCAATCGTGTTGCTTACATTCAGGAAAACACGTCTCGC
Organism: Platerodrilus igneus; assembly: GCA_036346225.1. Taxonomy (NCBI): domain Eukaryota; kingdom Metazoa; phylum Arthropoda; class Insecta; order Coleoptera; family Lycidae; genus Platerodrilus; species Platerodrilus igneus. The sequence continues at coordinate 239,170 of JARFIW010001539.1, forward strand.
GCCTCTTGGCATCACATCTTCTCCACCGAGAATCCTGCCAATGTCGGGTCACGTAGTTTACTCCCTACTGACTTGTGCCAATGTTCTTTATGGTGGGCGGCTTCGCCAACCTTGTATGAGTTTTTCGAAAACTACAGTCTACATATTCCGCCTTCAGATACTCCTGAAGTTCTCGCTGAACAACGCTCTATTGTTTTACCCGCTGTCGTAACATCCTCTTGGATTCAATCAATTCTAGAAAATCACTCTTCCTTTCCATTTATTACGCGCATTGTAGATTGGATTCTCCGTTTTCGTCATAATTTACGTCACCCACTCGAAAGGTACTCCGGACCTTTGTCATCTTCTGAGTTGCACAATGCTTTGATCCCTTTGCTTGCGTATACTCTGCAATCTTATTTTGCTATTGAACTTGAAGCCATTCATTCTGGATCCCCTTTAAAAAGAGTTTTTGCAAGTTGTCTCCTTTTATTCGTGATGGAATCTTGCGCGTCGGAGGTCGCCTGGCTCACGCGCCTTTGTCCTCTGACAGTAAATTTCCCGTTTTGTTACCTAGCAAAAGTCGATTCACTGATGTGTTTGTTACTTACGTTCATTTAAAATACTTCCACGCGGGTGCTCAAATGGTCCATTTTCTCGTCATTAAGCACTTCTGGATTATTTCTGGAAGGCAATCTATCCGCCGTATTTTGAGTCAGTGTCTAACGTGTTGGAAGACCAATCCGGTCTCGTTGCAACTTCCCATGGGCAACCTGCCTTCACGTCGAACTCAAGTCAAACCCTTTTTATGTTTGGGCGTCGACTTCGCTGGTCCCTTTTCTATTACTGTGTCAAAGCTCTGCTCTTTGCGCTCAATATAGAAAAGAGAATTCTTTCTGCTTTTGTTTTTTGTAAATCCTTTTTTCTTTTGTTGCTTTGTAAATCTTTTTTTTTTCTTTTTTGCTTCTTCATTCCGCCCCCGCCCTCCGCCTTATAATTATTTTTTCTTTAAAATGCCTTGCATTTTGGTTGGCGGTATGTTTCGTTTACATTGTAAATAATTTACAACTAAATTTATTTTTCGTTGAGTTTGTTGATTATTTACGTCCGCCTCGGTATATTTAAATTTGTTAGTGTGGAATTTCCATGTTTTACTTCAGGTACCAACAAGTGCCGCAAGTGATAAACTTTGTTCCGCATGTGCAAGAACATTTGTAGTAATTGAGGAAACACACCAAGCAACGAAGAGTATCGATTTGTCGTTTTTGAGCGCCGCATCTCTGCTTACATGTTCTACGTAGAACCTAATTAGAAGAACTGCTTTTCTTTAGAACCACCGCTATCGACATAAATGTGCGTCGCTACACCCACCAAAGAAAGAGTAGTTTTTTGTTTTCCGTATGACGGACAGATTTTACCGTTTTGTTTACATCGTTTTTCCGTTGGCACGGCTGCGTAAACAACAGGTGAGTGCTTTGAAGCAACTGTTTGGTCTGGTTAAAACCAGTAATTATATGTTATTTGTTAATTACCACTTATTTTGATATACATGTCCACTTTTCTCTACCACAAAGCTATTCAAAATTTATACCACAATTTTACAAACATAGTTTATACAAAATTTGTATATATGGTATGTGATTATAAATAATGCTTTTCATTCAAGATGACAGAAGTAGTTAAAGTCTGTAACGCGATCCTTTATGCTAATGATAAATAAGAGTGAAAGAAAAAGTATTTAACCTTGAATGGACTAACTTGTTATTGAAGCACCTTGTATAATTTTAATATTTATGTAAAATAGTGTTTGAAAACAAAACTTCCAAGGAATCTGTAATTTTATCCCAATTAAACTGAAAAACGCAAAATGAATAGTCTTATATACATAGACAAACTTGAAGAACGGATTGTAAATTATTTTAAACCACAAGAATGTAAGCAACCCAATTATAACCATAAAATTTTATAGTGAAAGCGTGTTATAAAAAAGCTTTCAGAAATTATTATGAGAACGATAGTGAATTAATTAATATGCACCCTAAATATAAGCTTTAGGAAGCTAGTATAATAAACATTGTTGTAATTATAAAAAGGAAGCCACAAACACTTTATTACACTGTATTAACCAGATATTGAAAAAGTCTAATACAGAAGTATAGGTTTACACCGATCACGTAATCGTCTCATTATAATAGACTGTAAATTGTGAGAATGGTGAAATAAGAAAAAAGTAAACTCATACATTGTATTAAGCAAATGCTGATCATAATAAAATATCATTTACAATAGATGGACAATGAGTTTTGTTGGAGACAATGGAAGTAAAATAACAGACAGTCTGATAGAAATCGGTCACCTGAAAAGATCAGTAATGTAGTAATGTGCGCGAATAGAACAGGGAAGAGGTTGCAATTGACAGAAGTAGGTTGGGACATGAGGATGTGATAGAAGGTACAGAAGGTCCAAGAAAATTGTATGGCAATTCCTGAAGGGAATAGGTGGCAAGTGACAAGTAAATGGAATACTTCTGCAAAAAGTACGGTATGTTCAACATGTAAGTGCGGATTTAATGTCTGAAAACTGTTTTGAAACAAAGATGTAGCAATGCTTTCATTAAATTGGAAGTTTGTGGGGCTTATTTTAGAGTCAGGAAACTGCTGTGTTTGGACATTTACTTAAATGATAAAGAAAAAATTTTGACGGCAACTGAAAATTTTGAAATTGCAAAAAGAGTAGTTCTGTGTAACGTTTAAAAACATGAATTTTTAAATGTTAATTGTATGTTGTGACAATAAGGCAGTAATTAAGTGAAAATAGTTATTTGGCTGGAGTAAGTAGTTAGTTGAATACAAAGTTGTGAACTGTTGTATTTTGTTTTATGAATGACATGGCCAATAATTTGGGCTTTACAAATATCCTTATTGAATAGATAAGCAGGAAAATTTATAATGACGAATAGTTTGTTGGTGACTTAACAAATTGTAAGGAATATCCAGCTACACCAGTAATAATCATATTTGAAAGAAGCATCTTATTTTAAGAAACCTCGTTAATTATGAACAACTTTTGTAAAATAAGGCAAGGGAGTTTTGTGCAGAATAACAATCTTCCACATAGAAAGGACATCAAAAGGTTAGCGGTGATAGGTTGTTTGGCTTCTATCGATTTTGACAGAGACAAAGCTTCAGGATAAGTGTTAACGCAATGTAGAATTTTAAATTAAAATCCTTGTACTTGTACTTGTACTTGTACTTGTACTTCTATATTTTACTTTATTTTTTCTTATTTAAGCATAGCAACCCACTACCACATCACTGCAGTTAGTCGATGCACGCTTTTATTGTTACAGAGTCTCCGCCCCTTCAGGGCAAATCAAAATTTAACGCTTATTTCTCCCACAACAAGTCAAATATATTATGCTAGCATATTAAAAACGGCATTCAGGATAAGTGTTAACGTAGTATAGAACTTTGTATTTAAATCCTAGTTATTTATCATTTTTATTGTTTTTATTTTTCTTTATTCATTTTCTCATTTATTCATAGGAACCCACTTCCACACCACAGCAGTTAGCGGACGCACATTTTTGTAGCAAAGTTCTTGCTCCATAAGGTAAATCAAAATATAACGCAGATTTCACCCGTAACAAGTCAAATATGTTATACGTGCATATTAAAAGCAGTTTCTTTCAAATTGCATACTCAAACATTAGTCACATTTATTTTAATCAAATTCACCATAAAAATGTAACAAATTCAATTATTACATTTGCCCACTTCGGCGTCCACACCTTCCACCATAATTTGATACACAAGGCCCGCTCAAATTTTATTGTATTAAAAACAAATCTTCAAAGTTAACCCTATAACTACCCAAATAGATACTTAACAAATATCACACAGGTGAATAAAATAATTCATTCAAAGTCACGTTTAAAGAAGTACGTTTCAAATCCTAATTTAGGCAATGCAGGTTTTAAATGAAAATATCTTCAGTCATTAACACAGCAGACATTTCTAAATACAAATGTGTGTGTGCGTGCGTGCGTGCGTGCATGTGCGTGCGTGCGTGCGTGTGCGTGTTTTGTGTGTGTGTGTACGTGCGCGCGTGCGTGTGTGTGCGTGCACGTGTGTGCATTTGTGAATGTGTGTGCATGCGTGAGTTAGTGCGTGCAAGCGTGCGCACCAGGGCGTGCCTGCGCGCGTGCGTACGAACGTGCGCGGGTTTGGCGGACGTGTGTGTGTGCGCGCGCGTGTGTTAACATTCATCTCGAAAACGGATAGATTTACGTAGAATGTTGTGCTACTAAATTTTATTTACAATTTCGAGAGAATCCGAAATATGGAATAATATACGGGGTGTTCCATTATGAAAAAGCAACTTTTTTTTGTCATGGCATTTTTACTGATCTGTATAGTTAATTAGTCTTTATTGGAATGGATTTTAAAAACCTTAAAACCTTTGCATGTAACATTTTTTGAAAGCTACCCAACTTTAAAAGAGAATCGGACCGTTTTTATACATATCAGCCACATTGTGTGTGTTTGTGTTGAGTTTGTGTGTTTGTGTTTGTGTGTTTGTGTGCATGCGTGCGTGCGTGCGTACGTGCGTGCGTGCGCGCGCCTGTGTGTGAGTGTGTGTGTTGCTAACATTAATTTTTATAAGGTGTATTCTATCTCTTTTTCTTTCGTTTAGTTGTTTCATTTTCTATAGATGTCATAAAGCATGTAATTGGTCCACATTTTTCTGACGGTCTTGTGAATGATGCAGTATATTTGAATTTTCTGGAGAATCATTTGCCATTATTACATGAAAAGGTTCCATTTAATATCCGGCAAAGAATATCGTTTTTACACGATAGTGCTCCTGTACATCACACTGCACAAATTCACAACCAACTTAATAATCACTTTTCTGAAAGGTGGATAGGTTGAGGGGCGCCATTTGCTTGACCACTTTGATCACCTGAATTATTTAAAATTGATTTTTTATGTGGGGCTATGTAAAAAAAACTGTGTGTAGCAGGTAACTCCAACAACACCAGATGATATGAAAAATAGAATTAGAGAAGCTTTCAACAGTATCAACACAGAAATGTTAAGAAAAGCAGCCCAGTCACTTGAAAACCGATTAGAAGCGTGCATAGACGTTCTTGGCGTACGTTTGAACAGTTGTTTTAAAATTACAATATATTATTGTAGTAGTAGTTAATTGTTAATCAAAATGTATTAATTGTTCTATAATATTCTCCAATAGTAAGTTATTTTTAGTTATGTAAATTAAAATTAAAATTTGAAGAAAATCAAAAATATCTCAGAAAGTAATGGATTTAGGTATAGAGAACGCTTAACCAAAATAAAAGAACACTTAATGAACCATCCATTAAAGCAACAAAATTGGTAGGGTACCATTTAAAAAAAATTTTAAAAATTATATTTTGGGAAACCTGACACCCTATATACTGTGAAGAAATTTCAAAAGAATGATATTTACAAATATACTATGGTATATAGTAAAATTTTCTGCTTCTTGAAAATTAACATAAGTTGTGTATTAGTGCAGTGGCAATGTATCTAATTAGGGTCATTTTTTCTAAAAACAGTTGAATCTCTCAAAAACTAAAAAGAATAGACAGATAAAATTTGGTATCAAATTAAAGCTCGTTTTATGGGCTTTTCAAAAATGTAATAATATATAGGGTATTCCATTTAAAAAATATAAGTTTAATATGCCCTGATATTACGACACACCGTATATGCTTCCAAATATTTTTAAAATATGCACTTTAGGCATACCTAATATGCCTCCAAATTTGGTTTACGTAGCTTTTATAATAACGAGATTATCGACCGTTGCTACACTAAAAACCTACCCTGTATGTACATATATATAAATATATATATATATATATATATATATATATATATATAGACGTGACAAGGGGTCACGAGTGGTCATTTAAACCTAAATTCTAGAAATATATCCCTCTAAAACCTAAAGGATTTCGAAAAAATAGAAATTTTCATAAATTCATGGTTACGCCCTGTATAATACAAGCGTACTTTTATGCATCAATGTGCCAAGCAAAAACGCAAGTTGCTCGTGTATAAATCATCACCCTGTATGATGTTGGCGTACTGTAAATACATAGCAAATAATGTAAGATGTATATGTAAAAATAGTTAATTTTAAGATACCCTAAAACGCATTAAATGCAAATGCAAATCGATCATTTTAAGATAAATACAAAAGCTCTTCGTTTGTAATAAAAAATGCACTTTCCGTGCATAAAAATAAATCATTTTGTTTATATAAAACCCCAATTTTAATTTTAATTATTTGTACTAAAACAAGTTTTGCCGTGAAAGCAAATATTTTCTATAAAAATGTAACCTATTTACATTAAAAAGCAATTAAAGTTTAAATCAATGTCCCTGTGGATTACATAAATTCATTTTAATTAAAGAATTTTGTAGAATATTAGGAATAGAAATAAAGATAAAACATCTGTACTTAGAAATACGTCAATTTCTCAGGATCTAATTAATTAAGAAACATTTATTCCAAGAAGCAGTTGGAATATTGAAAAACCCAGAAAATGTAATAAAAATTAATAACAAATATATATGTTCTTTTGCATTCACTGTAGGATAGAAGGAGACCGCAAGCATTAACTTTAAGTATTAGAAAAGGACGAGGCAGCGCGCATTACTATTATGAAACAATCAAGGCTAATTAATTATTCAGAGAAACCTTGCGTCGTTACGGTGTAAAATATTCCATAAGATACTAGTACGTATTGGAAACAGGATAATTTAGTATATAAACGCGGAACTTTGATTAAATTATTCATTTATAAATTTGATTGCGAAATGTTACTTTGATTAAGTCGCGAGCATGTTGCTTTGCAAAGATGATATTTGAAGTATGCAGTACACATATCTTAATTTAATAATTGCAATGTTACAATGAATAAAGAAGTGATATTTTAAACGTAGCCTCCATAAAAATGAAAATTATTTAATATAATTATATACAATAAAGAGGGAAAATTCTTCAATATAACACTACTTAAAATTTTTCTTAAATAATTAAAAGGAAAGTTTAAGCAAATATGTACTTTGGTAACTGCTGTTTGATACAAAAATTTTTAGCGTGGAAAACCTTGTAAGCTGATTTAAGGTCAATTAAAAAATAATAGAAGCAAAAGATATTTGATACTGTTAATTACGAATTAGACAAGCGCTGTGGATTCTGCAAGTATTACTTTTAGATGTATATTAATTGATATTGGAGTATTCGTCATTTAGTTTAAGGTAGAATAATAAGTGTTAATCATATAATAATTTTTTTGTAAGGGTATTTAACGAGGAAAGTGCGATCAGAGCTCGAAACACTCTGATTTTTTAAATAGATTTTCTATAAAGGGCTTTTTGGCCAAACAAACTTACAAGCGTGAAAATCATAACCAAGTAAACTATCCATAAGAAAAGAGATTTAGTTCTGTAAATTTAAATTTAACGAAGGTATACGATATTTTCATACTTAAGTAAATATGTGCTTGTTAAAAATAATTTGATGTTTGAAAGAAACGATGTCGTAAATGTTATATGCTTTTGTTTGAGAGAAAATATTTCATACTGTATAAATGCTTTATGATATTGCTATGTTTTATTTCATTTTGAAAACTCCGTCAAATCCATTGAGCTAGCTAGACAAAGTAAAGTTAGTAAGGTAGGTAGGTCAACAATTACAAATTTCACAATTTGCTGTATCTGTATTACGGTATTCTTTTATGGACACCCAACGCCAGCGTTGTCACAGCACTGTTTTAAGTGACGCTTCAACGTGCAGCTTGGTCATAGCAATATATATATATATATATATATATATATATATATTGTATATATATATATATATGCGAATTCCTCGTAACGACATTTCTGTATTAATTTTGCGAATTCCTAGGCTATGATTCAATTTTCGTAGATCTAACTCTGTTTACTAGTCATCATCATTTTGTTTTCGACCTTACTTAAGGTCGGTTTGACGCAGCTCTAACTTCTTTTCTATTCTGTGCTAATCTAAAAAGCTCTACCTACCCTTCACAACCTAAATTTCTAATAATTTGACTAATATAGTTTGGTCTAGGTCTTCCTATATCCCTTTTTCCTATCCAGCTGGCTCTACATAGATATTAGCAACCTGGTGGTTGTTAAAGAACTCTAACTTGTTTACATGATTACCATTTATAGGAAAATGAAATATAACCTGGTTATCCGCTTCAAAAAGGAAAAGTGTTAAATTATATGTTATGGTAAGGCTTAAGCAACGAATCGCTGCCAACATGCCAGACCGCTACCTAATTGTGAGTTATGTCATGGTGACGTTTATTAAATTATATGTTAAGGTAAGGCTTAAGCAACGAAACGCTACCAACATGCCAGACCGCTACCTAATTGTGAGTTATGTCATGATGACGTTTATTAAATTATCTATTATGGTAAGGCTTAAGCAACGAAACGCTACCAACATGCCAGACCGCTACCTAATTGTGAGTTATGTCATGGTGACGTTTATTAAATTATATGTTAAGGTAAGGTTTAAGCAACGAAACGCTACCAACATGCCAGACCGCTACCTAATTGTGAATTATGTCATGGTGACGTTTATTAAATTATATGTTATGGTAAGGCTTAAGCAACGAAACGCTACAAACATGCCAGACCGCTAACTAATTGTGAGTTATGTCCTGATGGCATTTAGTTAACTGATTTTTATTTTTTTTGTTTTGTTTTCGAACTTACTTAAAGTCGGTTTGACGCAGCTCTAAATTCTTTTCTATTCTGAGCTAGTCTAAAAAGGTCCACATACCCTTCACAACCTAAATCTCTAATAATTTGACTAATATAGCTTTGTCTAGGCCTTCCTACTCTATTTTTATTTGGTAGTCTATAATCTAAGACTTTACTAAATAGTCCCTCATGTCTTAACTGGTGCCCTATCATTCTATTATGTTTACTAGTATGTTTGGATAATTAGGAAATGTTGCATTGGTCTTGCGTGGTAATTTAAATGTTTAAATGTTATTGGTTGATTCGAATATGATGTATAATCAATTTAATGGGATATCTAGAGCGCATTATCAGTTCAAGTTAACATTTGTTTTCTGCTTTTTCGATATTACTTCGATCCTGGTTGTTGCTTTATGCGGTTTAGCCGTCCACCATTTTTGAGATTTGTGACTCCAGGACGTTTTGAGGCAATCTATTTGATGATGCTTTGTTATGGTTGCTCAATAAACTCATTTAAGAGGATTTACATATCGAAGTTGAAGGTAATTAATTATTACATTCGAATCCATTGATTTTATTGTACAGGTGTTTTAGGTGCCATATGTTTCTCTTCGTATTGATCATCAGCTGATCGATGTATATGTTATCGTAGTTCATTGCCCGTTGTACGGTATGTAAATTTATGTGTTTAGATTGATTGCTAATATTGCAAATTGTAAGGTTTTAGATTTCAGATTTCAGATTTCAGATTTTAGGTTTTAGGCTTTAAGTCTTTAACTTAAGAGTTTTAATTGTGTAGCGTGAAATCCGAATATTCATAAACTTCAAGCTTCAAGTTCAATGGTTATCCTGTGACGCTTGGCAGTTGTTGGGAATTCTGTCATTGCAACCTCCTGAGTTGACATTGAATGGGTATCGTTATGCATGATTTTTATCATAAGTTTATTAAATACAAATTTAATAACGTTAATGCATGAACTTTTTAATGATATTTGTGTACATTTTATGATGAAATATTTCAGTAGTTACAATTTGAACCATCACAATTAATTATTCATTTTACAATAATCAATAACAATCAACGCTTATTTATATTTACAAGTGCACCATTGTATATAATTTATTGTGCTAATTTGAACATTGTGTAACTGATATCTGTGCACCAATATCCCCTTTACATACAGTGCACAATTAATATTAAGTATTCCGTCATTTCACATACACAAAATAATAGGTAAATAATTTACGTAAACTTGATTCAATAAGGTATATGTATTGATACTGTAGATTGTTTAGAAATTTAGTAAATATTGTGATAGTGTACTGGTATTTATTTGGGTATGTTCCGTAGTTGTATGTGTGATTTAAGTATCATTTTATGGTAGGATATTTGAGTATCTTTTCGACGGGAGAACGTCCCAATTGGGTTCGCGGAAATTCAGGTTCTTCCAATTGGGTGGCGCTCATTAATTTTCGATCTCAGATCTTTCTTTTTTGGGATGGTTTCGTGAGACCCACTCCTCCCTCCACTGATCTAGTTACGGCAAACGTTTCTAGTATTTTCCGCTGTTCAGTTATACCTATTCGTCCTCGTTATTGTATGTATATTTATTTTTAGGCGTTAGCGCCTGGCGGTCTTTATCTAGTCAACGTTTCTTTTTTATAAATGTTACGATTGGTAACAGTGGGACAATCGTGTAGCAATGTATATATATATATATATATATATATATTGATGTGATAATGAGGTTACAAGAGGTCATTGAGCATCGCATTCTGTAAAACACTACCCAAAACAGAGAAAACTGAAATTTTCCAATGTTTAAATTTACCCTGTATAAACATAAGTGTATTCCTGTAGCAAAATAAATGTATTTCCATGTTAAATATAACCCTTTAACAACACATCTATTTAAAAATGAGAAAACCCCACTTCACAATCCGTGTGTAGCTATTCTTTAGAATACGTTTTTATTTAGCATGAAACAAGACTTATTGCATTTATAAAACATAAGAACGATGACCAATTTCAAAAGCAACATTTATTCATTGTGTTGAAATCCGTGCGTAAATTGTCTCCTAAAATATAGGTCTTACTGCATTTACAAATCATAAGAACGAAGCCCTCGTTAATTGCTTAATTAAAATCCATAAGTAAATATTATTCTCCTAAACAATCAATGTTTAATTGCGCGTATGTAGACTGAAAAACATCCACTTTTAATAATGTCTGTATAACTTCGATTTTGAGCTATCCTTTTTAAGATAAGCAAATATAAATTCCGTATTGGTCTGAAACGTAAATTGCATAAACTATTCATCTTCGTTAAAAATACCAATTTTACAAATTGCTAAAGTAAAGCATATTTCCGTGTGTAAAGAATTATTCCAGAAAAATAAGGTATTTATTCGTTTAAACAAACTACGATTTTGAGAATCTTTGAAAAAGTAATAAATCATATAGGTCAAAGCAAATTAATTATCTTGTATGACTAAATGCCCCAATACAAAGAAGGGTAACTACCGAATGGCTATCAAATAGATAAGATAGCGCGTTTAATAGCTCTAATTATATTACAGTGGTTTTTTATGCATTAAGAAAGGATACGAGACGTTTCACGACTGCAATAACTATATACTGGTAGCACATTAAACGCGAAATCGAGGTAATTGTTTCATTATGCGGGTGAGTAATCTTTGAGAACTTTGAGGAAAGATGACGTATTGAGTTTTTTTTAGTATATAAAGGCGCAAGTAATTAGGGAGCGGGTCATTTATTCTTTCGGCATCACACAAATAATTTCAAGATTCGTTCATTCAGTCATTCGGTCAGCGTGTTACATGTAATATAGAACTTTGAATATAAACATGAGGCATAATCTGTTGCTTCATATAAATGATATTACTACAAAGTTACAAACTAATTTCAATTTAATAAATGTACTTTGCAAACTAACTGATACTTCTACGTCTGTATATAAAAATTTGAAATGTAACCAGGAACTTCTGAATGCAGTTAGTTCCAATGGAAACCATGTTTTAAATAGTAATTATAAGCGAAGACAGGTAACCAAAAAAAAATTTCTGAAGATACAAGCAGCAAGTATAAATTCGTTTTTAAGGAATATTCAAGTATTATTTAGTAAAACTAAGCTGGAATAAGTTTATAATTTTTATAAAAATTATGTCATTGGATAATTTATTTTAGGTAATTTTATGGTCAGAGTCCAAAGCGTCTTTGACTCTTACAAAATCTTCTGCTTGATGCCGTTGATTAAGTACGCCGAAAGAGATGAGGTAATTCAAGTGTATTTAAATTATCCAACAAAACTAAAAGCATATTTTATGACTCATAAAAAAAATGTTTTGGGGTTCTGTAAAGGTGAAAATTAATTTAATACGTAAGTAGTCATAAAATAAATTTTCTATAGGCGTTATTTATATCTGTATCTAGAAGAGATTATTTAGATCATTTGTGTAAAAGAAAACTATTTTTGAATGTATAGAAGATTGTTCATAGACGTATCTTCAGATTTCTGTGCTTCATTTTATTTTCATAAAATCCACAGCGTATTTTCGGCTGAGTTAGCCAGGCAGGAAGAAGGGCGCGGTAAGGTAAAAATTCATATTTTTTATTGCATCCTTATATCGATACACGGTGGCAGTAAGCCGATTCAGAACATAATTCGTGGCTCCCAACGTTTAGCTAGCCAATTCATAGCAATTTATATATATATATATATATATATATAATGTACGTAAATATATATATATATATATATATATATTGTTGTGTTATTATTGCAATAACCCGATGCCCCTTTTTTGTGAAGTTTATATGTTGAAATTTTCTCCTTGACAGATTTTGATTTTTAATTTTGAACTGCCCACGCACGGGGCTTGCAAAAATACGACAAACAAAGCTTTTACATTTACATTTTTAACCTTCTACCTTTATTTCCTGTTCTCTTTTAAACCAAAAACACCATTAAGCACTATTATTATATTGTTCTCAATATTTACAATTTATGAAATGTTTAAGCACTATCTAAATATGACTTCCTTTTTAATAATTGAATTAAATAATTTCAATAATCATCTCGAAAAGTTAATTAAAAAGTCATCAAAAGCCTCACTTATTATTTATTACGAGAAACCCTCTGATCGTTCATTAAACTTCATGTAATGTATATGTAATTTGTAACGTGTACCAAACGATTTTTGTTGACCCTCACATCAAGTTTATCTAAGCAAATTTTTAAAATATTTAAATAAATAAAAATTTCCAAATAAATGTTCATAAATAACTTTACAACAAACATATACAGATTGCTAACCTGTTATCTCGCAGTCTAACCAGCTCCTGCACCAACTGCTCTACCGACTTCCGCTTACTGATTTAGTATCGTCCCAACATTGAAACCAAATCTGCTTTCAATATAGTCTGCATTTGTAGCTTCCTCCAATTAATTATAGCATTTAATACTTGAGTTAAATACTCTTTAAAACTTCCACATTGAATCTAGTAATTTAGCATTTCTTCAAAGTCCTTATCATTATTTCTTCAGGTTTCCTCAAATTTTTTTTGGAGTTTTATAGGGTCGTTTTTTAGGATCAAACGACGAAACCAAAATTTAATTATTCACTATCACCATCGTATAATTAATTATTTATAAAATCACTTCAAATACTTTTCACGTGAATATTTTCACTTAAGCGTCGTAAACTAAGCCTCTACTCATGATGAACTGTTTTGTTTTCGAATCGGGTTCTATTTAAATGAGTTGTTTATTTCTTGACAAGCGCATAGTTCATTTATTTCGCGGTCTACGTGATCCTTTAATACCGTATATTGGGTATTTTTGTGGCTCTACTATTCCACACAAGTCCTTCCTCACGTAGCTTTTCGAGTTAATATATAGTTTCTATAGGATCTCTTGTTTTAAAGCTTACGTAAATTATCGTTTGTACAAGCAAAATTTGTAGAACTTTGGCTTTAAGACCATGCCGTGTTTATTTGTATGCTATCAGGTGTTGTCTTTTCCTTTCTAGTAACGTACACAAAATATAGTTTTTATATTAAATTCCATGCGTTTTCTATTACGAATTATTGAAACTACTTGTTCAATTGAGCTTCTTAGTATGACGACGATGCATTATTGATGCGTATTGCGTTTCAACTACCGTTCATGTCGCCGTATGACTTGCCAAATCGTTTCTTTAATCAAATCTTCTAAAGTATTTATTGTTTCATAAATTAATTGTGACTACTGCTTATATACAGGGTGTTGTCTATTACTTTCCTGCCTAATCTTATTAATTCTTATTTTCTTCGTAGTAGTGTCTGGTTTTCAGCGCCCTCATGTTGTTTTAATGACGTGCGGTACATTAGGAGTCCTAACCACCCCTAATTCATCTCATTAACACAGTAATATATATATATATATATATATATATATATATATATATATATAGTAATAAGCGACGTTCATAGTAGTATTTCGTAGAATTGTCGTTCGTAACCAAAAAATAACTATTATGAAATAATCATTTATTGTGAAATCTACGTTTCGACTTATATAAAGTCTTTATCAAGATCTAAAATTTAAAAATTAAAAGTGAAAACACAGTCATTAACCTAATTAAAACTAAGAAACTTACACACAATTTGATGTTAATACGGTTTTTCTCTTTGTAGGTTGCAACACCATTGATAGTTTTCAGTTTGTTGACTCATATAGAAACTTTCAGTTACCGCCCAACCACATACTTATTTCTATAGATGTGATTTCACTTTTCACGAACATTCCTTTAGAGTTGGTTACTCATATCGTAGAATTGAAATGGAACATTATTTCTCAGAATTGTAAAATCAGTAAACAAATGTTTTTGGCTACATTAGATTTTGTTTTTAAAAATACTTATTTTATTTTACGGGGAAAATACTACCTTCAAATTTTCGGTACTCCGACGGGGTCGCCTTTATCTCCTGTTATCGCCCAGTTGGTCATGGATCATTTGTTAGATGTAGTTACCCCCAATTTGTCCTTTCAATTTCCTTTTTTGGTCAAGTTTGTTGACGACGTTCTTTGTTCTATTCCAGAGTGAAAAGTTGATGAGGTATTAATGGTATTCAATAATTTCAACCCTCGTTTACAATTTACTGTCGAGTTAGAAATTAATAAAAAAATTTCGTTTCTTAATACTCTTGTTATTAGAAATAATAATAACCGGTTAATATTCGACTGTTATAAGAAACTTACTTACTCTGGTAGGTACATAAATTATTTTTCTGACCACTCTTTGAAACAAAAGGTTAACATCATTCTGACACTAAAACACAGAGTTGATTCGTTATCTGAACCTGAATTTAAAAATAAGAACTATAGGTATCTAATTATCACGTTACTTAATAATGGCTATCCGAAACAATTAAGTTTGAGGTGCATTAATGGTACTTTTTATCGTCCAAGCCAAGACAGACAGAATATCGTCATATTTAAAATGCTTCCGTATTTTCAACGCCTTACTCATCAACTTAAAAAAAATTTAAAAATACCCGGCACTTCCATTGCTTGTCAACATCAAAAATCTATTAACAAATTGTTTACTCTTCTTAAAGACAAAACTCCAAAATCTTTAGTCAGTAACGTTGTCTATAGGATTACTTGTAGTTGCAAAAGCTCGTGTGTTGACCAAACCCAACAATGGCTGCGTAATCGCCTCCCCCAACACCGTAGTGAAGCCAAAGTTGGTAAATATTGTTGCGCTTTATCCTCACACGTCCACCTAACCCACCACTCTCTTAATTACGATGACGTTAAAATTTTAGAACGAGAAGATGGTTACAAACGGAGACTTTATCTGGAATCTTACCATATTGAACGTCAAGTCAACTGCATTAATAACAAACATGACATTAATAATTTATTTACTACTTGATAAACACGAATTCTTATCACTCAATTTAGCGACTCCATAGGCTCGTATTTCACCATATTTGAGTTGTGCTTAATTAAATAAAAAAGCTTTACAATAAATCGATTTAATAGCGGACTGTATGTTTATTAAAAATATTGAATAAATTGAATATAAACATTACCGTGCAACATAACACATGTGCATCGATAAATGAATTTATAATACAAATTTTAATGTGAGAGCAATATAAACACGACCCGCCGTTATAATGAACGTGCTAATCCGAGCATGGTCAAACCGCAACTGCATTGTTCTTAGCGCAAGCAACCCCTTCTTCTTTCAACAATGTAAGGATGGTTGCTCGTCGCTACCATAAACTGCCCGCGAGCACAAAATCACTCACTTCACAATAACTAATTTAACACTTACAAAAATCAAATAATAAAGTCAAAGATGCAAGCAAAAGCGTATGCAACATTATCTTAAAAATAAAACTAAAGATAATAATCCTCGTAATAACCCTTAAAAAATTATTAACATAAAAAATATCTACTCAGACCAAACTAATTACTAAGTATCCGATTCAATAGGAAGAATCGCAATTTTAGACACTGAAGTAACAAAAGTGCCATTTTTAGTTTTTAAGTGAACAACTCTAACTTTATTGTCTTTACCTGGTATAACCTTAATTATACGTGCTATCGCCCACTCCAATGGCGGTAACTTATCATTTTTAATAAGAACTAACATACCTTCTTTTACATTAGCCATAACCTTTTTCCATTTTGGTCTGTTTTGCAACTGGCCTAAATAGTCCCTAGACCAAACCTTCCAAAAACTATATTGTAATTGCGTACAAAGTTTCCAAAATTTAAGTTTGTTTATTGGCACATCTGAAACATTACCTTCTGGAATACAAGCTAAAGATCCACCAATTAAAAAATGGCTTGGCGTTAAACAAGACAAGTCTGACGGATCTTCAGTAAGGGCACACAATGGCCTTGAGTTCAACATGGCTTCTATTTGAATACAGACCGTGTTAAATTCCTCATAAGTCAAATTAGTCAGTCCAATTACTCTTTTTAAATGATATTTGAACCCCTTTATGTTACTCTCCCACAACCCCCCAAAGTTTGGGTTATATGGTGGGATAAAAGACCACTTTATACGAAATTCCCCTATGTAACTTTGAAACTGCTGATTAGTTTTTAAACAACTGTATAATTTCCTAAACTCATTATCGGCTCCTTTAAATGTGCTCCCATTGTCACTAAAAATCATTCGCGGTACACCTCTCCTACTCACAAACCTCTTAAAGCATTTATAAATGTCTCAGTTTTCAAATCTGACACTACTTCTAAATGAATAGCTTTTGTTACAAAACAAACAAAAACTGCTACATAACCCTTTGTAAGAATCACTCTTCTGACTCTTGATTGCTTAATATAGAAGTGTCCAGCAAAATCCACCCCAACTTTCTCAAACGGCCGAGCTATATTCACTCGATCGTACGGCAAACTGCCCATTAGCTGCTTAGAAGCTTCAGACTTTAACTTCCAACAAATTAAACATTTGGCAATAACACTCTTAATTTCTCTAGTAGTATTTAATATCCAATATTGCTGTCTCAAAACTGACAATGTTAACTTTACACCGGCATGCAACAACCGTAAATGTTCGTTATTTATAATAATTTTTGTTATAAAACTTTTAGTAGGTAGAATTATTGGAAATTTATGTTGATACGAAAGTGCACTGTTATGCAGCCTCCCTCCTACACGCAACAATCCTTGCGAATCCAAAAACGGATTCAGTGATAATAATTTCGAAGTACAAGATTTACTTGCTTTAATTTCTGCAATCTCTTTTGTAAAATACTCCGTTTGAACATGTTTTAATATAATCGTACGCGATTCATCTATCTCTTCTATTGTTAAATTACTCGTTTTTTTGTTAGTTTTATTCCTACAATTGTAAATAAAACGCAAACAATATGCCAAAACTCTTTTCATTTTCATAAAATTTAAAAACTTTTCGAATAATACTAATTTATCTTTACTCTGGACTACAACATTCACTACGGGCTTCATTTCTGGCAACATTTCACTAAACTCGGACGGCCGAAGGTATTTGTCAACTGTACAATCAAGTGTCCCTAAAAATTCAGGACCCTTCCACCACAAAATACAATTTTCTATATTGCGTGGTAAAACTCCTCTCGAAACAAGATCAGCAGGATTTTCATTAGAACGGATATAACACCACATAAATTCGGACGTTAATTCCTGAATCAATTTAATTCTATTGGCGACATAAGTATTAAGTTTCCAATATTCTATTTTCAACCATGCTAACACAATTTTTGAATCGCAAAACAAAAAAACCTTTTGTATTTTATCCTTCAGCATACCAAAAATTCGATTTATTAATCTTGCTAATATCAATGCCCCGTTTAATTCCAACCGCGGAATGCTTGTTTTATTTTTCAACGAATTTATTTTTGATTTGGAAGCTAACAATTTTATTTCCACTGTATTATTGACCGTAACTACTCGTACATAAACACAAGCACCTTGCGCAATTTGCGAAGCGTCACAAAATCCAACAAGTTCAATGGAAACAGCCTCGGAAAAATTTAAATATCTATCGATTTTAATTGCTGGCATGCACCTTAATCCCTGTGAAAATGATTGCCATTCTTCTTTCAATTTATCAGGTAATTCTGTGTCCCAGTCCAGACCTGCAGCCCATATTTTTTGCATCAATAATTTTGCCACAGTAATAACTGGAGCTAAAAAGCCAAAAGGATCAAATAACCTGGCAATAAAGCCCAAAACAAATCTTTTGTTGCATATTGCAGGAACGGTTTTCATTCCACAACTCATTATAAATTGATCCGTATTTACATCAAACGATAGACCTAGGGTTTTTAAAATACTCCCCTTTTCATTAGTAATATTTGTTTCTTCAAAATGTTGAAGTTGTCGTGGAATATTTCGTACTAATTCCACATGGTTGGAACACCATTTATGTAATTCAAATTTAGCTAACCTTAGTAATTTTATAAGTTCAGCTTGAGCTTGCAACAAACCTTCCTTATGATCTGCACCAAAAAGGCAGTCATCAACATAAGTATTAAAACGCAAAATAAACGAAGCTAAGGGAAATTTTGTTTCTCCCTCAATAGCTAATTGTAATAAACATCTCGTTGCTAAATGAGGACTGGATTTCAAGCCGAAAGGCAACCGTTTAAACTGCATAACCTGCAGCGGTTGATTTCTACTCTCTCTCCAAAGAAAATTTAAAAGTTTTCTGTGTGCGGGTTTTATCGAAATTTGCAAATACATCTGTTTTATATCAGCCATACAGACGTACCTATAAGTACGAAATAAAAGCAAAATGTCAAATAACTCAGGCTGAACAATATCTCCATTGCACAAAATACTGTTCAAAGAAACACCAGTTTTTGTAGTGGCACTACCGTCCATTACAATTCTAAGTTTCGTCGTAATTTTGTCATCTCTTACTACACCATGATAAGGCAAAAAATACCAATTCTCATTATGTAATGTAAAGGGATCAACCTTCACATCTTCTATAAAACCTCTACTTAGAAATTCCTTAATAAATTGCGAATATTTCAAATATAAACTTTCATTTGCTACAAATCGTTTTTCTAAGTTTTCAAAACGTTTGAGTGCCATAGAAGCCGAATCTCCCAATTGGAACTCTTCTAAATTTACTTTTAAAGGTAAATCGACTTGGAACCGCCCGTCAACTCTTGTAAATTTATTTACAAAACTCTGTTCTGCTATTTCATTTTCAGTCAGCGATTCTTGGTCATTTTTAATAAAAACATTTTCGGTTTCCCAAAACTTTTCCATCAACTGATTTAAATTTTCATCAGCATCAATTACCGCACTATGTAACGACACTGCGCGCAAACTAGCACCACATCTTACTTTTGTAGTGAACGGCACCTTTCCACTCACAAAGTAACCAAAATAAGAATTCTGAGAATTAGGCTGATCTATACCCATTTTTATATTTTGCGGAAGCAAAACCGAGAAAAAAATATCTGCTCCTAAAAGGATGTCTACCTCAGCTGTCTCAAAAAATTTGTCATCAGCCAACGGCAAACCCCTTGGCAATTTAAAACTGCTGAAATCAAAACTTAGTTGAGGCAATTCAACTGTAATTTTCGAAATAACCCCGAAATCATGAGAAATTTCATAATTCCCATATCTCGAACGAATCGACAAGTCGATCCATTCTGAACACTCTGTCGAATTATCACAAATACCAGAAATTTGAGTTAATTTCTTTGTACGACAAGTGTCTAAACCCAATTTTTCACGAAATTTAACTGTAACAAAACTGGTCTGTGAGCCTGAATCTAACAAGGCTCGTGCCGAAAGTAATTCACCTTCAGCGTTTTTTACTAATATTGATGCCGTAGGCAATAAAACAAATTCTGAAATAGTAGACTTTACTGTAGTTATCCCCTGAGCAGCTACCATATTATCTACCGCATTTAACTGAACACCCGTATGCAACTATGTGTGATGCTCCTTGGATTGGCATATGAAACATTTGAGATCAACAGAACAGGGTTGACCCACATGTACATTTAAACATATTTTACACACCTTGTTTTCCGAAATACACTTTTCTCTTTCCTGCATGCTTGCATTTTTAAATTGATCACACCTAAAAATTGGATGACCTCCATGCTTGCAAAATTTACAATTTACTGAGTTTGAATTCACTCTTTGTCTGCCTTTCTCAATTTTTTGCTTAAAAGATTTACCAGAATTTGGTACAGCAGTAATAGTGTTAGTTACAGGTTTAAAATGTGTTTGCTTATTAATTGTTTTACTATTATTTTGAAGTTTGACACTCGATTTAGTTAATTCCGAATTCAAAGCCCTCCTATCCAAAAATTCTAAAAGTTCTTCCAAATTAGCCATAGAATTAGGTTTTCTCTCATTTTGATAAGCTCGATTGCTATAAATGTCTAGCTTGGAAAGTATAAGATGAACTATCATAGCATCCCAAATTGATTCCCCTAAATTTTTTAGATAAGCTACAGTTTGCCTTATTCTGGCTACAAAGTCCCGTAACATACCCGAGTCATTACAATTTGCAATGGATAATTCCATTAAATCTTTGATATGACAATCAATAATCAAATAATCATCCTTATACCTTTTTTGCAAAATATTCAGTGCCGTAGTATAAGAATTATTTTCCACTGGCAACGCAGAAATTAACCGCAATGGCTCATCCCTTAGATGTTTGCGTAAATACATTAATCTTTCGATATTTTCCAAATTTGGATTTTTGTCAATAAGAGTTATGAAAAGCTCAAAAAACGATTTAAAACCTTGAATTTGCCCCGAAAATATAGGTAATTGTAAGGCTTCCAATTTAATATTTCCTTTGACAACATTATTTGTGCTATCACTAGAAAATCCCTCAGACCTGCCCTGCAATTTTAACAATCTTTTAAACTTAGCGTAAGTCGTTGTATACAATTTTTCAACCACCTCTGCTTCATCAAAATTATCTTCTACTTCAAATTCTTGCAACTGACAACAAACATGCATAAATTCATCAAAACTACTTTTAATAAGCTCGAATTTAATATTTATTTCTTCAAAATCTAATTCCGCAATAGACATTGCTTCTGCCTCTAAGACGTAATTATTCGCCCTAGTTATGTTATTTTTCAAAAATGAACGTTCACCTAACAAAGTTTTTTTACCCTTTGTCATGATGATAAATATAAATTTTTCGCTCACACAATTTTAATTGCAATGAGAAACCTAATGTTTCTTGCTACCAGTATATAATAAGTAAATATACTTGCAGTTCGTACAAAACCCAACTATTAGTAGTTTTGTTATAAAACGGAAATTCCAGAACCAACACGTTAAAATATAATTGCTTGTTTGGCCTACCTTTCTTATCTCCAGGCGAATACAGCTGTATACTATACCAAGGTCTCTGCTCGCTTTCAATATAACGATGTGCAGGTGCCTTCTAAATTCTTGCATACACAATTCAAGTTAAAACGTTAGTTCCACTGATATGACCGTTCGGAATTAATCAGCAAAACTTTATACAAATTTGTAAAGATATGACCATCTGGAATTAAATCAATACAAATTCGCACTGCACTATTTTTAATTTAACACGTTTTATCAATACCGATTATAAAATCATTTACACCATAATAAAACACTTAAAATTCTTTCCGATAATATTTTGAATGTTCATTCGGATTGTTTATAATATGGTAAAAATTAATACCACATCCGACTTTAAACAATCATTTAAAAACACGTAATAATTCACTACGCATCCGATAGCACGAATAGGACCAATAAATATGATAAACACGAATTCTTATCACTCAATTTAGCGACTCCATAGGCTCGTATTTCACCATATTTGAGTTGTGCTTAATTAAATAAAAAAGCTTTACAATAAATCGATTCAGTGGACTGTATGTTTATTAAAAAGATTGAATAAATTGAATATAAACATTACCGTGCAACATAACACATGTGCATCGATAAATGAATTTATAATACAAATTTTAATGTGAGAGCAATATAAACACGACCCGCCGTTATAATGAACGTGCTAATCCGAGCATGGTCAAACCGCAACTGCATTGTTCTTAGCGCAAGCAACCCCTTCTTCTTTCAACAATGTAAGGATGGTTGCCCGTCGCTACCACTACTTATGCTTTATTATATAGTTTCAATAGATATAAGTGATCCAATAGTGTATCTTAGGTGTTATAATGAAATGGGTTTTTAAATTTATTTGACAAAGTTTTAGGGATTTGCAATACTTCCACATAACACATTAATTTGTAATAGTGGTATATTAAGTTTTCTGTTTGTTATCTATCACCTGGCGAATTTATCAACTCTGCTGTAAAACAAACCTACTTTGCTGTTGGAGTTTCTTTAATTGATAAACTTTAGTTCTTAGTCTGTGTTTGTCCGTATTGTATGCTGTTTGTAGCCTTAATTTTATCTTTACATTTTATTTTTACATTAAATGTTATTACTATTTATTTGGAATCCTCCTTCATGTTAAAGCAGTACATGTATTAACATCAAATTGAGTGCAAGTTTCTTAGTTTTAATTAGGTTAATGACTGTGTTTTCACTTTTAATTTTTAAATTTTAGATCTTGATAAAGACTTTATATAAGTCGAAACGTAGATTTCACAATAAATGGTTATTTCATAATAGTTATTTTTTGGTTACGAACGACAATCCCACGAAATACTACAATCAACGTCGCTCATTACACACGTTCGTTATATAAAGATTCGACCTATATAGTAATATATATATATATATATATATATATATATATATATATAATTAGATGTATCTGTAAACAAACTCTTATGAATAATGAGAGCTTATTGACGTATACAAATCGGGCTAGTAGTTGAATAGCCATTAACAAAACAACAGCTTTATAACTTCACAGGGGAGAAAACATCCACTGACCGCTTCCACTTCCACGCTTAGTAGTGTTGGTGTTTTATCACTTGATGGCGGTTTTATTTACTTTTGCCATAGTACAGAGATTGCTTCGAAATTATATCAGTATAATAGCTTCGATTACTTCATAGAGTGGAAACTAATTCGCTCTGATGAGGCTTAGAAAAGCCGAAACCGTAGGTCAGTGGATGTTTCCTCCTCTGTAAAGTAATAAAGCTGTTATTTTGCTAATGGCTATTCAACTACTAGCCCGACTTGTATACGTCAATAAGCTCTCATTATTCATAAGAGTTTGTTTACAGGCACATCTTATTTTATATATTGTTCTACACAATTTTTTATTGCGGACTGCAAATAACTTGTCTTTATATATATATATATATATATATATATATATATATATATGATTATTTGAAATGAGTCCCCCTACTGTATTAATATTGCTTATTTGCCATAAAACTTTGGACCAAGTTGATTCTAAAACTTTGCGTGTGTGAACGTGTGCGTGTGTGTGTAGGCGCACGCGCGTGCGTGCGTGCGTATGTGCGTGCGTGCGTGTGTAAATACACAAGAATGTCGTGGCTTAACCTAACCAATAGATGAAAACTTCACTTGGCAGTGTTTGTCTATAAACTTATTTCTAACTGAAACCCGTTCTATCTAAGCCAACACTTTTCTTTTCTTTCAAACCGCCGCTATAATAATAGGCGAGATGACTTGCTATCTATTCCCGTACACCATGCTTATACATTCCATATGTCTTTTCTTCTTTCCCGTTCTCTTTTG
Organism: Platerodrilus igneus; assembly: GCA_036346225.1. Lineage (NCBI taxonomy): Eukaryota > Metazoa > Arthropoda > Insecta > Coleoptera > Lycidae > Platerodrilus > Platerodrilus igneus. The sequence goes on from JARFIW010001539.1 coordinate 263,186, forward strand.
TGGAATACAATTTTTTTGATATTAGGCAGGCTCCGGCTATGCAACGTTTTTCGTAAACTCTTGCAGGAACATCTCTTAAATCTTCAGGTGTGGATGCAAGTGCATTTTCCTAAACTGATGCTCGATGAGTGTGTGTGTGTGTGTGTGTGTGTTTGTATGTGTGAGAGAGGGTGAGGGTGCGTGTGTGTGCATGGGTGGGGAGGTGTGTGTGCATGGGCGGGGAGAGTGCGTTTGTGTGAGGGTGTGTGTGTGTGTAGCGATTATTAATTAAAATAAAATTAAATTATTTACTTTAATTTAATTACTTGAATAACATTGTATTTCTTTTACCTTATGATTATATTTTACCTTATTCAAGAGTACTGCTGCATGCAAGTTAGGTGTAAGACAGAACCTAATGGCCCTAAATCGCGCTTGATGCAGTTGGTATCAAAAGTTTATATTTCATAATGTATATTTAACTTAATAATAGACGTTTTAATTAATCAATTAAACAATATGGTCAGCTATCAAAGGGAGGATGCGATGTTTAATGTAAAACGCACAAATATACCCTCTACTCTTAAAAAAATGTTAAGGTGACTGAATTATTCTTTTGTCTATCTATAGAAAGAGAGATACGCATACCTTTCTATCAAAATGAGAAGAGTATATCTTTTACGTAACGCCATCGTTATGAGCCCCTAATTTGTGTATATAATCGTAATGCTATCACTGTAAGGTCCATGCAATATTGCCTAGTCTGGCTAATGTATTAATTGAACCTCTGTATAAATGCCGTCTATACAGGATTTACTGATTAGTCTGATTATGCATCCGCTAACCGTTTATATCGATATGAAAAAAATAATTTAATTTATTAAATTCTAATTGCCATTTAATTTAACAAATATATTATATTTGTTACGGTTATTTTAACCGTATCGTTGCTTCAAGGTCACTATATACTATTAACCACCTTTACTTGCTTGTTCCAATAATATCTTAAGCTTCTATTACTCAAAGCTATTGTCGTTTTTCTACTCAATGCATTTAGTTTAGTCGGCATTGTAAACACAGCGGTGAGTATCTTTGAACCTTGTTAGATAGGATTTCTTGCCGTTCGTTGTTAGCGTCAGTCCTGTTGGTTTTAAAAGGTCATAGTATCGTAATCATTAGCGTTCCCCATAATTTCTTCCTCACGAAGCTAAGAGAACAGGTTGTACTTTAGTAGGAACTCCCGCTCCTTCCTTTTCAGATGTAATTAATCAGAGGTAATGAGTCTTGATATACAGTGCAACCCATTTGTTTTTGAGACACCCTGTAAAATCTTTATTTATTGTGCGATTTTAACATTCTGCCGCCTTATTTGCTCCCAAATCTCTCATTTGCTCCCACATTTACATGTAAATTCCCATAAGAAGCAAATGAGGAGGAGCGACTCTTTCCTTCCTCATTTGCTCCCAAATCCCTCATTTCCACACACATTTACATGTAAATTCCTATAAGGTGGAAATGAGAAGAATCCCTCATTTCCACACTTATCTGGACCAAATAGTTTTCTTCGACTAACCATTTTTCATCTTTCGAGACAAACCTATCTTGTTTAGTATCAATTAATATTAGAATTTTCTCAGCTACCCGAATTTCTACGAATTTTTGAGATTGCATCATCTCCCAGAGAGCTACCGCAATTTTAAGATTTTTTGCCGGTAGCGATTTTCTGACCATCGTTATAAATTTTTTAACCATGTGACGCATCCTGTTAGTCTAGAATTTTACGCAGAATCCGAATCTGCAAACAGATTTAAAATCCAACCACCCCTTACAAAGTTACATTTTTAAAGTCCTAAACCTCTAAATTTTGCTCTTTGCTACCACATCTGAACCGAATAGTTTTCTTTGACTAGCCATTGCATCTTTTGAGATAACCCTATAATGTTTGGTATCAATTAATATAAGAATTTTCTCAGCTACCAGAATCTCTTAAAATTTTTCAGATTCCATCATTCCCCAGGGAGTTACCTTTATTTTAAGATTTTTTGCTGGTAGCGATTTTATGGTCGTCTTTATAAATTTTTTAAACCATGTGACACATCAAACTGACCTAAAATTTTATGCACAATTTGAATCTGCAAACAGATTTAAAATCAGCCCACCCCTTACAAAGTTATACCCCTTTAAAGTCCTGAACCTCTAAATTTTGCTCTTTGCTCCCACATCTGAACCAAATAGTTTTCTTCGACTAGCCATTGCATCTTTTGAGATAAACCTATCTTGCTTGGTATCAATTAATATTAGATGTTTCTCAGCTACCCGAATCTCTAGAAATTTTTTAGATAGCATAATCCCCCAGGAAGCTACCCCAATTATAAGATTTATTTATCAATGCCAATTTCTAATCATCTATCCTTTTTAATATCTAGAATCCTTTAACCAAACACTTAACGGTATTAACACAAAGAAATTAAGCACGCAAAAGTTTAATAATTTATTTTATCCGATTTACAGTTTAATAAACTTATTGAATACAATATTTACAAAGTATAACATTATCTTCTTAGTGTAGCCGAATCCAAGCAGGTTACAGCAACATGTAACAAAAAAGACATTAATGTGTTTAAAAATAACTTAAAAGAGATTAATGTGCTGTTTAAAAAAGAGAAGAAACGTGTTTTAATCAATAAGACATATCATCGTTAATCCAACAATATGAGAATAATGTATAAAATTCCAATGTAATATGTTTTTAATATGTAAATGGGAAAGTCGAGTTTAACGTCATAATAACCCCGAAATACATGTGAAAGCGGTGTATAATAATTTTTACTAATACAGTTTAAATTTTGTAAACCACATTTCTAAATACATATTCACAATTTTTTATTCTTAACCTAGGCCTACCTCTTCTTCAGTTCGGACACTCCATCGTCGACACTGGTGTTCTTTATGCGATAGCTAGCCATTCGGTTGTTAAACGCTATGCTAACTATTTCTATACTATCTTCGCCAATATCGGTTTTCCAGGTATAGGAAGCACCGCAAGAGTTGAATTTAAAAACGTTTGCAGGTACCATTTTTAGTACAAAACAAAATCCGCACTATAGTACTTTGGTTAAACTTGTAAGAGAACTAACTTATAACTAAAGAGTTTACTCCTGCGTAGCTGCTTTATGCACCTTATAGAATGCAAACAGAAGATTGTCGAAGACACTCGAAGAGTGCACAAGCGCGATCACTAAACCAATTAGCATTAATACCAAATATTCCGTACTTTCGTAGGTTACTCATTTCCTATAAAATACACAACTGTACATTTTGTGTTATTTCGATACGCTTTTCAATGGAATAGCGCATTTCTTTCTGAGAGAAATCTAGATTATTTATTTGTAAGACCCTTTTAATCTTTTTAATCGTGTCTCTCTCGCTTACAATACAATAGGACTTGGCTTTTGTACCAACGAATTCGAATACTAGATCCCCATTAATTTCGTCTTGGAATTTCCCTACAACTTTTTTGTTGACAAGCGGTATATTGTATTTATTATCCGCGAGGTAGTCACTCTTTTAAGATAACTATATCTTTTTTGGTATCAACTAATATTAGATTTTTCTAGGAAACCCAAATCTGCAAATAGATTTTAAATAGAACCACCCCTTACAAAGTCACGCCTTTTAAAGCCCCAAACCTCTAATTTTTACCCAGCTTTATTTAACTCCATCTTTAAAACCCTTTTTCGATACCCAAGACTATTATAGTCCCGCCGACGCGGTGTATGCGACACAAAAGACTGTTGGTATCGATATTACCTAAAGTGGAAATTACGCGCCAATTGTCAATGACATCACACAATATGCAAATTATTACAATACGTATTTCCAATATATATATATATATATATATATATATATAAATTTTACAAGTCCCTTAAGGGGTACTCACGTGAATAGCTAAAGCTTTCTCCAGAATTTCTGCAAGATGGTTCCCGGGTCGTGGGCTGCTGGTAGGCAAGGTTGCGTCCAAATTCGTTGGTTTTCTTTATAGGGAACGATAATCAAAAAAGGCAAAGCGAATCTACATAATAAACGATAAGATAAGACACAACCACTCTTGTTCGCGTTTCAAAGGTAAGTCCCTCCGCGTCTTCCGGATATTCCCCACGTTCTTCTCCCCCACGCGTCGGCGCGAAATTCGCGCAACGCACTTCTGACGTGACGAAAATACGCGCAATATGTCTTTCAAATTTATGGCGAGAAACTCCCGCGTATCTAAACTATATGAATGTCTACGGCCGATTTCGGCACGTAACAATCGCGACAAAGTCATAAAAGAAAAAACTTAAAAGAAAAAGACTGTTAGCACAGTAACATCTTAAAATCTAAATCCTAACTACACTACATCAACCCTAACTTAATTCCTACAAAATGTTTATTTGAGGCGCCACCTGGTTTTTTGACCGATAACACGTCTTCCAGATTACCAGGAAAAGGAATATGTAGCCCCATTGTCCTTGACTACATTTATAAGTGCACACACGAGTCTTCAATGTGGCGCAGTTATAATCGACAGCACAAATTTGTTGGGAAGCATGAAACACTACTTAAAGTAAAACAAATGCGACAAGTCGCCTAACCTATATACTAAACTAAAACTAACATTACAGTTTCCTAAATGCAAACGCACATGAGCGTTGCATCTATATCTATATCTATATCAAATTTAAAAATGTTTATAAGAGTGAGTTATTCTACACTCTAGCAAATTTTTAGTTCTTGGTACTCTGGTTTAATAAACAATACACATCAAAACTTGTCCATGACATGGTTGTGAATCAACAAATTTACCAAAGTACCACCTTACTAAATCCTTACATTGCAAACCTAACAAATTACATTTCTACCATCAGGTTAGCTTTTTCACTTAATATTTAAAAAAAATAATTCCTACGTCTGGTCATAAATACCAAACGTTAGGAAGATAAAAAGATAAAACAAGATCTCAAGTTGTTACCAAAGATAATACATAAAATAACGATATTGAGCTTAAGTTATTATCAAAGGTAATAGGTAAGATAACACGATATTAAACTAAAGTTATTATTAGAGATAATAGGTGAGATAACGCGATATTAAACTAAAGTTATTACTAACGGTAATCGGTAAAATAACGATATTAAACTAAGTTTATTATCCAAGATAATAAATAAGATAAAGATATTAAATTAAGTTATTATCAAAGATAATAGATAAAATAACGATAAAGTGGCTCCGTGGAGCTGTTAAATGGGAATTTCTCGTACCCCCTAAAACGATAAACCTGCGAAGTAGGCCCGTTTGCAATAAACGGTACGAGGGACCGGCAAAGGCATTTGGGTGCATTCCTGCACCCGGCGTTAATTGATATCGGTGATATGATCACCCGATATCCACACGATATTTCTACGTACACTCACACACTTATACATACCTTTACTGTTAGCGCCCATATGCGCTGACAGCGGCACCGCATGACCTCACGAAAGATTCCCAGAGGCGTGGTCCGGGTGTCTGTAAAAACCCTCTGCGCAACCACACGGTGACTGACGGAAATGAAAAGGCAGAGAAATAGGAACGGTAGAAAGAGGGAGGTAGGTATTTGAAATGCATAAGAGGCACTTCCAGGTAGAAAAAAATAGAGGAAGGGTTCGCATTGAGCTAAAGAGACAGAAAAGGTAGATAGCAAAGCACTACTCAACCAGCCAATGTAGTCAGTAGCCCGGAGTGAGGGAAAAAATCACTCTTATGTGGTAGACGGGTGTTCCGGGACAAGAACAGGTCCACCGAAGGAAAGATAAGGCAGAAACGGAGACAGTAGGATACGAAAAAGTAGAGTTTTTGGACAAGCGTCCGAGAGAAGATAAAGAGTTGTCTCTATTAAAACACAGATCGGTCTGAAGGACCACCTGCGATATTAATCCGACGAGTTAAGGTATATCATAAGTTAAAAAAATTCACTAGACTCTTAAGAGAACTAGTACGATCACTTTCCTAACGAGTGCATCCACTACGATAAGAAAATCAGACAAAAGTTGACACAACAACTTAAAAGTATCACTACAGATACATTTACACAAAAACACAACTGTTTCAAGGTAATTTTTTTAAAACGGTAACGCCCTAAACACACAAAAATGCCTGCTTAGAAGCATTTAAATACAGACACACTGTCCCAATATGCTAAAACAACCGAGAATTTAATAAGATATCAATAGAAAGCAATAGCACCTCACCACGAAGTTCAATAAAAAACAATGAAAAAAATGTTTATAAGTTATGATGATTTAATGGAAGGAAACAAATAATGAAATCGGGTAATGTGAGCGACTGTAATAATTCAGAGGAGAAACTCATGGAATAGAAAGCCCTAGTTTTTTGCAACTGCGAATATGAACTATTTCTTACAATGGCATAGGTCGCGGCTCCTATGTGAGCCCAAAGAAGAAAGCATCCACTCTAACATCAGCTCAAACCAATTATAAAAATTCAATGAGTTATTGCAACCAAACTTACGACAATTACCACACAATTAAACGATGTAAGGTAAATACTAAAAACCAAATAATATGTTGTAGGAAAAGTTCGAGGATTAATTAAATGAAACGACAGAGTTATACTGGGGAATCTAGAGAATAAAGCGATATATAAGTAACGGTATGTTCAAGGAAAAGTCAACCAGAAGCAAAAAGGTTTAAGGTAAATAAGTTAAACGTATAAAAGGTAGGTGTATAAGAGAAGAAATAAGTAATTAAAGATACTAATTATGGTTAGAACAAAAAATATTACGTAAATCGTGAAGGGAATGGAACGTGAAAACTTAACTAGCATTTGGGTCAGCAGAGAATGGCTTAAGGTCTTTAATATGCCACCTGCCTTGGCGTTTTCTTTCAGCGTCTTGAAGTTCGTAAATAAGAGGACTAACGACACGAATGACCTTACAAAGAACGAATTTAGGGGCTAATTTTGAAAAAAATTTGTTAGATGCATCCGATAAGACATAATTCCTTTTCCAAACTTGTTCGCCCAAGGCGAAGGAAATGTTTTGTTTACGTAAGTTATAGTGGTTTTTACTCTTTTCGTAAGCTTTTAACAAATTTTTTCTAACGTCGTTAAAGATAGAAGATAATGATTGTTGGTCTTTGTCCCAGCGTACTTTATCGTCAAATTCAATTACGTTAGTATCGTCAGGAATTAAACCATAATAACTCCCATCAATTGGGGGTTTACCTTCCAAAAACAAGAAATGACGAAGTAAATTGGGTTGCTTCGTGTTTAGATGTGCGTAAAGCTTGAGCAATTTTAAAAATATTTTCATCCCATGTAGTGTGGTCTGAATTAATATAGAAAGAAATAGCGGTAATTAAAACTCTATTTACTCTTTCGGTAGGGTTTACTTGGGGATGGTATTTTGCGTTAAACCAAATTTTTTGTACCTTGTAACTCTTAACGAAATTTTGAAAATCTTTAGAGATAAATTGTGCCCCATTGTCACAAAGAATAATCTGAGGAACACCGAAGATAAGAAATACATTTTGCTCTAGGAACTTAATTATAGCTTTACGTAAGGGTTGCACCATGACAAATTTAGAAAACCAATTGGTGACAACTAAAAGATATTGGTTACCTTTTTTCGATCTCGGGAGAGGTCCTAATAAATCAAGTGATATTAATTGAAAGGGATAAGATACACGTTGAAAGTTACCCATTAAGCCAGAACGAGCGTCTTGTGAGCTCTTATGAGAACCACAAATTTTACAGTTCCTAATATAGCGACAGACGGATTGTTTTAGTGTGGGCCAATAATATAATTAAGATATTTTAGCGAGAGTTTTGTAACACCAAGATGGGCAGCTATGGGATCATCATGACATTATTTAAGCACTTCACTGCGGTTAGCGGTAGGGACGACAAGTTTCCATTCAGAGATGTTAGATATTTTGTGAGGTCCAAGGTGATTAACGTTTCTCAACTTCTTGGGAATAAAGTGAAACCAACAAATGAGCGATTTGAATTGTGGCTATTGGCAGAAAGTATGTGCAACAATAATCGGGTGACAGATATTGGTAATATTTGTTATGTCGAATGCGAACAGATGCTGACTGACTGACTACACACCAATTACAGAACCATTTTGTGACAATACAATGTTGGTTAAAATTTGCAGGCTTTCTGACGCCGAACAAACATCTGCAAACAAAAGGATGTTTATCCTAAAAAGAAATTTGCGGTGCATTTAACAGCTATCTACGAAGAAAGTTCCACCGATTTGTTTCCGCTAGGCATGGTGTTAAAGCTAAGCTTCCGTTTTCTCTGGAAAGCACTAACAAGATGGGCCAGAAATTAAAAGAAATTATCGAAAAAAAAACGACCTTGAATGCATCAATAAAAAATTCCAAAATCCTGCATGTGTTCCATACAAAGTGGAACTAGCAGATGTTAAGTTGGAAACTTTATTGGAGGAACTACCAGATATATTAGACGAACTCGAAAAAGATTATTACTATCTTTTTGAGATGGATGTAACCCAAGATTTTGCTGGTATATTTAGCGAGATGGAGATGTGTATTTATTTAACTACAAACCATAACTTTTGCTACAAGAGCGAATACGAAGAAAAGTGCAATAATATAGTTGACAACGATAAAACTGTGGGAATCGATTGTTTAACATGGCTAACAACCAATGCAAGAATTAAGATATACAACAAATTTGTGTGTCAGATAACAAGTCCTGGTGTTAATAAACAACTTGGCAATCATATACTAGATTTTTTACGTTGTCCAGATGTACGTTTAAGGGAAACATTGCGTCTACCTTGGCCAAAGAACATGGTATTACGCGATTGGAAACGACAATATACAACTGTACAATTGGAAACTATGTCAATGCGAAACGGGTGTATAAACCCTTAAAAGACTGTTTAACCTTATTGGAAGATAGTAAGTTATACTTCCTAAAGGCGCCAATGTACTCGGTACCACTTACCAAAATGTGGAGTAAGCTATCGGACAAGCTACAAAATAGCTGCTGTTTAGTGTATAATAACCTACTACAGTAAGTGTATTGGGGGAATGGCAATACAAAAAAATTGACGGGGTTGCAAATTAAGTTGTCCGAAAAACCAGAGGAAAGGGAAAAATTGATAAAGTATGTGCTTTCGGTTTTTAGTTTTAACTATTTACCTGTAAATTATTTGGATATAGTAGGGGAGGAGGATAGCCAAGATAAAATAAAAATCTTACACATGTGCTACATTAAAGCAGGTAGTACATATTTTACACAATCTGCAGCACCATATTCTACAATTCCAAAAGAAATAATCGTTTCGGAATTGGGATTGATAAATACGCCTAACATTCGCCCAGAGGTTGTACGACAACGCGTAAATATTGGTAGTAAACTCCATCCGTTTACGCTAAAGGAAATTGCCCCATTATGCACGCCGTTTGCTGTAAGTGGAAGAAAAGGCAACTGGAATTAGAGAAATGGATGCAAAAAGCGAATATTGGACTACATGGAAAACATTGCGGCAATACGCGAACAATACAAAGATGTGTTAGACAAAGAACATCTTATTAGAGAAATGAGGAAAAATTAAAAGATTATTTTATGTGCGATGGACTGACTTAAAATACATCCGGATTCTACAAGCTATATGCATTTGCGGTTAGTAAGAAAGACTCTTTTAGTTATGTAGGCGTTCTTGCGGAAAAGGATGGTACTAAATCCGTATATTTTTTAAAAGGTTATTCTAAAATCGTATTTATCGAAATGGCAGATAACATAGGCGACCTAAGGAATGCGAGCTTCGTAACCTTGGAGTACACGACACGCAAAGGGGTTCCACTAAACATTGTATATTTGCCTAGTAAAGAACTTTTCGGGTCACTTAAAACCAGGGCTCTACAACCTATAACGACCATATATTCCTAAAACTGATGGACATGCAACTATGTAATAGTGAGTGGGAGAATAAGGATTTCCTCCAATACCGACAACAAGAAGTCGATCAAGCTAACAAGATACGTATGCACGATATAGTGGGAGAGCCGCGATTAAAAGATTGTCAAAAGCTGCAAGAATTACACGAAAGATTGGATCTGGTTGTCGGTGGAATCAAAGACTTTATATATAGAGGAAAACTTCGGTACATTTTGCAATTTGGATACCTAGGCGGTCTCTATGTATCAAACTATTGGCTAGAAAAAAAGATAGAAGACTTGGGTGTTGATTTAAATTTTAAGCTGCAAATAAAATTAGATAAAATTAAAACCACTCCAAACAAACATAAAAAAACCAATTGTTTTTTGTATATAACTTTGTATTAAAATTAAGTTTAAATGACTCCATGCTTAGTATTAAATATTTTTAAATTTTGTTATGTATAATGTCAGAATAAACATTTTAGAATAGTATTACATTGTTCTTTATTTATAAAAGGCTATGACGTCACCACGAAATAGCAGTCGCACAGAGAGGGGTTGCGCATGGGTAGGGGCGCGCATGGGTAGGAGCGCGCACGGGCAGGGGTGTGCATGGGCAGGGGGTGCGCACGCGCAGGGGTGCGCATGGGCTGGAATGTGTCTGGGTGTACACGAGGGAAGCAGAAGTTAACAGTCACCAAGTATCTAATTCTTTATTTTGAGTGGTATGGAGTACTTGCCGGTGTATGTACCCGGAGTAAAAAACACGATCTGTACACGCAGCTAATTAATAAAATTAGTTTATCGGGCGAAGATGACAAGCGTAACGTCATTCCTAATAGTACAGCAATCTACGCATTGGGGGTATAAAGATATAGGATAGTTGTTTATATTTGTATAGATTTAGTAAATCTATTGTATATATTGGTTTTCAAATTCCATAATTTTTAAGTTCCTCACCCACCTTCCAAATTCTTCCTGTTTCTATCTCGGTTGACAGAATATACGTGTTACCTCCACGTTGTGTTCGCGGGACACAGGGGTTTTAGATTTCTAGGGAAATGGTTGGTTAAAGCATATGTCTTGGGTAGCGAAAAAAGGGTTTTAAAGATGTAGTTAAATAAAATGGGTAAAATTAGATGTTTGGGTCTTTAAAAGGCGTGACTTTGTAAGGGGTGGTCTTATTTAAAATCTATTTACAGGTTTGGGCTCCCTAGAAAAATCTAATATTAGTTGATACCAAAGAAGACATATATATCTTAAAAGAGTGACTACTCCGCGGATAGTAAATACAATATACCGCTTGTCAACAAAAAAATGTAGGAAATTCAAAACAACTATAATGGGAGTCTAGTATTAGAATTCGTTGGTACAAAAGCCAAGTCCTACTGTATTGTAAGCGAGAAAGATACGATTAAAAAGATTAAAGAGGTCTCACGAAGTGTAGTTAAGTAAAACCGAAGGTCCTACAACTTATAACGAGTATATACCCCCAAAAGGGATGGGTACGCAACTACGCAACAGTGCGTGGGAGAATAAGGATTCTCTCCAATAAGAAATTAAAATTTCCATGTACGTAGCAACAGTCATTGGGAAATGGTAAAAATGTTAAACCTATAAAGGCGATTATTAATTGTGGTTTAGAAAAATAGTAGTTTTCGTGGCCTAAATAAAATAGCTAAGACTGGTTAATGTATATGGCTACATATTCTCGTACACATCCACAAACATCTGCTTACATCCGCATACGGACATGGCAATGCCGGTAGTTTTTGTTTAACAAATAGCAGGAAAGGTAAGTTAGGTGTTAGTGTGTGGAAGCCCATAGGATCGTCGGATTCAAAAAGAACGGTGCGGCGGAATGTATGGTGGCCTCCGTTAGAATAATCGAAAGTGGTTAATCGATTGTATTAGATGTTTAAATATGCGAAAGTGTGAAAGCCTACATGAACAAAATTTAATTATCAGACAAAAAAGTGCGCAATGTGCTATACTTTTAAAGAAAGTACAGAATGGTGCTTTGCAGTGGTCCTAGCAGTAAAAAAAGGCGACTCACTTTTTCAAGCAACTGCAAGAATAGCTGTAGCGTAGAGAAGGGGTATGCATGTATTATACAGCGCACTGTTAGTGTACGGGTAGCTCGGATGTGTAATTGATCACGACTTAAAGAGCCCTCGGAGATTTAAATATTCTGAAACCACTGTCGTTTGAAAATGTTTGGAAATTTTCAGAACGGGAGCGGGTCGAAGTATAAGTTTGATGGATGATTGACCGAGTTTTTTACCTTTACGAGGTAATCGGAAGTTAACAGTCACCAAGCATCTAATTCTTTATTTTGGGTAGTATGGAGTACTTGCCCGTGAATGTATCCGGAGTAAAAAACACGATTTGTACACGCAGCTTATTAATAAAATTAGTTTATCAAACGAAGATGACAAGCGTAACGTCATTCCTAATAGTACAGCAATCTAAGCATGGGGGCGCATAAAGATATAGGTCTAAGATTGTTGTTTATATTTGTATAGATTTTGTAAATCTAGTGTATATATTAGTTTTCAAATTCCATAATTTTTAAGCTCCTTGCCTACCTTCCAAATCCTTCCTGCTTCTATCCTGATTGACAGAGTATGCGTGTTATCTCCAAGTGGTGTTGGGGGGACACAGCGGTTTTAGATTTCTAGAGAAATGGTTGGTTAAAGCATATGTCTTGGGTAGCGAAAAAGGGTTTTAAAGATGGAGTTAAATAAAGATGGGTAAAAATTAGAGGTTTGGTCCTTTAAAAAGCGTGACTTTGTAAGGGGTAGTTTTATTTAAAATCTATTTGCAAATTTGGGTTCCCTAGAGAAATCTAATATTAGTTGATACCAAAAAAGATATATTTATCTTAAAGAGTGACTACCGCGCGGATAATAAATACCATATACCGCTTGTCAACAAAAAAGTTGTAGGGAAATTCCAAGACGAAATTAATGGGGATCTAGTATTCGAATTCGTTGGTACAAAAGCCAAGTCCTATTGTATTGTAAGCGAGAAAGACACGATTAAAAAGATTAAAGGGGTCTTACAAATAAATAATCTGGATTTCTCTCAGAAAGAAATGCGCTATTCCATTGAAAACGGTATCGAAATAACACAAAATGTACAGTTGTGTATTTTATAAGAAATGAGTAACCTACGAAAGTACGGAATATTTGGTATTAATGCTAATTGGTTTAGTGATCGCGCTTGTGCACTCTTCGAGTGTCTTTGACAATCTTCGGTTTGCATTCTATATTGAGCATAAAGCAGCTACGCAGGAGTAAACTCTTTAGTTATAAGTTAGTACGCTTACAAGTTTAACCAAAGTCCTATAGTGCGGATTTTGTTTTGTACTAAAAATGGTACTTGTAAACGTTTGTTAATTCAACTCTTGCGGTGCTTCCTATACCTGGAAAACCGCTATTGGCGAAGATAGTGTAGAAATGGTTAGCATAGCATTTAACAACCGTATGGCTAGCTATCGCATAAAGAACACCAGTGTCGACGATGGAGTGTCCGAACTGAGAAAGAGGTAGGTGGTTTCAAAATTTAAACTGTATTAGTAAAAATTATTATACACCGCTTTCACATGTAATTCGGGGTTATTATGACGTTAAACTCGACCTTCCCATTTACATATTAAAAACACATTACATTGGAATGTTATACATTATTCTCATATTGTTAGATTAACGACGAAATGTCTTATTGATCGAAACACGTTTCCTCTCTTTTTTAAACAGCACATTAATCTTTTTTAAGTTATAGGTATTTTTAAACACATTAATGTCTTTTTGTTACATGTTACTGTAATCTGCTTAGTTTCGGCTACACTAAGAAAATAATTTTATACTTTGTAAATATTGTATTCAATAAGTTTATTAAACTGTAAATCGGATAAAATAAATTATTAAACTTTTGCGTGCTTAATTTCTTTGTGTTAATACCGCTAAGTGTTTGGTTAAAGGATTCTAGATATTAAAAAGAATATATGATTAGAAATCGACATTGATAAAAAAATCTTAAACTTGGGGTAGCTCCCTGGGGGATGATGCTATCTAAAAATTTTCTAGAGATTTGGGTAGCTGAGAAACATCTAATATTAATTGATACCAAACAAGATAGGTTTATCTCGAAAGATGTAATGGCTAGTCGAAGAAAACTATTTGGTTCAGATGTGGGAGCAAAGAGCAAAATTTAGAGGTTCAGGACTTTAAAGGGTATAACTTTGTAAGGGTGGGCTGATTTTAAATCTGTTTGCAGATTCAAATTTTGCATAAAATTCTAGGTTAGTTTGATGTGTCACATTGTTAAAAAAATTATAAGGACGACCATAAAATTGGATTCTGCGTAAAATTCTAGACTAACAAGATGCGTCACGTGGTTAAAAAATTTATAACGATGGTCAGAAAATCGCTACCGGCAAAAAATCTTAAAATTGGGGTAGCTCTTTGGGAGATGATACAATCTCAAAAACTCCTAGAAATTCGGGTAGCTGAGAAAATTCTAATGCTAATTGATACCAAACAAGATAGGTTTATCTCGAAAGATGAAAAATGGTTAGTCGAAGAAAACTATTTGGTCCAGATGAGTGTGGAAATGAAGGATTCTCCTCATTTCCACCTTATGGGAATTAACGTGTAAATGTGTGTGGAAAAGAGGGATTTGGGAGCAAATGAGGAAGGAAAGAGTCGCTGCTCCTCATTTGCTCCTTATGGGGATTTACATGTAAATGTGGGAGCAAATGAGGGATTTGGGAGCAAATGAGGCGGCAGAATGCCTGTATTCCTCCTACTTTTAACCATTTCTTTTAAACGGTAGCGCTTGATAAACTGTACTTTCCGAGCCGAAAGTACCATATTTCTACAAATTCCAAAGCTCACTACGTCAGTTTTTAGGAGTAAAATTAAAAGACTTTATATTAGCAATTTTTTATTTTCAAATTTGTGCAAGCCATCTAATAGAGCACCCCTCAAAACAGGCCTGTACCAAATTTTATCAAAATCTTTTGAGTAATAACGATTTTATAGCTTAATCAAATATGCACAATCCCATACCATTTACATTGATTTATTTTGAAAGTCTTATTCTTATTCCTAGTTCTGACAAATCAAATATAAACTTTAAACAATACTTAAACACAAAAATCAGGGAAAGTTGCAAAACCTACAATATTTTTGTCGCTTCTTCTAATCCATCATTTATTTCAATGCACTTTTCAATTTTTTCTGCACGTTCATTGCTGATTCCTATCGTATTTGATCTGCAGATATTTCTGATTAGAGGTGTTTATCTTAGCCCGTAGTTCATAAATAGTTTGTGGCCTTGATTTGTACACTTTTTGCTTAAGTAAATCCCAAAGGAAAATCTTGGCGTCCACTTAATCAAGGGACTGTTTCTCCCTACCCAACGATTTTCAAAATGTTCATTTAGTCATTTTCTTACCAAAACGGCGTTATGAATAGGATTACCATCTAACTAAAATTTTTAATTAAAGGGATTCTGTAAAGGTAAATCTTCTAATGCATTCCAATATTCGTTCTCAAGAAAACGTAAAAATCCATTTGCATTTAAACTACCATCAAAAAAGAAAGGATCAACTAATCAGTCATTTAGTATCCCGCAAAAACGTTAATTTTTGCGAATGTTGTCTTTTGTATTTATAACTAATTCCGGATTCTCAGTAGACCAGTAGCTGCAATTTTGACTTGAAACAACTCCGTTTGTAGTAATTGTCCTTCATCGCTAAATACAATCCCGTTCAAAAATTAGAATTATTTAGATGTTCTCCCTGAAGCCAATAGAAAAACTCTAATTTTTTTTTCTTATCTCCCAGTTCCAGGGTATGCAAAAATTTGGGCTTGATTTTGTTTTTCGCAGGCATCTTCTTATACTCTCTCTCTGAGGATATCAAGGTCTAAACTAGCCGTCCTAAGACTAGTGCAGGGGTTGTTGTTAAAGTATTCCAAAATTTCCTCATTATTTGTAAAAACTCCACTACGTCCGTTATGCCTGGTTTTGAGCAAATTTCGTGAAGCGCATCCTGTCTCATTGAAAACTTTGTTAATGTAGTGTACAGTAGACTGTTTTACTCTTTTTTCACGATATGCTTATTATTGAATTCTAAAGTAGTTACTTTTGCCGAACGCATGTTATCTCCGATAGACGTGCAATTTCTATTTTGTCTCTTGTAGTTAAATTTTCCATTATTATTAACTCTAGAGAAACTGCAATAACTCTCTGCCACATAAAATATACCATTTTGATAATTAATTTGCTTTGATGTTTATGCAAGGATAACTTGATTTTCACGATAAAGTGATGAAAATGGTATAGGATTGTGCATATTTGATTAAGCTATAAAATCGTTATTACTCAAAAATTTTGATAAAATTTGGTAGAGACCCGAGTTGAGAGGTGCTCTGTTAGATGGTGTGCACATATTAAAAAAAGACTAATATGAAGTCTTTCAATTTTACCCCTAAAAACTGACAGTAGGCTTTGGATTTTGTAGAAAGGTGCCACCTTCAGTTCAGAAAATAGAGTTCATCAAGCTCTACAATTAAAAAAAAGTTGGTTAAAATTGCACAAACGTTACTGTCCACTAAACGCCTTTATAACTAAGAATCTTAATAATTTCGCGGCGTTGTATTGGTAGGCGTCGCCGTGGATCAATGTAGTAAGCGTAAGACTACGGATCCCAAGGTCCTGGGTTCAAATCCCGACACGGCCGACTGTTTGAAAAATGGCAGGTGAGCATTTTTCACAAAAATTACGCCCTCGTTCGGATGAGAGGTTAAATGGAGGTCCCGTGTGTGAGTATTGTCACGCACGTTAAAGATCCCTACCTTGTCTGGAACGGCAAGGGTTCGGCAAAATTCTAAATTTCCAGGCAACAAAAAACTCGCCTCCTGGCCAATGTAGTACCTTCGGGTGGAGCATTGGAAATATAAATGAACGGTGTTGTATTGGTGGCGTCGCCGTGGATCAGTGTAGTAAGCGTAAGGCTACGGATCCCAAGGTCCTGGGCTCAAATCCCGACACAGCCGACTGCTTGAAAAATGGCAGGTGAGCAGTTTTCACAAAATTACGCCCTCGTTCGGATGAGAGGTTAAATGGAGGTCCCGTGTGAGTATTGTCACGCACGTTAAAGATCCTACCTTGCCTGGAACGGCAAGGGTTCGGCAAAATTCTAAATTTACAGGCAACAAAAGCTCGCCTCTTTTGGTGGAGCATTGGAAATGTAAATGAACGGTGTTGTATTTGTAAGGATTCTTGCTAGCTAAATGTCGTTGGAGTGATGTTTTGTTTTTATAAAACTAAATCTCGTGTAGATGGTCCATTGGTTTATTTAGGCCTGAATTTTAGTAATTGTCCAGAAGCAGGAATGTACATAAAGTTGAGCAGAGAACAGGGTCGTAAGTCAGCCATGGTAAAAGTAGACACGTGCTGACTGGTGTTTAAGAGTCGAAATGGTACTCTGCCTTTTTGGGATCTTCCAGTCACAAATTGTCTATTAGCATTTCCGTTGTTTGGTGTGGATTGCAAGACACCGTTGACATTGTTTGAAGTGGAAACCTACTATTACCTCCTGGGATTACTTCTATATATATATATATATATATATATATATATATATATATATATATGTGCTGTACACATTACGCCATTACGTTTTTAAAACCATTTGAATTAACAAACCAAGTTTTTCATCAGAACATTCCAGAAATAAGAACCCTGGAAAGAAGCGAGTCAATTCCGTCTAAATTTAAAGTGAAACCACCCACATTTGATGGCAAAACACCTTGGCCCACATATTTGAAACAATTTGAAGCTGCGGCAATAGCCAACGGTTGGTGCAACAAAGAGAAAGCTATCTCCTTAATAGTGGCCCTACGGGGGGAAGCTCTTAACATCTTACAAACGATTCCCGATCACCAGCAGAATGATTACGGTCTCTTAATATCGAAGCTTGAAATGAGATATGGAGACGCTCACCTTCAACAGGTTTACCACGCACAAGTTAAGAACCGCTCGCAAAAGACAAGTGAAAGTCTGCAAGAATTCGAAGCTGACATCGCAAGATTAGTTAGATTGGCGTACCCAACGGCACCAGATAGTTTCCTCGAACAACTGGCTGTTCAAACATTTGTAGATGGCATCAAAGACAGTGAAATACAGCAAGCGCTAAGACTAGCAAGGCCAAAAATTCTGGATGACGCACTGGCTCATGCGCTTGAATTTGAAGCAGCTAAGCAGACATCACACAGGATGGGTCACAAAGTTCGGTCTGCCTTAGAGGAACCTGGTCAAGCTCAGAATAGCATAGATGAAATAGTCAACCGTGTGGCAGAAAGGCTGGAACTACAACAACCGCGGAGATGGCGTCTGCGATGCTGGAACTGCGGCGAAGTTGGTCATATACAGAGACGCTGCACTCAACCAAAAAAAAACAACCGGTTGAGCAGCAGGAAAGCTAAAGCAAGTCGACGTAAGGGGGCGAACGTCGACAGCACAACGTAGTGCCCCGGAGATTATCATCCGTGCTGCATCGTCGATGGGGAGTCTGGACAGCATTTATATCGATGGAAGAATTAATGGTAGGGGTGTCCGATTACTCGTGGATACAGGAGCGACAAAAACTATTGTGAGACCAGATTTGGTTGGTCGTGGAAAAGTGCTACCTGTATCGGTGTGTCTTCGAACGGCAAGTGGTGAGAAAATTTGTACTCACGGAGAGACTGCCGTTATGTTGACAATTGGGGACAAATTAATTAATCATCAAGTGCTGGTAGCTGAAATTACAGAAGAAGTGATCTTGGGAATGGATCTCATGAGAGAATATGGGTTTCATGTAAACATGAAAGAAAATGTGCTTCGGATAGATGATGATGAGATTCCATTTCAAGGTAGGAGTAACCAGACGATGCAAGTTCGAATGATTTGTGATATGAAAATACCCGAGAAGGCGGAAATGATAGTAATGGGACGCCCGGATGGTACGCTCCGGGAAGGACAAGTATGCATGATGGAAGCAACTGAATCGGGAATGGGTCAGGAGGGATTACTGATTGGAAGAACGCTGGTAAAGTTTCGAAATATGGTACCAGTAAGGGTGCTGAACATTAATCCGCATACGGTGACCCTGAAGAAAGACACGATTGTGGGAAGTTGCATTCCAGTAGGCCATATTAAACGTTGTGTGGACGACACGAAAGATAAACCAGCCAACGGTTGCTCACAGAAATTGCTGGATATGTTAATACCTTCGTGTCAAGGATTAAACGACGACCAACTGGGCAAGGTAAAAGAGCTGGTCGGACGATATCGAGGTGTGTTTGCACTGGATGATAGTGAGAAAGGAAGGACGAATGTTGTGCAACACAAGATCAATACTGGAGATGCGCAACCGATAAGACAACACCCAGGCGGCTTCCTTTGGCAAAACGTAAGGAAGCTGAACAAATTATCACCGATATGGAAGAACAGGGAGTGATTGAACCCTCGAATAGTCCATGGGCATCCCCGGTAGTGCTTGTCAAGAAAAGGACGGGTCGACAAGGTTTTGTGTAGACTACCGGCGGCTTAATAACGTGACAAAGAAAGACAGCTATCCTTTGCCCAGAATTGATGACACCTTAGATACTCTATCCGGATCTAAATGGTTTTCGACCTTGGACTTGAAAAGCGGATACTGGCAGGTAGGCTTGGAGCCAAACGACAAAGAGAAGACTGCGTTTACAATTGGAACTGGATTATGGCAGTTCAAGGTCATGCCATTTGAATTATGCAATGCCCCTGCTACTTTTGAACGATTGATGGAGTCGATACTGCGTGGACTGTCTTGGAAGACTTGTCTGGTGTACCTAGACGACGTGATAGTGTTAGGCCGGTCTTTTGAAGAACACCTTAAGAACCTAGAGGAGATATTCCAAAGGTTACGGGGGGCAAACCTTACATTGAGCCCCAAGAAGTGTCACCTGTTTGCAAAGGGGTGAAATATCTAGGACATGTCGTTTCGGAGACCGGAATAAGAGCTGACCCTGACAAAATAAAAACGGTACAAGAATGGCCTATACCAGCAGATTTACACCAACTACGCAGTTTTCTAGGATTGTGCACATATTACCGACGGTTTATACTTGGGTTTGCGAACATTGCCAAACCGTTAACGAAATTAACCGAAGATGGACAAGAATATGATTGGAATGACGACTGCCACAGTGCATTTGAACAGCTGAAACGGCTGCTAGTTACAGCACCAATTTTGAATTATCCACGGATGGAGGGGAAATTTGTGTTGGATACCGATGCCAGTAACACAGCTATAGGAGGCGTTCTTTCTCAAGTGCAGGACGGACAAGAAAAAGTTATTGGGTATTTCAGCAAGGTCTTGTCGCGGCCAGAAAGGAACTATTGTGTGACAAGAAGGGAGCTGTTGGCCGTCGTCAAATCCGTAGAGCACTTTTATAAGTACTTATACGGCCGTAAATTCCTGTTGAGAACAGACCATGCTGCACTAAAATGGTTATTGCAGTTTCGAAATCCTGAAGGGCAAGTGGCAAGGTGGATAGAGCGGCTGCAGGAATATGACTTTGATACAGAACATCGTGTAGGAACTAGCCATCGGAATGCAGACGCTCTATCAAGGAGACCTTGTCCGGTGGACTGCAATCATTGCTCCAAGATGGAAGAGAAAATAAGTGTCATCCATAGAATGACGGTAACCGATGATACTTGGCAACCCGAAAGAATGCGAGAAGACCAGGAGAATGACGCCGAATTGGGACGTATTATTGAGTGGAAAATAGAGGACAACGACCAGCTTGGGAAGAAATTAGTATTTTAAGTAGGAGCCTGAAGGCATACTGGGCACAGTGGGACTCCTTGATGATGGAAAATAGAATCTTGAAACGACGCCTGGAATTTGAAGATGGCATTGAGAGACTTCAAGTGATAGTGCCGAGAAGCAGAGTGCCGGAAGTGTTGCAGCACTTGCACGACGGTATTTCCGGAGCGCACTTTGGCGTGAAAAGAACTCTCGAAAGAGTGAGAGAAAGGTTCTATTGGGTGAACTGCAAAGAAGATGTGAAGGAGTGGTGCCGGAAATGTGAATTGTGTGCTTCTGCAAATGGCCCGGTCTCAAAACGGAAAGCCCCAATGAGACAGTATAACGTGGGGAATCCTTTTGAGAGGGTAGCCATTGATATAGCTGGTCCGTTTCCTGAATCAGAGAAGGGAAATAAATACATCTTGGTTGCAATGGATTATTTTACCAAATGGCCGGAGGCATATGCTATACCTAACCAAGAAGCCGAGACGGTTGCAGATGTACTAGTGAAGGAGTTGTTTTGTCGCTTTGGAGTTCCGTTGGAATTACACTCCGATCAAGGTCGGAACTTCGAATCAGCATTGTTTCAAAATGTCTGCAAGCATCTTGGAATCAGGAAGACTAGAACCACACCACGTCATCCCCAATCGGATGGAATGGTTGAAAGAATGAACAGGACGTTAGGGAAGTACCTGGCCAAAGTTGTCTCTGAACATCAACGAGACTGGGACCAATATCTACATTTGTTCCTACTGGCGTACCGATCTTCGGTACATGACAGCACAGGGTACTCGCCCGCTTGCGTAATGCTAGGACGTGAATTGCGGCTACCATGTGATCTTCAGTTTGGATTTAAACCTGGAGAAGAGATCGCAGGTGAAGATTACGTTAGTAAGCTTCGTGAAAGATCAAATAGTATTCACGAAAACGTCCGAAAGAATATACAGGCAGCAAGCGATCGAATGAAATCACAATATGACACGAGAGCACAAGAAGTTGGTTATCAACCTGGAGATTTAGTGTGGTTGTATAATTCACAAAGAAAACGTGGGTTGTCGCCAAAATTACAAAGACAATGGGAAGGGCCGTACGAAGTGTTAAAAAGGATTAATGATGTAGTGTACCAGATCAGAAGATCCCCTCGTGGTAAACCGAAAGTGGTACACTTTGACCGTTTAACATCCTACGCTGGCAACAACCAGGAAGACTCGAATAATGATAATGGTGTTCGGCAAGTTATTAATCATGAGCCAAATGTAGATTTTGAGAGCTTTATGGCGGCGTATGGTGGTTCCGCTAAAGCGAGATTTGGCGTTGTTGTTGAAAAACAGCAAGATCTGTTTAGAGCACCAGAAGAGTATTCCCTTGCACATTGCGTAGCTCAAGATTTGGCAATGTCAAGGGAATAGCTGTTGTTTTCAAGAAAAGTTTGGATGTGTGGATGAATTAGTACAACAGCAGCCAACTGTAGGAAAATCTTTGGTCCTTCAAGATAAAAATCGTTATGTTTACTATCTGGTCACCAAAAATTCTTCATGGCAGAGACCTAGTTATGGACATCTATGGGAGGCTTTGCTAAATCTTAAGGCGCAGATGATGGAAAATGGAGTAACGAGACTAGCGGTGCCCAAGCTGGGCTGTGGACTGGATCGCTTAGACTGGAGGATAGTCCGAAATATGCTAGAAGTAGTTTTCCAGGAACCAACGTCCAGGTTCTTGTTTGTTGTTATCAACCGGTTGCCTACCAAGACCAGGAAAAGAGTGTTGACTGTTACTTCCAACGACGCGGTGGATGCACCAGAGGAGATAGCTGCCGATACCGTCACCAGTCATCGAATTGGCGTCAAGATGGATTTACAGTTACGAGACGTAACGGTTTTAAAGAGGGGGCAGTGTTGCGATCCACTATTAGGCAACCCGTCAAACATACAAACGCCCGGGGCACAGCGTATTCTTCAGCATTCGAGAATCCTTCTACAAAGTTCTAGATAATGAGTCATATCTTAATGCAGGGTATATATAAGGCCGCTTATGAATGTAAGAGTCAGTCTATTCTTGAATGTCTAATATAAATTATATCGTTGTAAAGTAAACGTAGTTGAGTTTTTAGAATATATACATAAATGATATGCTGTGTCTAATGTGCATGCAGCTTGCAGTATACATAAATAAATAGAAGTGTATAAACAAATAGTTGTGTTAGTGTGGTTATTGGACCTATGGTAAAGAAGTTAGTTTAAGAAGATATTAGTGCTTGTAAATTCATTAGTGTAATAGTGCTTCATTGTTAAGTGGACTGAAAACATCTATAAATAAGGCATATACTGTTAATTAGACTTGTGAACAGTGAGTAATAAAGACCATTATTATTACTTGTTTTAAATTAAAGAAACGCGGTAGTAGTAGCGCGTTACAGTATTTTATGTATACTCTGTATCAGCTTGTATTCCCTGTTAGTTAACAAAAGTAATATTATTTTGGATAGTATCAGCTGATGCAATTGTTCAGACACTATTATAATTTCCATTCCTGTTTATATGTGTTTTAGTTAATAAAACGAGTTTGTTTACTCTTTACTGTTGAACTTGTAACCAAGGCCATGCCTTCACTTAAGATTAATCTCATGCACAAACTGACTATATCTAAATTGCTGGCCTGGTTAATATCAGTAGTAGAAAATATTCGTATAATAGAATATTTGAAGTAACATATCTTTATTTAGAATGAAAAGCTGTTCCATAATGCGTGATAATATAGTGATTTCGTGTATTTAACTGGTTAATCCGTATAAAATTTATTCGAAACACCTAAAATTTAGGAGCCCTTAGTTCACAATTTTGTACTCTAAAAGTTGCTTTATTAAACTATTTAAAATCAAAATATAGTTATAATGTTATTATAATTGTTTCGGCGGGAATAGAAAATATTCCCTTCATGTGATATCCTGTGTAGGAGCAAACTTGTGACAACACTTTATTGCTTTTCGTAGCTAACGGAAAAGTCCACAGTTCCATTGAAACGGAAAAGGACAATCTAATACAAATCTCGTTTATAAGTCTTTCATTTTAAACTTGTACGTTGTCCTGTTTCATTCATATTTGGTAACTGCTTAATACGTCATTAGTTATTTTAAAGGCAGGAAAATGAAACTTGTGTTAATTTCAAGGTAAGCGAAAGCATTTCTTTATAACTGATTGATATATAGTTGTTGGAATTACTAAGTAGCACTTCATTGTACAGCTTTAAGCCAATTTTTATGGCCATCTTTGCTTTCAGAATGAATATAATTCAAAAATATTAATGATGGCCATGACCACTCTGCAAAAGGATAAAAAAATTCATATTTTCTGAATATTGCCAAATACGAAACAAAAGGTGCAAGTACAAATGAAAGAAATATTTTTCTGTCGAGTGGGTATACATTTAACCGTATTTAACCGTATTTAGTATATTTAGTCATACAGAATGTTTAGTAACAAATTTTTGTTTTATTTGGGTTTAATATAGATTGTGAAACTAAGTACTAAATTTTATTATACTATTCCTGATGATAGAGAACCTACATAACAGTAGTGTGGAAACGGGCATAGACAAAATCTTGTTTTCTTAAAAAGTTTTCAATTCTTATATGACATAACTTCATTGTTGATACCATTTAGGTAACTGGATAGAAAGAAACATGATAATCATAATAAATAAAATATTTTGTTAACACTATTCAAATTAATTTAATCCCTGAATCTGAAAATAAGCTTTCGCACCTCCTTCAAAATGTTTTTATATTTTTTATTTAAGAAAAACCATGTATTGGCAGAAACACCGAATATATTTACAATATATATTCTATATAACATAAAACAATTTGTAGAAAACGTGGTCACTTCGCTCATATTTTTTATTTGAAATTTCTTAAATCTCTCTCGCATCCCTAAAAATGCTCTCTCGCACCCTAAATGTTAAAATTCCCTTAATTATGTATTATAGCAGAGAACGATTGTTAATGCAGTTACATATATCACAACGGGAGAAATTGTTTTTTTTATAACGCATATTAAATTTATAATACAATATCCTATGCATATTAGAAATCGAAAATAAATCATTATAAAATCTCCTATAAATTGTGTTAGAAATGAATGTATCTATAATAAAGCATGCTACAGTATATTAGTATATCATGATTAGTTATAGCTATTCACATAAATTTTGCTGGAAATTACAATATTTATAGGTACTGAAATATGTTACATTGTCAACAATAATAAAATACTATATTATATCCACTATAAATATAGTTATATCTTTTCTTATAAATTTTTGGGAAACTAAATATTTATATTAAACCGTACTATAATTATAGGATTGTATTCAATTTTCAACCCACGGTTACACCATAATTATTTATAACATTCCCTGTACATTTTGCTGAAAATGCAAATATTTATAAACAAGCATGATCCTATATATATTTGCAAAATATCGCACCCATTATAAATAGTTGTTGCATTAGTGCATTAAAGTGCACCATAGCTAAACTTACTTAACTTGCAAACTTATACGTTACAAAACAAAATCAATTAATTTCATTTGAACTTCAAGAAATGATAAATACAGGACGTGTAAAAAATCGTTAATGAACCCATGTAGTGTACCCATCAGTAAAAGAAATCATTTCACCTAGCACAAATTCTAGCGACGTATAAGTTTAAATTGTAGGTTGTATCTCTTTGTAATTGGTTAATAGTCTTTATCCAAGAATTGTACTTGTGTAGCAATGCCATCGCTTACGAAAATTCTTTTACATTGCCTACGTAAATAAAAATAAAAGTGCTTTGTTTTAAAGCATTTCTGAATTGCATGCCCGTTTTCACGGCGGACGTAAAATAACCAAAAATAGCAATGTTCAATCAAAACCTTTCAGAGAAGTGGATAGTGAAAGTAAGCAAAAATATAATACAGTTAGAAATAAGATAGTACATGAGTGTAGAAAAGCTAGAAATAAATGGATGGAGGAGAATTGTAAGGGAATACAAGATGATTTGAGAGTAGGTAAGACAGACAGGGCTTACAGGGCAGTTAAACAGTTTTTTGGGGAAGATAGGAAAAAATATAATGGTATTAGAGACGAGAATAATGAGCTTCTAATAAATAAAGTTGAGGTAGCAGATAGATGGAAAAGATATTTAGAAGATTTATATAAGGGAGACGATATAGATGAGTTATAGAACGACCAAGAAGAGGATGTAGAAATAGGGTTCTCAATATTAAGAGAGGAATTTGATAGAGCTGTTCGGAATCTTAAACTAAATAAAGCGCCAGGGATAGACGATATTCCCGCAGAATTAATAAAATATGCTAGTCAGAAAACTTTAGATAGATTATATGAACTAATAAAAGTAATATATGACACAGGTGATGTTCCAACAGATTTCGAAAAAAATATTATTATCCCAATCCCAAAAAAGTCAGGAGCTGATAGGTGTGAGAGTTTTAGAACGGTTAGTTTAACTTCTCATGCTTCCAAAATACTAACAATAATAATTAAAAATAGAGTAGAAGCTTTGACTGAGAATTATTTAGGCGAAGACCAATATGGTTTTCGTAAAGACAGAGGGACTAGAGAACCGATACTAATGATTAGGGTAATTATCGAAAAAAGGTTACAAAAAAATAAAAAGACTCATTTTGCGTTTGTAGATTTAGAAAAAGCATTTGATAAGGTTAATTGGAGTGTTATGTTCAGGGTTTTGCAAAAAATGGGAATCTCTCATAGAGATAGAAAAATTATTTATAATCTATATAAAAACCAAAGCGTAGTAATTAGATTGGATGAAATAGAAAAGGAAGCTAAGATTAGAAATGGTGTTAGACAGGGTTGTATACTGTCTCCTTCATTTTAATGTTTATATTGAGGAAGCTTT
Source organism: Platerodrilus igneus (assembly GCA_036346225.1). Lineage (NCBI taxonomy): Eukaryota > Metazoa > Arthropoda > Insecta > Coleoptera > Lycidae > Platerodrilus > Platerodrilus igneus. Next base: position 289,894 of record JARFIW010001539.1, read on the forward strand.
AAACTTAGCTAGAGAGAAAAGAGATAGGTATTAGTGTACAGGGACAGAAAATAGACATGTTACGTTTTGCAGATGATATAGCCATTATAGCAGAGTCTAGAAAAGAGTTAGGAGAGTTTTTAAATATTTTAGATGAGATACTATGGAGTAACTATAGTATGAGAATTAACTCAGTAAAGACAAAGATAATGACAAGTGAGTTACAGCCTAGTTCTAAACCAAAATTAAAATAGGTAATACCGAGTTAGAGGAGGTAGATGAATTTTGCTATTTAGGTAGTATAATTACAAAAGATGGACGTAGCAGAAGGGATATAGTAGCTAGAATAGCTCAAGCTAGAAAAATGTTTTTAAAAAAGAAAAACTTACTAATAGCTAATAGTATTAGTTTAGATAATAGAAAAGTTTCTTAAAGTCGTACGTATGGAGCGTTCTACTATACGGTAGTGAGACTTGGACAATTAAAGAAGTAGATAAGAAAATATAGAAGCTTTTGAAACTTGGTGTTATAGGAGAATGTTAAAGATTAGTTGGACAGATAGAGTAACAAACGAGGAAGTTTATAGAAGGATAGGTGAGGAACCCTGTATGTGGAAACAATTGAAGGTCAGGAGAGATAGAATGATAGGGCACCAGTTAAGACATGAGGGACTATTTAGTAAAGTCTTAGATTATAGACTACCAAATAAAAATAGAGTAGGAAGGCCTAGACAAAGCTATATTAGTCAAATTATTAGAGATCTAGGTTGTGAAGGGTATGCAGACCTTTTTAGACTAGCTCAGAATAGAAAAGAATTTAGAGCTGCGTCAAACCGACCTTAAGTAAGGTCGAAAACAAAATGATGATGATGATGAATCAAAATTTAAAAGCATTTTTACCTCACAAGAAATTTAAGGCAACATGTGTGATTATTTATATGTATTTAATAATTTCCCAGGAAACTAGGCAGCCACAACTGGTGGTGCATGCAAATTCTATCACCAATTACGATATTGCATTGCTTATATAATTAGTATTGGAAAAAATATTGTGAAAATAATACTGAAAAATCATCTTGTTTGCATTTTTTTTCATTTTTCATTTACGAGCATCAGCAAAGATTTATAATAATTAGACTGCAAATTAATTTTTCTTTTGAATAATGAAACAAAAAGATTCAGATTTATGAAAAAATAAACTTGGTGATGGTACCGCAGAGATAAAACGTCGTACTTGAAATTAATTAATACCATGTTGCAAGGTAAAAAAAAACTGTACAACTTTATAAATTTAAACTGTATCGCTAACTTCAAAAGTTTTTGAAATATTTAATAAATTAATTTTAGGCGTTTTGTACCAAACGCCCTGTATTTCAGAAATCAATAAAAATTTGGCCATGATCAATAGATCTCAATAATCTTCTAAAACTGCAGCTTTTCTCTAACTTAACCGACCACGTAGCTTTTAGTTTCGTAGATAGCAATATTGGTCTATCGCATTATTGATATAAATATCACATAAAGTATCAATGTTTAAAATCACATATCATTCACTCTTAGTGGTTGGGCATAACTCGGCCATCTGGGATTCGTTAAAATTTGGGTTTGCATTTTTGAATTACTTAAAATCATACTCACCAACTTTTATTTAAAAGGTTTTTATAAAATTTCCAATAAAGTTAATTATAATGTGAGTTTTAAAAAACACTTTTTTATTTTCTTAAAATATACAAAAAATTTAAAATTTTTGAATTTTGAAAAGAAATTATTACCATGTGGCATTTTCTATCTTTTCATAATAAAGTTATCCTGAATAAATCATCCAGTATAGTATAATGTTAGATATAAATTATGCAAGCAATGGACATTGTATTTTCTAAAATAATGTAACTATTCAATTCATATGATTTGTAGAAAACCTATGTCCGTTTCAGGTTACCATAATCAACTTGCTGTTAACATACATTTTTCACAAGATTTCAAGTAGACAAACCCAAAAGGCAATTTTTTTGTATATCCAATACTAAACAGCAGTGCAATTCAAAGAATAATAACGTAGTTCTAATCACATCTACTGTTGATAAGTCAACTATTAATAAACCTTGTTACGTTCTAAGCTCTGCCAGCAATCTTTTCTGCTTAAATATTAATTCATACTACTTCTATTTAAAACGCCCTAATATTTCTAAACAAATCATAAAAGCTACTGATCAACAAGCTCGAGTTCCTTCCACCTGAAATTTGCTATTCAATAAAATTTCTTCAAGTATTTACTCTATAAATTTTTTCTTATAAAATCAAATAGCTGCTTAGCAACTTCATGTTACAAAGTCGTTAAGATATGTTCTATCAACTGCAGTGAATACTCTTTAACCACAGCTGCACATAAATTCATGGCTTTCTTTTAAAAGATAAGGCCCTTAACCATCTGCTTAGTAAATGAACACTTGGAATGGGTTCGCTATCTATACCAAGTTCTTACTCTATCAAGTCGTATGCTTATCTTGCAGCCTAGCAAGTGATCAAAGAAATACGATTGATCCTCTTTGTTAAAAATTCTTGGTAGTTGTCATCTCCTTGTTGGTAGATTTTTGCAGCTGCTGTTTGAGAATTCTTCACACTCAATCCTTCAGCGATATTTTTAAAAGCCAAATACCTTGTTCCTATGTGGTAAACAGGACATACAATACAGCATCAGTGTAGCGAAACAGGGTGTTGTGAGTGGCAAGATTAAAATGCTTTCTGTGCTAGTACAAGTTAAGTTGGTAGTTCCAGCACCCAGACATAGACAAGTGCAGCAGCATTTGTTCATCCTAAAATAGTACCAAAAACAAGCTGATAGCTCAAGGTATAGTGAATTTTTCTGTTTGCTTTATTTGTTTTGCCATTTTGGAAGATATACACTTCTTTCTTGGGTTGATTCCGCACTAAATTGCAGACTATACCTTACGAAATGCACCCTCACAACACGAACAATTATGTACATTTATCTGAAAGCTTGCATTGGAGCACTTTCTACTGTTTACTTTTCTATGTAGATTAAGGTTAACATCAACAATTTGCTAGTTACAATTTGATTAAGCTGTTTAAAATTAATGTTATGCTATTTCCTATATTTTATTAGGTGCACTCCAAAGTAGATGTTACTGTATTTTTTGTACATATTTAGGGCTGAACATGCTGTAAGTATTCTTGCATTTAGATAATCAGATTTGATTCTCGATATTTTAAAATGTTTCGGTTCATACTGTACTATATGTAAATTGACGCTTAGTGAACATCACGTTATACCGAACTATTAAGTAAATGTGTTTTTGACTTTTGTAAATAGGGTACAAAAACAATTCATTGATACTTAATTTTTCAACATCTCTATATTTTTTATGATCTTCACCTATCTTAGGTTTTCAAAATCTCTAAGTTATTGAATACTAAACTCATTCATAGATGGTAAATGTTCATGGGTAAATAAGTCCACAAAATTTTTCATTAGTTTCCAGTCTATTTTGGATTGGCTTTAAAATTCAGGGACAAGGAGTACCATTCCAGAAATTATGAATTTTAACACAAATAAAATCAGTTCCGTACACAATTAAGCAGGTGAAATGATGTAGACCAATTAGAAATGATTGCTAAAAATATGGGAACAGATAGTTTTAGGAAAAAGTAGGATTAACTCTGGCACCTTGGAAACACTTCATCAAAATTTTAGTAAGAGAAAACTAAATATGCACATCTCTCCTTCTGTTCACTAATTTTTTCAGATAAATTATTTTCTGTTTGACATCTTGTTAAAATTCAGTCTCGGGGTGACGATAACCTACTTTCAATAAATCGATCCAAATGTCAAACAATTTTATTAGGCAACCATACATTATTAAGCAATGTTAATTTATCAAATATTCCTGGGTTAGAAATAAACAATACATCTATAACGCTTTCTTCTTCAGTCAATACTCTTGAAGTAATAATCGATTTTACTTTATCTTGGAAAGATCATACTACCTATAACTGGCAAAAAGTTTATGCTTCGTTTCATTCTCTAAACCGAGTAAAACATTTTCTATCTTTTAATGTAAAGGTCTATCTTGTGCAATCTCTTATCCGGCTTTTATTTGACTGTGGTGATATTGTATACCAGTGTTTACCTTCAATTAATATTAGTTGATTACAAAAGATGCAAAACAGTTGCTGGAAATTTATTTACAATGCTAAACGTCGTGATCATATAACACCTCTTTTTAAACAACTATTATGGTTGAAGTTAAATGAACAACATCAATTACATGTTGCTATTATGTTGTACAAATTACTTCATGAGCGTGACCCAGCATATTCTATGCTCAACATTTTTTCCTCTGCCATGTAGACATCATAACTCAAGAAACGATAATACTTTAATCATTACCATGCACCATACTGCATTGTGTCATTTATCTTTTCCTGTATATGCCTTAATCCTTTGGAATTTTACTCCCAATAATATAAAAACCTCTCTTACTTTAATTAAATTTAAAAATGTTATTACGAGCACCTACTTTCAAGTTATTGATAGATATTATTTAAAGGTTCGATTGCTAAAAATTTATAGCCCGATGCTTAAATGTATTAGGTTAGGACGCACTAATTTTATCAAGATGGATATAAATACAGGAGATGCCAAACCCTTTCGTAAGAAACCTTATTTGATGTCCGCTTACATGAGTAAGATAATGAACAATGAGTTGAATAACATGCTTTGGCTCAAGATCTTTGAACCGTCTATAGTTCAAGGTCATCGCCTGTGTTATTGATTAAGAAATTCAATGGTGAATATCGTTTCTGTTTTGACAATAGAGCATTGAATGACTTAACTGTTCACGACTCGTTCCCGCTTGCAAATATAGATAGAATACTTAATATGTTAAGAGGAGCGAAATATATTTCCAGTCTCGACTTAAGAAAGTCTATTTGGCAAATTCCTCTTACCGAGTCGCCTAAAGATAAGACTGTCTTTAGTGATATTTCGCGAGGACAGTATAAGTTCACATGTATGCCTAATGGTTTAAAAAACTTTGCGCGGAATCAACAGCAATTAGTTGATGTAATTTTCGGTCTGCGTTTTGAACCTCATGTATTTTGTTATTTGGACAATATCATACTTTGTTCGTCGTCGTTTGAAGAGCATTTGAAATTATTGTCTGAGGTAAAGCAGCATTAGACCTTGCTCTATCGCAAGATCCGCTGACACTCCAATCCAGAACCACTTCAGGCAAGCTTAACTATGAATTTGAAAAAATGCGAGTTCTTTCAAAAGTCTCGTAAATTTTTGGGTTATATTGTAGGTTTGAATTCGCTCCATACAGACCCCAATAAAGTTTCCGCTATGGTTAACTTTCCCTGTCCAAACACCATGGCCGAAGATAAAAGGTTTATAGGAATGTGCAGTTGGTATCGTCGCTTCATAAGGAGCTTTTCGTCATTATTTTCATCCATTAATGATCTTATTAAGAAAAAGAAAAAAGGTCAAGTTATATCTTGGATCTTTGAGGCAGAAAATTTGTTCGTTTTGATTAAGCAAGCTTTAGTGTCTGCACCTTTTCTTTCACAACCGGATTATTCAGCTCTTTCTGTTGTGGAATGTGATGCCAGTAATACCGAGTTAGGCGCCGTTATGATACAGAATGTAAATTGTTAAGAGTGTATCATTTCGCATGCAAGCAAAACTTTCAACAGTGCTGAACGCAATTATTCGGGTATGAAAAAAGAATATCCGCGGTTATTTTTGCTATAGAAAAATTTCTCCCTTGGGTGGAAGGTGTTAGGTTCACAGTTGTTACTGATCATTATTCGTTGCTTTGGTTAAGTAATTTGCAGAATCCCACTGGAAAACTTGCCAGGTGGGCAGTGAGATTAAGGCAACATTCGTTTGACTTAGTTCACAGTACTGGAAAATTTAATGTACTTCCAGACTGTCTTAGTCGTGCGATTCAAGTAGAAAGTCCCAAAGTTGACTGACTTAGTGGAGATCAAACTTAATAATTTAGATTTATGGTATGAGTCTTTAAGAAAAAAATTTTTTGTCGTTACCTAAGAGTTATCCACAATGGAGAGTGAAAGATGGTTTTGTCTTCAAGTTTATTCCTTCTAACTTACCAGTTACTTCGAATATTGTAGAGTGGAAGAGTTTGGTTCCAAAAGCACAAAGGAAGAAATTATTCGTTCATGTTATAACTCCCATACAGTTCTTGCAGCCTCATCATATCTTCTTCCATTTTTACCAATTTACTGTCCAACTTTTGCTCAACTGTTTTTACCTGTACAGTGACATCTTCTTTCAATGCAATGGAGCTTGCTATTAATCTTTGTTCTAACGTGGCCGTCTTTTCATTCAACTCTTCCATTTTCATCGCGTTTTCACTAAACCGTTCTTCTATTTTCTTAGCATTTTCAGTTAACCTTTCGGTAAGATTTGATTCCAGTTCAACTGACCTCACTAAATTTTCACCGAGTGTCACTTCCAGTTTAGCCGACCTCTCCTCCATTTTCTCAGCATTTTCGTTTAACTTTTCTTCTATACCCGATTTAAAATCCTTAAGGAAATTCATTAAATTTTCTGCCTCCATCTTATTTTGACTCCTTGTAACTGGCATATATAAACTACTTAAATGTCTTTAGACTGGTGTGCTTTCCTTTTAAATTAATCACTATATACCCCACAAATGCCTGACACCAGTGTAACGCGCTACTACTACCGCGTTTCTTTAATTTAAAACAAGTAATAATAATGGTCTTTATTACTCACTGTTCACAAGTCTAATTAACAGTATATGCCTTATTTATAGATGTTTTCAGTCCACTTAACAATGAAGCACTATTACACTAATGAATTTACAAGCACTAATATCTTCTTAAACTAACTTCTTTACCATAGGTCCAATAACCACACTAACACAACTATTTGTTTATACACTTCTATTTATTTATGTATTCTGCAAGCTGCATGCACATTAGACACAGCATATCATTTATGTATATATTCTAAAAACTCAACTACGTTTACTTTACAACGATATAATTTATATTAGACATTCAAGAATAGACTGACTCTTACATTCATAAGCGGCCTTATATATACCCTGCATTAAGATATGACTCATTATCTAGAACTTTGTAGAAGGATTCTCGAATGCTGAAGAATACGCTGTGCCCCGGGCGTTTGTATGTTTGACGGGTTGCCTAATAGTGGATCGCAACAATACGGCAGCGATATGCCTAAATAATCTAACTAATAAAGTAGCGGTCGCAGCGGTTATACGATTTGCACACTGTAACTATATAGTTACTCGTTTGGATCCTTACTCGAGACTTCAGCATTGTACATTCTAATTTTGAAATAACGGTGTCCTCGGCAAGAACCGAGAGGCCAGCGAAAGGTGTTGTCAGGACATTTCTAACCAACAAATGAAACCTAGTGAACACCTGAATTAATATACTAATAATGCATATGAAGGTGCATCTAGACTAAACGATAATTCACCTTTCCAACGGTATCCTATGAAGGTTAGTAGAGCACGAATTTCTCTGCAGACACCACTCAACAGCGAAATGGTTTTAAAAACGTAATGGCGTAATGTGTACAGCACATATATATATATATATATATATATATATATATATATATATATATAGAAGTAATCCCAGGAGGTAATAGTAGGTTTCCACTTCAAACAATGTCAACGGTGTCTTGCAATCCACACCAAACAACGGAAATGCTAATAGACAATTTGTGACTGGAAGATCCCAAAAAGGCAGAGTACCATTTCGACTCTTAAACACCAGTCAGCACGTGTCTACTTTTACCATGGCTGACTTACGACCCTGTTCTCTGCTCAACTTTATGTACATTCCTGCTTCTGGACAATTACTAAAATTCAGGCCTAAATAAGCCAATGGACCATCTACACGAGATTTAGTTTTATAAAAACAAAACATCACTCCAACGACATTTAGCTAGCAAGAATCCTTACAAATACAACACCGTTCATTTACATTTCCAATGCTCCACCAAAAGAGGCGAGCTTTTGTTGCCTGTAAATTTAGAATTTTGCCGAACCCTTGCCGTTCCAGGCAAGGTAGGGATCTTTAACGTGCGTGACAATACTCACACACGGGACCTCCATTTAACCTCTCATCCGAACGAGGGCGTAATTTTTGTGAAAACTGCTCACCTGCCATTTTTCAAGCAGTCGGCTGTGTCGGGATTTGAGCCCAGGACCTTGGGATCCGTAGCCTTACGCTTACTACACTGATCCACGGCGACGCCACCAATACAACACCGTTCATTTATATTTCCAATGCTCCACCCGAAGGTACTACATTGGCCAGGAGGCGAGTTTTTTGTTGCCTGGAAATTTAGAATTTTGCCGAACCCTTGCCGTTCCAGACAAGGTAGGGATCTTTAACGTGCGTGACAATACTCACACACGGGACCTCCATTTAACCTCTCATCCGAACGAGGGCGTAATTTTTGTGAAAATGCTCACCTGCCATTTTCAAACAGTCGGCCGTGTCGGGATTTGAACCAGGACCTTGGGATCCGTAGTCTTACGCTTACTACATTGATCCACGGCGACGCCTACCAATACAACGCCGCGAAATTATTAAGATTCTTAGTTATAAAGGCGTTTAGTGGACAGTAACGTTTGTGCAATTTTAACCAACTTTTTTTTAATTGTAGAGCTTGATGAACTCTATTTTCTGAACTGAAGGTGGCACCTTTCTACAAAATCCAAAGCCTACTGTCAGTTTTAGGGTAAAATTGAAAGACTTCATATTAGTCTTTTTTAATATGTGCACACCATCTAACAGAGCACCTCTCAACTCGGGTCTCTACCAAATTTTATCAAAATTTTTTGAGTAATAACGATTTTATAGCTTAATCAAATATGCACAATCCTATACCATTTTCATCACTTTATCGTGAAAATCAAGTTATCCTTGCATAAACATCAAAGCAAATTAATTATCAAAAATGGTATATTTTATGTGGCAGAAAGTTATTGCAGTTTCTCTAGAGTTAATAATAATGGAAAATTTAACTACAAGAGACAAAATAGAAATTGCACGTCTATCGGAGATAACATGCGTTCGGCAAAAGTAACTACTTTAGAATTCAATAATAAGCATATCGTGAAAAAAGAGTAAAACAGTCTACTGTACACTACATTAACAAAGTTTTCAATGAGACAGGATGCGCTTCACGAAATTTGCTCAAAACCAGGCATAACGGACGTAGTGGAGTTTTTACAAATAATGAGGAAATTTTGGAATACTTTAACAACAACCCCTGCACTAGTCTTAGGACGGCTAGTTTAGACCTTGATATCCTCAGAGAGAGAGTATAAGAAGATGCCTGCGAAAAACAAAATCAAGCCCAAATTTTTGCATACCCTGGAACTGGGAGATAAGAAAAAAAAATTAGAGTTTTTCTATTGGCTTCAGGGAGAACATCTAAATAATTCTAATTTTTTGAACGGGATTGTATTTAGCGATGAAGCGACAATTACTACAAACGGAGTTGTTTCAAGTCAAAATTGCAGCTACTGGTCTACTGAGAATCCGGAATTAGTTATAAATACAAAAAGACAACATTCGCAAAAAATTAACGTTTGTTGCGGGATACTAAATGACTGATTAGTTGATCCTTTCTTTTTTGATGGTAGTTTAAATGCAAATGGATTTTTACGTTTTCTTGAGAACGAATATTGGAATGCATTAGAAGATTTACCTTTACAGAATCCTTTAATTAAAAATTTTAGTTAGATGGTAATCCTATTCATAACGCCGTTTTGGTAAGAAAATGACTAAATGAACATTTTGAAAATCGTTGGGTAGGGAGAAACAGTCCCTTGATTAAGTGGACGCCAAGATTTTCCTTTGGGATTTACTTAAGCAAAAAGTGTACAAATCAAGGCCACAAACTATTTATGAACTACGGGCTAAGATAAACACCTCTAATCAGAAATATCTGCAGATCAAATACGATAGGAATCAGCAATGAACGTGCAGAAAAAATTGAAAAGTGCATTGAAATAAATGATGGATTAGAAGAAGCGACAAAAATATTGTAGGTTTTGCAACTTTCCCTGATTTTTGTGTTTAAGTATTGTTTAAAGTTTATATTTGATTTGTCAGAACTAGGAATAAGAATAAGACTTTCAAAATAAATCAATGTAAATGGTATGGGATTGTGCATATTTGATTAAGCTATAAAATCGTTATTACTCAAAAGATTTTGATAAAATTTGGTACAGGCCTGTTTTGAGGGGTGCTCTATTAGATAGCTTGCACAAATTTGAAAATAAAAAATTGCTAATATAAAGTCTTTTAATTTTACTCCTAAAAACTGACGTAGTGAGCTTTGGAATTTGTAGAAATATGGTACTTTCGGCTCGGAAAGTACAGTTTATCAAGCGCTACCGTTTAAAAGAAATGGTTAAAAGTAGGAGGAATACAGGCATTCTGCCGCCTCATTTGCTCCCAAATCCCTCATTTGCTCCCACATTTACATGTAAATCCCCATAAGGAGCAAATGAGGAGCAGCGACTCTTTCCTTCCTCATTTGCTCCCAAATCCTCTTTTCCACACACATTTACGTTAATTCCCATAAGGTGGAAATGAGGAGAATCCTTCATTTCCACACTCATCTGGACCAAATAGTTTTCTTCGACTAACCATTTTTCATCTTTCGAGATAAACCTATCTTGTTTGGTATCAATTAGCATTAGAATTTTCTCAGCTACCCGAATTTCTAGGAGTTTTTGAGATTGTATCATCTCCCAAAGAGCTACCCCAATTTTAAGATTTTTTGCCGGTAGCGATTTTCTGACCATCGTTATAAATTTTTTAACCACGTGACGCATCTTGTTAGTCTAGAATTTTACGCAGAATCCAATTTTATGGTCGTCCTTATAATTTTTTTAACAATGTGACACATCAAACTAACCTAGAATTTTATGCAAAATTTGAATCTGCAAACAGATTTAAAATCAGCCCACCCCTTACAAAGTTATACCCCTTTAAAGTCCTGAACCTCTAAATTTTGCTCTTTGCTCCCACATCTGAACCAAATAGTTTTCTTCGACTAGCCATTACATCTTTCGAGATAAACCTATCTTGTTTGGTATCAATTAATATTAGATGTTTCTCAGCTACCCGAATCTCTAGAAAATTTTAGATAGCATCATCCCCAGGAGCTACCCCAAGTTTAAGATTTTTTATCAATGTCGATTTCTAATCATATATTCTTTTAATATCTAGAATCCTTTAACCAAACACTTAGCGGTATTAACACAAAGAAATTAAGCACGCAAAAGTTTAATAATTTATTTTATCCGATTTACAGTTTAATAAACTTATTGAATACAATATTTACAAAGTATAAAATTATTTTCTTAGTGTAGCCGAAACCAAGCAGATTACAGTAACATGTAACAAAAAGACATTAATGTGTTTAAAAATACCTATAACTTAAAAAAGATTAATGTGCTGTTTAAAAAAGAGAGGAAACGTGTTTCGATCAATAAGACATTTCGTCGTTAATCTAACAATATGAGAATAATGTATAACATTCCAATGTAATGTGTTTTAATATGTAAATGGGAAGGTCGAGTTTAACGTCATAATAACCCCGAATTACATGTGAAAGCGGTGTATAATAATTTTTACTAATACAGTTTAAATTTTGAAACCACCTACCTCTTTCTCAGTTCGGACACTCCATCGTCGACACTGGTGTTCTTTATGCGATAGCTAGCCATACGGTTGTTAAATGCTATGCTAACCATTTCTACACTATCTTCGCCAATAGCGGTTTTCCAGGTATAGGAAGCACCGCAAGAGTTGAATTAACAAACGTTTACAAGTACCATTTTAGTACAAAACAAAATCCGCACTATAGGACTTTGGTTAAACTTGTAAGCGTACTAACTTATAACTAAAGAGTTTACTCCTGCGTAGCTGCTTTATGCTCAATATAGAATGCAAACCGAAGATTGTCGAAGACACTCGAAGAGTGCACAAGCGCGATCACTAAACCAATTAGCATTAATACCAAATATTCCGTACTTTCGTAGGTTACTCATTTCTTATAAAATACACAACTGTACATTTTGTGTTATTTCGATACCGTTTTCAATGGAATAGCGCATTTCTTTCTGAGAGAAATCCAGATTATTTATTTGTAAGACCCCTTTAATCTTTTTAATCGTGTCTTTCTCGCTTACAATACAATAGGACTTGGCTTTTGTACCAACGAATTCGAATACTAGATCCCCATTAATTTCGTCTTGGAATTTCCCTACAACTTTTTTGTTGACAAGCGGTATATGGTATTTATTATCCGCGCGGTAGTCACTCTTTAAGATAAATATATCTTTTTGGTATCAACTAATATTAGATTTCTCTAGGGAACCCAAATTTGCAAATAGATTTTAAATAAAACTACCCCTTACAAAGTCACGCTTTTTAAAGGACCAAACCTCTAATTTTTACCCATCTTTATTTAACTCCATCTTTAAAACCCTTTTTCGCTACCCAAGACATATGCTTTAACCAACCATTTCTCTAGAAATCTAAAACCGCTGTGTCCCCCCAACACCACTTGGAGATAACACGCATACTCTGTCAATCAGGATAGAAGCAGGAAGGATTTGGAAGGTAGGCAAGGAGCTTAAAATTATGGAATTTGAAAACTAATATATACACTAGATTTACAAAATCTATACAAATATAAACAACAATCTTAGACCTATATCTTTATGCGCCCCCATGCTTAGATTGCTGTACTATTAGGAATGACGTTACGCTTGTCATCTTCGTTTGATAAACTAATTTTATTAATAAGCTGCGTGTACAAATCGTGTTTTTTACTCCGGATACATTCACGGGCAAGTACTCCATACTACCCAAAATAAAGAATTAGATGCTTGGTGACTGTTAACTTCCGATTACCTCGTAAAAGGTAAAAAAAAACTCGGTCAATCATCCATCAAACTTATACTTCGACCCGCTCCCGTTCTGAAAATTTCCAAACATTTTTCAAACGACAGTGGTTTCAGAATATTTAAATCTCCGAGGGCTCTTTAAGTCGTGATCAATTACACATCCGAGCTACCCGTACACTAACAGTGCGCTGTATAATACATGCATACCCCTTCTCTACGCTACAGCTATTCTTGCAGTTGCTTGAAAAAGTGAGTCGCCTTTTTTTACTGCTAGGACCACTGCAAAGCACCATTCTGTACTTTCTTTAAAAGTATAGCACATTGCGCACTTTTTTGTCTGATAATTAAATTTTGTTCATGTAGGCTTTCACACTTTCGCATATTTAAACATCTAATACAATCGATTAACGACTTTCGATTATTCTAACGGAGGCCACCATACATTCCGCCGCACCGTTCTTTTTGAATCCGACGATCCTATGGGCTTCCACACACTAACACCTAACTTATCTTTCCTGCTATTTGTTAAACAAAAACTACCGGCATTGCCATGTCCGTATGCGGATGTAAGCAGATGTTTGTGGATGTGTACGAGAATATGTAGCCATATACATTAACCAGTCTTAGCTATTTTATTTAGGCCACGAAAACTACTATTTTTCTAAACCACAATTAATAATCGCCTTTATAGGTTTAACATTTTACCATTTCCCAATGACTGTTGCTACGTACATGGAAATTTTAATTTCTTATTGGAAGAATCCTTATTCTCCACGCACTGTTGCGTAGTTGCGTACCCATCCCTTTTGGGGGTATATGCTCGTTATAAGTTGTAGGACCTTCGGTTTTACTTAACTACACTTCGTGAGACCTCTTTAATCTTTTTAATCGTATCTTTCTCGCTTACAATACAGTAGGACTTGGCTTTTGTACCAACGAATTCTAATACTAGACTCCCATTAAAGTTGTCTTTGAATTTCCCTACATTTTTTTGTTGACAAGCGGTATATTGTATTTACTATCCGCGGAGTAGTCACTCTTTTAAGATAAATATGTCTTCTTTGGTATCAACTAATATTAGATTTTTCTAGGGAGCCCAAACCTGTAAATAGATTTTAAATAAGACCACCCCTTACAAAGTCACGCCTTTTAAAGACCCAAACATCTAATTTTTACCCATTTTTATTTAACTACATCTTTAAAACCCTTTTTTCGCTACCCAAGACATATGCTTTAACCAACCATTTCCCTAGAAATCTAAAACCCCTGTGTCCCGCGAACACAACGTGGAGGTAACACGTATATTCTGTCAACCGAGATAGAAACAGGAAGAATTTGGAAGGTGGGTGAGGAACTTAAAAATTATGGAATTTGAAAACCAATATATACAATAGATTTACTAAATCTATACAAATATAAACAACTATCCTATATCTTTATACCCCCAATGCGTAGATTGCTGTACTATTAGGAATGACGTTACGCTTGTCATCTTCGCCCGATAAACTAATTTTATTAATTAGCTGCGTGTACAGATCGTGTTTTTTACTCCGGGTACATACACCGGCAAGTACTCCATACCACTCAAAATAAAGAATTAGATACTTGGTGACTGTTAACTTCTGCTTCCCTCGTGTACACCCAGACACATTCCAGCCCATGCGCACCCTGCGCGTGCGCACCCCTGCCCATGCACACCCCTGCCCGTGCGCGCTCCTACCCATGCGCGCCCCTACCCATGCGCAACCCTCTCTGTGCGACTGCTATTTCGTGGTGACGTCATAGCCTTTTATAAATAAAGAACAATGTAATACTATTCTAAAATGTTTATTCTGACATTATACATAACAAAATTTAAAAATATTTAATACTAAGCATGGAGTCATTTAAACTTAATTTTAATACAAAGTTATATACAAAAAACAATTGGTTTTTTTATGTTTGTTTGGAGTGGTTTTAATTTTATCTAATTTTATTTGCAGCTTAAAATTTAAATCAACACCCAAGTCTTCTATCTCTTTTTCTAGCCAATAGTTTGATACATAGAGACCGCCTAGGTATCCAAATTGCAAAATGTACCGAAGTTTTCTCTATATATAAAGTCTTTGATTCCACCGACAACCAGATCCAATATTTCGTGTAATTCTTGCAGCTTTTGACAATCTTTTAATCGTGGCTCTCCCACTATATCGTGCATACGTATCTTGTTAGCTTGATCGACTTCTTGTTGTCGGTATTGGAGGAAATCCTTATTCTCCCACTCACTATTACATAGTTGCATGTCCATCAGTTTTAGGAATATATGGTCGTTATAGGTTGTAGAGCCCCTGGTTTTAAGTGACCCGAAAAGTTCTTTACTAGGCAAATATACAATGTTTAGTGGAACCCCTTTGCGTGTCGTGTACTCCAAGGTTACGAAGCTCGCATTCCTTAGGTCGCCTATGTTATCTGCCATTTCGATAAATACGATTTTAGAATAACCTTTTAAAAAATATACGGATTTAGTACCATCCTTTTCCGCAAGAACGCCTACATAACTAAAAGAGTCTTTCTTACTAACCGCAAATGCATATAGCTTGTAGAATCCGGATGTATTTTAAGTCAGTCCATCGCACATAAAATAATCTTTTAATTTTCCTCATTTTCTCTAATAAGATGTTCTTTGTCTAACACATCTTTGTATTGTTCGCGTATTGCCGCAATGTTTTCTATGTAGTCCAATATTCGCTTTTTTGCATCCATTTTCTCTAATTCCAGTTGCCTTTTTCTTCCACTTACAGCGAACGGCGTGCATAATGGGGCAATTTCCTTTAGCGTAAACGGATGGAGTTTACTACCAATATTTACGCGTTGTCGTACAACCTCTGGGCGAATGTTAGGCGTATTTATCAATCCCAATTCCGAAACGATTATTTCTTTTGGAATTGTAGAATATGGTGCTGCAGATTGTGTAAAATATGTACTACCTGCTTTAATGTAGCACATGTGTAAGATTTTATTTTATCTTGGCTATCCTCCTCCCTACTATATCCAAATAATTTACAGGTAAATAGTTAAAACTAAAACCGAAAGCACATACTTTATCAATTTTTCCCTTTCCTCTGGTTTTCGGACAACTTAATTTGCAACCCCGTCAATTTTTTGTATTGCCATTCCCCCAATACACTTACTGTAGTAGGTTATTATACACTAAACAGCAGCTATTTTGTAGCTTGTCCGATAGCTTACTCCACATTTTGGTAAGTGGTACCGAGTACATTGGCGCCTTTAGGAAGTATAACTTACTATCTTCCAATAAGGTTAAACAGTCTTTTAAGGGTTTATACACCCGTTTCGCATTGACATAGTTTCCAATTGTACAGTTGTATATTGTCGTTTCCAATCGCGTAATACCATGTTCTTTGGCCAAGGTAGACGCAATGTTTCCCTTAAACGTACATCTGGACAACGTAAAAAATCTAGTATATGATTGCCAAGTTGTTTATTAACACCAGGACTTGTTATCTGACACACAAATTTGTTGTATATCTTAATTCTTGCATTGGTTGTTAGCCATGTTAAACAATCGATTCCCACAGTTTTATCGTTGTCAACTATATTATTGCACTTTTCTTCGTATTCGCTCTTGTAGCAAAAGTTATGGTTTGTAGTTAAATAAATACACATCTCCATCTCGCTAAATATACCAGCAAAATCTTGGGTTACATCCATCTCAAAAAGATAGTAATAATCTTTTTCGAGTTCGTCTAATATATCTGGTAGTTCCTCCAATAAAGTTTCCAACTTAACATCTGCTAGTTCCACTTTGTATGGAACACATGCAGGATTTTGGAATTTTTTATTGATGCATTCAAGGTCGTTTTTTTTCGATAATTTCTTTTACTTTCTGGCCCATCTTGTTAGTGCTTTCCAGAGAAAACGGAAGCTTAGCTTTAACACCATGCCTAGCGGAAACAAATCGGTGGAACTTTCTTCGTAGATAGCTGTTAAATGCACCGCAAATTTCTTTTTAGGATAAACATCCTTTTGTTTGCAGATGTTTGTTCGGCGTCAGAAAGCCTGCAAATTTTAACCAACATTGTATTATCACAAAATGGTTCTGTAATTGGTGTGTGTAGTCAGTCAGTCAGCATCTGTTCGCATTCGACATAACAAATATTACCAATATCTGTCACCCGATTATTGTTGCACATACTTTCTGCCAATAGCCACAATTCAAATCGCTCATTTGTTGGTTTCACTTTATTCCCAAGAAGTTGAGAAACGTTAATCACCTTGGACCTCACAAAATATCTAACATCTCTGAATGGAAACTTGTCGTCCCTACCGCTAACCGCAGTGAAGTGCTTAAATAATGTCATGATGATCCCATAGCTGCCCATCTTGGTGTTACAAAAACTCTCGCTAAAATATCTTAATTATATTATTGGCCCACACTAAAACAATCCGTCTGTCGCTATATTAGGAACTGTAAAATTTGTGGTTCTCATAAGAGCTCACAAGACGCTCGTTCTGGCTTAATGGGTAACTTTCAACGTGTATCTTATCCCTTTCAATTAATATCACTTGATTTATTAGGACCTCTCCCGAGATCGAAAAAAGGTAACCAATATCTTTTAGTTGTCACCAATTGGTTTTCTAAATTTGTCATGGTGCAACCCTTACGTAAAGCTATAATTAAGTTCCTAGAGCAAAATGTATTTCTTATCTTCGGTGTTCCTCAGATTATTCTTTGTGACAATGGGGCACAATTTATCTCTAAAGAATTTCAAAATTTCGTTAAGAGTTACAAGGTTCAAAAATTTGTAACTAATTTAAATAACAGGTTACATAAGGAATTTATAATAAAATACATCTCAAATAATACAAATATTCTCATAAAAGACAGAGAAGAGCGCAAAGCATTTATAAAATATATGGAGACCGAAAACGCTAAATTCCACACGTTTGCCGACTCGGACGAGAATCGCACGCGTTCGTGTTACGCGAATTAACTAGTGACGTCGAACCTGATGAAATCGAGCAAGAATTGATAAATAAGAATATCTCTGTAACAAACTGTTACAAAATGAAAACAAAATTTACACCACTGTTTCTAGTAATTACAACGAACGACATCACACTTAAAAAGTTGCAAACAGAAATTAAAAATGTCGTGTACACAAGGATTTTGTGGGAACGACAACATAACAAAAAACGCATCACCCAGTGCAGAAGATGTCAGCAATGGTCTCACACTACAGGGAACTGCAGAGGGACCATACGTTGCGTCAAATGCGCGGCGGAACATTGGACGTACACCTGCACCAAAACTAGAGATACACCTGCAAAGTGCGCAAATTGCAATGGACCCCATCCAGCTATCAGCGAGGAATGTCCAGAATACATTAAAATAATTAAAAAAGTAACAGAAAAAGTAGTTAAGACAACACCTACATTTAACCAAACAAATACGAAACAAATAACTCCAGATATCAGAAGTAGAGTACAATTCCCAAATATCTCAACCAACGTAAACCCGTGGAAAACACAAAACTATTTCCTACCTCAACAGCAGACACCAGGACAAGCAACAACTAATCCAGACAGCACAGAAAAGTTCCAAGAACTAATTAAAGAGCTGGGAGAGTTAAACAAACTAATTAATGTCAAAGGCATGCTAAAAGCCGTCAAAGATTTAAATGCTATTTTAAAAAACTGCAACGCACCAATTGAAAAATTCACGGTATTCAACAACTTTGCAATAGATATAAATCAATATGGATTATAAAGCCAAAATCATGACCTGGAATGCAGACGGACTGTTGGGTAAACTAGGGCAGTTAATACACTTTATAAAAACAAACAATATAGACATTGCACTTCTAAATGAAACAAAATTAAAAAACTCGCAAAATGTAAAAATAAGAGGATACACCATCCTACGTAAAGATAGCATTAATAACACAGGACAAGGAGGCGTAGCCATAGTGATTAAAAATAGTGTACCCTATTGTGAAGTGGACATACCCCAAAGCAGCATACAAACATTAGGTATTAGACTGGTAAATAACACATCCTTAATCTGTGCAACTCCCCCAGAACAATTTTAGTGACATAGATCATATAAACATAACTAGTGTAAGTAACGAAGTAGTGTTAGTTGGTGACCTTAACGCAAGACACTATACGTGGAACTGTCACAGAAACAATCGTAACGGACTCATCCTACGAGAATTTGTAAATAGAAACACTTTAGAAATAGTATATCCGGACACTCCCACACTATACCCATGGAATGGCACCACCCCCACAACAATAGGTATCCTGGTAATCAAAAACATTAACTACACAATCACACCAGAATCACTCCCAGAACTTTGCTCGGATCACAATCCAGTTCTCTTCAAAATAAATATACAATCACCGCCAAATTCATTTATAACGATAAGATCATATAAGCACACCAACTGGAAACGATTTAGGGAAACGCTAGACGATTATATCCAGCTAACCACCAATTATGAAACTCCTGCAGAGCTAGACGCTATAGTGGATGAATTCACACAACTGATACAGAAAACCGTTCAAAAGCACAACAAAATAATTAAAATCAACCCAACCAAAGACGATATCTCAGAAGAAATAAAAGACACAATAAAAATCAGAAATAGGATTAGAAAACGCTGGCAGCAGACAGCAGATCCACTAGTAAAAGAACAACTTAAAAGTTATAACACCATAATAAAAACACAAATCAAAGACCACAGAAATAAAGTATGGACAGAAAAACTCAAAGCACTAAATCCACATGATAGTTCGCTTTGGAAAACTACAAAAGCCCTTAAAAAATCATGCGAACCTATTCCACCATTAAAAATCAATAATCAAAAATATCTCACAGACGAGGAAAAGGCTAACATTCTCGCAAACCAATTCGAAAGCGTCCACATCTCAACTCCCAATGAAGCACAACACACAAGAATACACAACGAAGTGAACAAATTTCTATTAGAGATTGATGCACTACAAGAAGAAGAAATTGCAGAACTCATTACAACCCCGCAGGAAGTCGCTACATTAATCAAAACACTTTCAAAAAATAAGACACCAGGTGAAGATAACATACAAAATATTGTAATCAAAAACCTGTCCAAAAGGCTATTCTACAAATAGTTTATATCATAAATGGAATGTTTAAACTGCGATATTTCCTCAAAATGGAAATCAGCAACAGTTATCCTTATACCAAAACCAGGCAAAAACGGACAAGACCCAACTGCATATCGTCCAATCAGCTTATTATCAACCTTGGCAAAACTAGGTGAGAAAATAATACTACAAAGACTAAACACAGCAGAAGAACAACTCAACATTACTCAAGATTGCCAATTTGGATTCAAGAAAGGACACAGTACAACGCAACAACTAGTAAGAATCACAACTGACATTATTAACAATTTCAACAAGAACAAGGTGACGACTATGACACTACTGGACATACAAAAAGCTTTTGACAAGGTATGGATTCCCGGAATAATTTTTAAACTAATAAAACTAAGATTTCCAAAACCCCTTATCAAGCTAACACATTCATACTTTACAAATAGAAAATTCACCGTCAAAGCAAACACAGCACTTTCAGACATTAAAACAATTAACGCCGGAGTCCCACAGGTCCATACTTGGTCCAAAATATTCGATATTTACACGCAAGACATTCCAGAATTCACTCGGACTACAACGGCACTATACGCAGATGACACTCTGACATTGCAATAGTAAGTCCACAACAAGTACAGTTTCACTTAGACATTCTACAAGAATATTATAAAACCTGAAAAATAATAGTAAACCCTAAAATGACAGAAGTTATCACATTCGCTAGAAAATTCAAAAACACAAACATTTAAACCAATAAAAACAAACAATACAGATATACAGGACACAGATACAGTTAAATACCTAGGCGTACATCTAGACAAAAGACTTAAATACGAACATCACATTAAACAGACTATTAGAAAAGGCTATACAAGTACTAAGGCATTATACCCCTTGCTTGCAAATAATAGCAAAATGTCCCAAAAGAATAAAAAATTGGTGTATACGGCAATAATTAGACCGATCATAACCTACGCCGAACGGTATGATGCAACATCTCACAAACGGCACTTTTACCAATGCAGAGATTTCAAAATAAATGCCTACACCTAATTACCGGACGGGACACGTGCACAAGAATACGAGATCTACACGAACTCGCAAAATTGAAACACTAAGAACTTACATTGACAAGATAGCACAAAAATTCTATAGCCCAAAACTTCACAATAATAAACTCCTAGAAAACATAACCTTAACTAGACAACACAACACACAATACCATTTCAAGCACAAACTGCCATATCAAAACCTACCAATATTTAGCGAGCAAGTAACATAGGCAACAAGCCCAAACCATCTAAATGTAGGTTTTTCACTCATCGAGTTTTCTTGCAAAACAACTCACATATCAAAACAAACACACAACTGAGAGCAGCCACTGTATAGCAACATTAGTAAAGAAGAACAAACAAATACGCAGAAAAGGATG
Source organism: Platerodrilus igneus (assembly GCA_036346225.1). Lineage (NCBI taxonomy): Eukaryota > Metazoa > Arthropoda > Insecta > Coleoptera > Lycidae > Platerodrilus > Platerodrilus igneus. The sequence continues at coordinate 311,433 of JARFIW010001539.1, forward strand.
TGAAGCCACAAAGGCACGAACAACCTGAAAGAATACACCTAACATATATTTATGTTATATTGTTATATCTGTAAATATTAGGTTTTAAGAAGCTTTAATAAACTTGTTTTGTTGTTGTTGTTGTTAGGTGTAAATCGATTCTCTCATCGTTGCGGTCGCAAGTTCGAATTTCACTCAGGTGCAACTGGTTTTCGTCGCTTATATCAGGTAAATTGTTCCAGTAATTGGCGTTCGCAGTTTAAATGTCCTACTAAACGCGTTTCATATGTCAATACTCTTTTTTAAATTTTAATAAATTCATTATAGCAAAATATGTAGGTTAAATATTTACTTCGTAATATTTGAAATATTTAATAGACATGGCATCTAAAATGTTATTTTAACATAACATTTGTGAATTTACAAAGAACAACGTTTATGAAGCAGGACATTAGCAGTCCCTGCAACATTCATCTCTTTTTTAAATTTTAATAAATTCATTATAGAAAAATATGTAAGTTAAATATTTACTTCGTAATATTTAATATGTTTAATAAACATGGCATCTGAAATGTTATTTTAACGTTGTGAAGCAGGACATTAGCAGTCCCTGCGACATTCATATAACACTATGCCTTCTGGGTTAACGTTACATGTAACAAAAGGATGTTTATATAACGATTAGGTAACATGATTTTGTCAAGTGTGTCAGGTATTGTACAGAAAGCAATTTCTAACAAAATTTTTTTTAAATTTCATTTTACTAATGAAAAGGTAACTTTTATGCTAGCATGAAGTGTATTGTGAAACATACAACTAAAATAGTTAGGATCATTTTGCTCTTACTCAAGTCTATGTTTAGGTACAACTAATCTACACCTGCAAGTATCAAATTGGTGAATATTGGGGTGGTGTTGATATTGCAATTTTGGTTTTAACAAAAAGTAAACATTGTAAAATAAATAGACAACACAAAGTTAAAATAAAAAATTTAATAAAAGTCCTTACAATTCAAAAGTTAGTCATAATACGAACAACTCTTATTTTAAAGCTTGAATACACATAGAGTGGCACTGCAGTGACCATAAACTGTTGCATACAAAATGTGTCAATTTGAAAAATAAAGTCGATGAGCTTGTCATTAGTAGTCATACTTAATATTGTCACTACACTATCTGCACAACTACACTTAAATACATGTACACAAATGTTACATTCTTAACATTGTAATTTACAAATATTTGTATAGGTATTAATTATTTTCTCGACAAAATCTGCATGATCAGTGTCATGTGTTGCAATCACATACCAATTATTATCAGTGTGTCGGTTAATAAAATTTTCGGGAATACTTTCAGCTCTTTTATGGTTATCTTTAATTTTTTGTATTTTTTCATTTATTTTGTGTTTTTCTAATTTTATTATTTTTTCAAACAATTTATCATGAACCAGCTGCATTAGAGCATTAATGATTTTGTCCAATCGCTTACATATTTTACCTTGCAGATAAAAAGGTTTTATCACTTTATGTAGAGACTGAAGGTACATATTGGTATTTATACCGGCATATTTTCTATAACAATAAACCCACATGTGTTCTGTTTAAATAAAACCGTGAAAAATACTGACAAAATTTAAATGTATCGCCATCGGACATTAACTGATTCCTAAAAGTGTTTAGTTGTTTAACAAATACTTCTTCATTTAATTCTTTTTTGTAAAACCCTCAGAGACTTCAAAACTTAAGATAGTTTTTCTTTATTTGCAATTTTATTCGAGTTTTGTAGCCAGTTTCTATTGATATACTTAGTACATAGCAATCTTTGCTGTACCTCACCCATAATACATTCCCAAGCAGTATAAAGTGCAGGATGATCATCGGACATAAAAATATTTGTGGGTATTGAACCAACTCTATCTTTAATTGATTGCAAAAAAAACTTAAATAAAACAACATCTAATCCATAGCTAAAACAAAATGCAACAGGCAGTCCAGAAGCATATTCATCAACTACCATTATGGTAAATTATTGAAATCCATATTGGATTAAACCATGTGTACCATCAATGCAAATTTTATTAACACCAAATGAAATTAAAGAATTTTGCTGAAATTTTGCCATTATTACAAGTACAAAGTCATCCATTTCAAAAATACTATTCCCTATTCCAGCCTGCTCTAATAATACAAAGTTGGATCGTTATCTAACTTTTTCATGCTTTCAATCCATAATTTAACACTAAGTGCATCATTTTTGTGCCTCTTAGTTGGATATCCTATTGAATAATCACACATTATGTTATTAATGGTTTTTTTTTCTATTAAATGAACCCCCTCCATTCCACTACTTGGTATATTTTCTCGAATGTCGTTTAAAACCCTGTTCACTGGAACGCTTTGTGCTAATTTATCTAAAACAAAACGTAATTATAAAATACTATACTTACGTGTTTCACTGAAAAATGAGTATATCACCTGCTATTTTATTCCTATCTGCTTTATCAATTGTAAACGGCTACTTTTAGAGAATGACCAATATGCTTAGGGTATAACACAGCTGAAATTTTTTTCTGAAGAATATGTTACAAGAAGAATAGGTGGGCATGCCCTGACTATTTTATATGCACCCATAGCTTTAGAATTTCTTTTAAGATTTTTTGATCTGTGTGGCATCAAAGAGCGATTTCAGTGGAAATGTGGGCGAACACCCTCTATCAAATGCAATTTACTGGCTTTTATATCATAGTTTGCTGTTAAGTCCTGTTCTTTTTGTTTCTTCCATTGGTCGAATTCTACAACAGAAGCAAGTGTAAATATATGTAAATATAATATGTGTTTATTATTATGAATAGGTAGGTTAGAATCTCAAATTATAACCTACCAGCTTTAGTTCCAAATTCATATTTTTATTGTGGAATATCAATATGGTGTTTTCGGGTAAGATGGCTGTGTAAACATGTATACCTAGAATAAAGTTTTTGACATTTTTCGATAGGACACAGAGTGCTTCTTTCCCAAAAACGTCTTTGTAAGATTTCACATGGTTTATTTCTATTTTCTTGAAGAAACTCAAGTCGCAGTCCTGGCATTTATAAGATTCACCAAATTCTATGGAATAAGTCACTTCCTTTCTTTTATGTGTTTTAGAATCATGATCTTTCAACTTTCTTTTGGAGGGAAATGACATTCCACATTTTTTACATTCATAACACATTTTTTAAAATATTCCGGAATTGTTTTTCATGTTTATTTAATGATTTTTTTGCAGCATATATATATATATATATATATATATATATATATATATATATATATATGTTATGTAGTATAACGACCTTGCTGATTTGAATATATTGAATGATATTAGCAGGTTGTAGGTCAGCTGGTTATTTAAGCGTACTCTTTATTATATTCTTAGTTTTCGGTTTATTTCAAACCTTTATCAAAGAAACAACAAAAACGTCATTACGGGCATCAAGCAATATACAATAAGTACTTACTAAATTGAGGTTGAATGCACATCAATATCATTGAACTATATAAAACTTAAAGTATACATCGAATTTTAAAATTGAACAATAAAACATTTAAAACTGTAAACTATAAACTATTTGCCTTGTGAACATGTAAACTGTAAATAACCTTCAACGATAATTCCTTTATAATTTTGACAATTGTATTTAAACCTGTCTTGATAGAGTGTGGGTGTGTTGAATGCGCATGGATGTGTGTGGGTATGTGTGAACGTGTGTGTGTGTATGTGTGCGCGTGTGCGCGCATGTAAGTGGTCCTGTATTATGCTATTGGTCTAATTAAGTTTGTTCTAGGTTTGAAATTAAGTAGATACGTGTATATACAGCTTAGTTGATCTATATCTGTCCTTTTATTCATGGTATCCGTGTTTTTAAATATGTGACACATTTCCAAAAATTCCCTTTTTGATCGCTTACCTTCCATTTGTAGTATTTTAGGGTTGTCCCAGTCTATTTTATGTTTGCTGTTATTTGCGTGTGTGGTCAATGCACAGGCATTGGGTTTAATCCACATGTCGCTTTTGTGTTGTGTGATGCGTTGCTTTAAATATTGAGAGCTTTGACCAATGTATTTTAAATTGCAGTCTAAACAAGTAATTTTATAAATGACATTTCTTTGTTGTAATGGTGGTGTTTTATCTTTTAATTTTGAAAAAAGGGCATTTAAAGTTCAAACGTTTTTCTTTGCAATTTTTATGTTGTATTTTTTTATTACATTTTCTAATTTTGAGGTTAAATTTTCAATATATGGAATTGTTCCGTATTTCTGGATATCTACAACGTGATCAACATAGTTGTTTGGGGGTACATTAGAAAGATAATTGTTTAAAGGAGCTTCGTGGTTATATAAAAGATTCTTTATAAATTTTGGCGGGTAGTTGCTGTTTTTTAGGATAATAAATAATTTGTCTAAATTCTTTTGAAATAATGTTGGATGACATATTCTTTTTATTCTGCTTTTTAAGCCCAAAATAAAATTTATTTTTATCTTGTAAGGATAGTATGAAAGGTAATTCAGGTATCTACCCGAGCTAGTAGGCTTCTGATACCAGTCTAAGGTTACAGTGTTGTCATTGTTTCGAATCATTAAAGTGTCTAGAAATGGTACCGATCTATCCTTTTCTACTTCTACCGTAAATTTAATATTATCGTCGTAGCTATTAAAAATTCGAACAGTTTCGTCAATTTCGTTTATGGGTACTGAAGTTATGATGTCATCTGCAAATTTTTTTATAAATGGCATTTTAAAGTTTAGTTTAGGAATGACTTCGTCTAATAAACCATCCATGACAATATCCGCCAGTATGGGACTTAAATTCGAGCCCATTGGACAGCCGAATGTCTGTAGAAAGAATTCATTATTGTAGCTGAAATAACTAGTATCAAAAATCAACTCTATCATTTCGGCTATAAATAGTTGCGACAAATAATAGTCCCACGGAAAATCTATCAAAATTTATAGCCGATATATTTAAAAAATCGATTAATACTAATAATTATAATGCACGCGATTCTTTTGAGTTTGCTTGCTTTATAAAGGATGTAAACCTACCTAATGATTTTGTTATAATAAGTCTTGATGCAGTCTCCCTTTTCACTAACATTTCCAAATCTCTAGTTCTAAAAAATATCAAAAAATTATGGCCTAGAATTACCAATACTTGTAATATTCCAAAATCCGTTTTTATTGAAATGATAGAGTTGATTTTTGATACTAGTTATTTCAGCTACAATAATGAATTCTTTCTACAGACATTCGGCTGTCCAATGGGCTCAAATTTAAGTCCCATACTGGCGGATATTGTCATGGATGGTTTATTAGACGAAGTCATTCCTAAACTAAACTTCAAAATGCCATTTATAAAAAAATTTGCAGATGACATCATAACTTCAGTACCCATAAACGAAATTGACGAAACTGTTCGAATTTTTAATAGCTACGACGATAATATTAAATTTACGGTAGAAGTAGAAAAGGATAGATCGGTACCATTTCTAGACACTTTAATGATTCGAAACAAGCCAATGGACCATCTACACGAGATTTAGTTTTATAAAAACAAAACATCACTCCAACGACATTTAGCTAGCAAGAATCCTTACAAATACAACACCGTTCATTTACATTTCTAATGCTCCACCAAAAGAGGCGAGCTTTTGTTGCCTGTAAATTTAGAATTTTGCCGAACCCTTGCCGTTCCAGGCAAGGTAGGGATCTTTAACGTACGTGACAATACTCACACACGGGACCTCCATTTAACCTCTCATCCGAACGAGGGCGTAATTTTTGTGAAAAATGCTCACCTGCCATTTTTCAAACAGTCGGCCGTGTCGGGATTTGAACCCAGGACCTTGGGATCCGTAGTCTTACGCTTACTACATTGATCCACGGCGACGCCTACCAATACAACGCCGCGAAATTATTAAGATTCTTAGTTATAAAGGCGTTTAGTGGACAGTAACGTTTGTGCAATTTTAACCAACTTTTTTTTAATTGTAGAGCTTGATGAACTCTATTTTCTGAACTGAAGGTGGCACCTTTCTACAAAATCCAAAGCCTACTGTCAGTTTTTAGGGGTAAAATTGAAAGACTTCATATTAGTCTTTTTTTTTAATATGTGCACACCATCTAACAGAGCACCTCTCAACTCGGGTCTCTACCAAATTTTATCAAAATTTTTTGAGTAATAACGATTTTATAGCTTAATCAAATATGCACAATCCTATACCATTTTCATCACTTTATCGTGAAAATCAAGTTATCCTTGCATAAACATCAAAGCAAATTAATTATCAAAAATGGTATATTTTATGTGGCAGAGAGTTATTGCAGTTTCTCTAGAGTTAATAATAATGGAAAATTTAACTACAAGAGACAAAATAGAAATTGCACGTCTATCGGAGATAACATGCGTTCGGCAAAAGTAACTACTTTAGAATTCAATAATAAGCATATCGTGAAAAAAAGAGTAAAACAGTCTACTGTACACTACATTAACAAAGTTTTCAATGAGACAGGATGCGCTTCACGAAATTTGCTCAAAACCAGGCATAACGGACGTAGTGGAGTTTTTACAAATAATGAGGAAATTTTGGAATACTTTAACAACAACCCTGCACTAGTCTTAGGACGGCTAGTTTAGACCTTGATATCCTCAGAGAGAGAGTATAAGAAGATGCCTGCGAAAAACAAAATCAAGCCCAAATTTTTGCATACCCTGGAACTGGGAGATAAGAAAAAAAAATTAGAGTTTTTCTATTGGCTTCAGGGAGAACATCTAAATAATTCTAATTTTTTGAACGGGATTGTATTTAGCGATGAAGCGACAATTACTACAAACGGAGTTGTTTCAAGTCAAAATTGCAGCTACTGGTCTACTGAGAATCCGGAATTAGTTATAAATACAAAAAGACAACATTCGCAAAAAATTAACGTTTGTTGCGGGATACTAAATGACTGATTAGTTGATCCTTTCTTTTTTGATGGTAGTTTAAATGCAAATGGATTTTTACGTTTTCTTGAGAACGAATATTGGAATGCATTAGAAGATTTACCTTTACAGAATCCCTTTAATTAAAAATTTTAGTTAGATGGTAATCCTATTCATAACGCCGTTTTGGTAAGAAAATGACTAAATGAACATTTTGAAAATCGTTGGGTAGGGAGAAACAGTCCCTTGATTAAGTGGACGCCAAGATTTTCCTTTGGGATTTACTTAAGCAAAAAGTGTACAAATCAAGGCCACAAACTATTTATGAACTACGGGCTAAGATAAACACCTCTAATCAGAAATATCTGCAGATCAAATACGATAGGAATCAGCAATGAACGTGCAGAAAAAATTGAAAAGTGCATTGAAATAAATGATGGATTAGAAGAAGCGACAAAAATATTGTAGGTTTTGCAACTTTCCCTGATTTTTGTGTTTAAGTATTGTTTAAAGTTTATATTTGATTTGTCAGAACTAGGAATAAGAATAAGACTTTCAAAATAAATCAATGTAAATGGTATGGGATTGTGCATATTTGATTAAGCTATAAAATCGTTATTACTCAAAAGATTTTGATAAAATTTGGTACAGGCCTGTTTTGAGGGGTGCTCTATTAGATGGCTTGCACATATTTGAAAATAAAAAATTGCTAATATAAAGTCTTTTAATTTTACTCCTAAAAACTGACGTAGTGAGCTTTGGAATTTGTAGAAATATGGTACTTTCGGCTCGGAAAGTACAGTTTATCAAGCGCTACCGTTTAAAAGAAATGGTTAAAAGTAGGAGGAATACAGGCATTCTGCCGCCTCATTTGCTCCCAAATCCCTCATTTGCTCCCACATTTACATGTAAATCCCCATAAGGAGCAAATGAGGAGCAGCGACTCTTTCCTTCCTCATTTGCTCCCAAATCCCTCTTTTCCACACACATTTACGTTAATTCCCATAAGGTGGAAATGAGGAGAATCCTTCATTTCCACACTCATCTGGACCAAATAGTTTTCTTCGACTAACCATTTTTCATCTTTCGAGATAAACCTATCTTGTTTGGTATCAATTAGCATTAGAATTTTCTCAGCTACCCGAATTTCTAGGAGTTTTTGAGATTGTATCATCTCCCAAAGAGCTACCCCAATTTTAAGATTTTTTGCCGGTAGCGATTTTCTGACCATCGTTATAAATTTTTTAACCACGTGACGCATCTTGTTAGTCTAGAATTTTACGCAGAATCCAATTTTATGGTCGTCCTTATAATTTTTTTAACAATGTGACACATCAAACTAACCTAGAATTTTATGCAAAATTTGAATCTGCAAACAGATTTAAAATCAGCCCACCCCTTACAAAGTTATACCCCTTTAAAGTCCTGAACCTCTAAATTTTGCTCTTTGCTCCCACATCTGAACCAAATAGTTTTCTTCGACTAGCCATTACATCTTTCGAGATAAACCTATCTTGTTTGGTATCAATTAATATTAGATGTTTCTCAGCTACCCGAATCTCTAGAAAATTTTTAGATAGCATCATCCCCCAGGGAGCTACCCCAAGTTTAAGATTTTTTTATCAATGTCGATTTCTAATCATATATTCTTTTTAATATCTAGAATCCTTTAACCAAACACTTAGCGGTATTAACACAAAGAAATTAAGCACGCAAAAGTTTAATAATTTATTTTATCCGATTTACAGTTTAATAAACTTATTGAATACAATATTTACAAAGTATAAAATTATTTTCTTAGTGTAGCCGAAACCAAGCAGATTACAGTAACATGTAACAAAAAGACATTAATGTGTTTAAAAATACCTATAACTTAAAAAAGATTAATGTGCTGTTTAAAAAAGAGAGGAAACGTGTTTCGATCAATAAGACATTTCGTCGTTAATCTAACAATATGAGAATAATGTATAACATTCCAATGTAATGTGTTTTTAATATGTAAATGGGAAAGTCGAGTTTAACGTCATAATAACCCCGAATTACATGTGAAAGCGGTGTATAATAATTTTTACTAATACAGTTTAAATTTTGAAACCACCTACCTCTTTCTCAGTTCGGACACTCCATCGTCGACACTGGTGTTCTTTATGCGATAGCTAGCCATACGGTTGTTAAATGCTATGCTAACCATTTCTACACTATCTTCGCCAATAGCGGTTTTCCAGGTATAGGAAGCACCGCAAGAGTTGAATTAACAAACGTTTACAAGTACCATTTTAGTACAAAACAAAATCCGCACTATAGGACTTTGGTTAAACTTGTAAGCGTACTAACTTATAACTAAAGAGTTTACTCCTGCGTAGCTGCTTTATGCTCAATATAGAATGCAAACCGAAGATTGTCGAAGACACTCGAAGAGTGCACAAGCGCGATCACTAAACCAATTAGCATTAATACCAAATATTCCGTACTTTCGTAGGTTACTCATTTCTTATAAAATACACAACTGTACATTTTGTGTTATTTCGATACCGTTTTCAATGGAATAGCGCATTTCTTTCTGAGAGAAATCCAGATTATTTATTTGTAAGACCCCTTTAATCTTTTTAATCGTGTCTTTCTCGCTTACAATACAATAGGACTTGGCTTTTGTACCAACGAATTCGAATACTAGATCCCCATTAATTTCGTCTTGGAATTTCCCTACAACTTTTTTGTTGACAAGCGGTATATGGTATTTATTATCCGCGCGGTAGTCACTCTTTTAAGATAAATATATCTTTTTTGGTATCAACTAATATTAGATTTCTCTAGGGAACCCAAATTTGCAAATAGATTTTAAATAAAACTACCCCTTACAAAGTCACGCTTTTTAAAGGACCAAACCTCTAATTTTTACCCATCTTTATTTAACTCCATCTTTAAAACCCTTTTTCGCTACCCAAGACATATGCTTTAACCAACCATTTCTCTAGAAATCTAAAACCGCTGTGTCCCCCCAACACCACTTGGAGATAACACGCATACTCTGTCAATCAGGATAGAAGCAGGAAGGATTTGGAAGGTAGGCAAGGAGCTTAAAAATTATGGAATTTGAAAACTAATATATACACTAGATTTACAAAATCTATACAAATATAAACAACAATCTTAGACCTATATCTTTATGCGCCCCCATGCTTAGATTGCTGTACTATTAGGAATGACGTTACGCTTGTCATCTTCGTTTGATAAACTAATTTTATTAATAAGCTGCGTGTACAAATCGTGTTTTTTACTCCGGATACATTCACGGGCAAGTACTCCATACTACCCAAAATAAAGAATTAGATGCTTGGTGACTGTTAACTTCCGATTACCTCGTAAAAGGTAAAAAAAAACTCGGTCAATCATCCATCAAACTTATACTTCGACCCGCTCCCGTTCTGAAAATTTCCAAACATTTTTCAAACGACAGTGGTTTCAGAATATTTAAATCTCCGAGGGCTCTTTAAGTCGTGATCAATTACACATCCGAGCTACCCGTACACTAACAGTGCGCTGTATAATACATGCATACCCCTTCTCTACGCTACAGCTATTCTTGCAGTTGCTTGAAAAAGTGAGTCGCCTTTTTACTGCTAGGACCACTGCAAAGCACCATTCTGTACTTTCTTTAAAAGTATAGCACATTGCGCACTTTTTTGTCTGATAATTAAATTTTGTTCATGTAGGCTTTCACACTTTCGCATATTTAAACATCTAATACAATCGATTAACCACTTTCGATTATTCTAACGGAGGCCACCATACATTCCGCCGCACCGTTCTTTTTGAATCCGACGATCCTATGGGCTTCCACACACTAACACCTAACTTATCTTTCCTGCTATTTGTTAAACAAAAACTACCGGCATTGCCATGTCCGTATGCGGATGTAAGCAGATGTTTGTGGATGTGTACGAGAATATGTAGCCATATACATTAACCAGTCTTAGCTATTTTATTTAGGCCACGAAAACTACTATTTTTCTAAACCACAATTAATAATCGCCTTTATAGGTTTAACATTTTTACCATTTCCCAATGACTGTTGCTACGTACATGGAAATTTTAATTTCTTATTGGAGAGAATCCTTATTCTCCCACGCACTGTTGCGTAGTTGCGTACCCATCCCTTTTGGGGGTATATGCTCGTTATAAGTTGTAGGACCTTCGGTTTTACTTAACTACACTTCGTGAGACCTCTTTAATCTTTTTAATCGTATCTTTCTCGCTTACAATACAGTAGGACTTGGCTTTTGTACCAACGAATTCTAATACTAGACTCCCATTAAAGTTGTCTTTGAATTTCCCTACATTTTTTTGTTGACAAGCGGTATATTGTATTTACTATCCGCGGAGTAGTCACTCTTTTAAGATAAATATGTCTTCTTTGGTATCAACTAATATTAGATTTTTCTAGGAGCCCAAACCTGTAAATAGATTTTAAATAAGACCACCCTTACAAAGTCACGCCTTTAAAGACCCAAACATCTAATTTTTACCCATTTTTATTTAACTACATCTTTAAAACCCTTTTTTCGCTACCCAAGACATATGCTTTTACCAACCATTTCCCTAGAAATCTAAAACCCCTGTGTCCCGCGAACACAACGTGGAGGTAACACGTATATTCTGTCAACCGAGATAGAAACAGGAAGAATTTGGAAGGTGGGTGAGGAACTTAAAATTATGGAATTTGAAAACCAATATATACAATAGATTTACTAAATCTATACAAATATAAACAACTATCCTATATCTTTATACCCCCAATGCGTAGATTGCTGTACTATTAGGAATGACGTTACGCTTGTCATCTTCGCCCGATAAACTAATTTTATTAATTGGCTGCGTGTACAGATCGTGTTTTTTACTCCGGGTACATACACCGGCAAGTACTCCATACCACTCAAAATAAAGAATTAGATACTTGGTGACTGTTAACTTCTGCTTCCCTCGTGTACACCCAGACACATTCCAGCCCATGCGCACCCCTGCGCGTGCGCACCCCTGCCCATGCACACCCTGCCCGTGCGCGCTCCTACCCATGCGCGCCCCTACCCATGCGCAACCCTCTCTGTGCGACTGCTATTTCGTGGTGACGTCATAGCCTTTTATAAATAAAGAACAATGTAATACTATTCTAAAATGTTTATTCTGACATTATACATAACAAAATTTAAAATATTTAATACTAAGCATGGAGTCATTTAAACTTAATTTTAATACAAAGTTATATACAAAAACAATTGGTTTTTTTATGTTTGTTTGGAGTGGTTTTAATTTTATCTAATTTTATTTGCAGCTTAAAATTTAAATCAACACCCAAGTCTTCTATCTCTTTTTCTAGCCAATAGTTTGATACATAGAGACCGCCTAGGTATCCAAATTGCAAAATGTACCGAAGTTTTCCTCTATATATAAAGTCTTTGATTCCACCGACAACCAGATCCAATATTTCGTGTAATTCTTGCAGCTTTTGACAATCTTTTAATCGTGGCTCTCCCACTATATCGTGCATACGTATCTTGTTAGCTTGATCGACTTCTTGTTGTCGGTATTGGAGGAAATCCTTATTCTCCCACTCACTATTACATAGTTGCATGTCCATCAGTTTTAGGAATATATGGTCGTTATAGGTTGTAGAGCCCCTGGTTTTAAGTGACCCGAAAAGTTCTTTACTAGGCAAATATACAATGTTTAGTGGAACCCCTTTGCGTGTCGTGTACTCCAAGGTTACGAAGCTCGCATTCCTTAGGTCGCCTATGTTATCTGCCATTTCGATAAATACGATTTTAGAATAACCTTTTAAAAAATATACGGATTTAGTACCATCCTTTTCCGCAAGAACGCCTACATAACTAAAAGAGTCTTTCTTACTAACCGCAAATGCATATAGCTTGTAGAATCCGGATGTATTTTAAGTCAGTCCATCGCACATAAAATAATCTTTTAATTTTTCCTCATTTTCTCTAATAAGATGTTCTTTGTCTAACACATCTTTGTATTGTTCGCGTATTGCCGCAATGTTTTCCATGTAGTCCAATATTCGCTTTTTTGCATCCATTTTCTCTAATTCCAGTTGCCTTTTTCTTCCACTTACAGCGAACGGCGTGCATAATGGGGCAATTTCCTTTAGCGTAAACGGATGGAGTTTACTACCAATATTTACGCGTTGTCGTACAACCTCTGGGCGAATGTTAGGCGCATTTATCAATCCCAATTCCGAAACGATTATTTCTTTTGGAATTGTAGAATATGGTGCTGCAGATTGTGTAAAATATGTACTACCTGCTTTAATGTAGCACATGTGTAAGATTTTTATTTTATCTTGGCTATCCTCCTCCCCTACTATATCCAAATAATTTACAGGTAAATAGTTAAAACTAAAAACCGAAAGCACATACTTTATCAATTTTTCCCTTTCCTCTGGTTTTTTGGACAACTTAATTTGCAACCCCGTCAATTTTTTTGTATTGCCATTCCCCCAATACACTTACTGTAGTAGGTTATTATACACTAAACAGCAGCTATTTTGTAGCTTGTCCGATAGCTTACTCCACATTTTGGTAAGTGGTACCGAGTACATTGGCGCCTTTAGGAAGTATAACTTACTATCTTCCAATAAGGTTAAACAGTCTTTTAAGGGTTTATACACCGTTTCGCATTGACATAGTTTCCAATTGTACAGTTGTATATTGTCGTTTCCAATCGCGTAATACCATGTTCTTTGGCCAAGGTAGACGCAATGTTTCCCTTAAACGTACATCTGCACAAAGTAAAAAATCTAGTATATAATTGCCAAGTTGTTTATTAACACCAGGACTTGTTATTTGACACACAAATTTGTTGTATATCTTAATTCTTGGATTGGTTGTTAGCCATGTTAAACAATCGTTGTCAACTATTATATTGCACTTTTCTTCGTATTCGCTCTTGTAGCAAAAGTTTTGGTTTGTAGTTAAATAAATACACATCTCTATCTTGCTAAATATACCACCAAAATCTTGGGCTACTTCCATGTCAAAAAGATAGTAATAATCTTTTTTGAGTTCGTCTAATATATCTGGTAGTTCCTCCAATAAAGTTTCCAACTTAACATCTGCTAGTTCCACTTTGTATGGAACACATGCAGGATTTTGGAATTTTTTATTGATGCATTCAAGGTCGTTTTTTTTCGATAATTTCTTTTACTTTCTGGCCCATCTTGTTAGTGCTTTCCAGAGAAAACGGAAGCTTAGCTTTAACACCATGCCTAGCGGAAACAAATCGGTGGAACTTTCTTCGTAGATAGCTGTTAAATGCACCGCAAATTTCTTTTAGGATAAACATCCTTTTGTTTGCAGATGTTTGTTCGGCGTCAGAAAGCCTGCAAATTTTAACCAACATTGTATTATCACAAAATGGTTCTGTAATTGGTGTGTGTAGTCAGTCAGTCAGCATCTGTTCGCATTCGACATAACAAATATTACCAATATCTGTCACCCGATTATTGTTGCACATACTTTCTGCCAATAGCCACAATTCAAATCGCTCATTTGTTGGTTTCACTTTATTCCCAAGAAGTTGAGAAACGTTAATCACCTTGGACCTCACAAAATATCTAACATCTCTGAATGGAAACTTGTCGTCCCTACCGCTAACCGCAGTGAAGTGCTTAAATAATGTCATGATGATCCCATAGCTGCCCATCTTGGTGTTACAAAACTCTCGCTAAAATATCTTAATTATATTATTGGCCCACACTAAAACAATCCGTCTGTCGCTATATTAGGAACTGTAAAATTTGTGGTTCTCATAAGAGCTCACAAGACGCTCGTTCTGGCTTAATGGGTAACTTTCAACGTGTATCTTATCCCTTTCAATTAATATCACTTGATTTATTAGGACCTCTCCCGAGATCGAAAAAAGGTAACCAATATCTTTTAGTTGTCACCAATTGGTTTTCTAAATTTGTCATGGTGCAACCCTTACGTAAAGCTATAATTAAGTTCCTAGAGCAAAATGTATTTCTTATCTTCGGTGTTCCTCAGATTATTCTTTGTGACAATGGGGCACAATTTATCTCTAAAGAATTTCAAAATTTCGTTAAGAGTTACAAGGTACAAAAAATTTGTAACTAATTTAAATAACAGGTTACATAAGGAATTTATAATAAAATACATCTCAAATAATACAAATATTCTCATAAAAGACAGAGAAGAGCGCAAAGCATTTATAAAATATATGGAGACCGAAAACGCTAAATTCCACACGTTTGCCGACTCGGACGAGAATCGCACGCGTTCGTGTTACGCGAATTAACTAGTGACGTCAAACCTGATGAAATCGAGCAAGAATTGATAAATAAGAATATCTCTGTAACAAACTGTTACAAAATGAAAACAAAATTTACACCACTGTTTCTAGTAATTACAACGAACGACATCACACTTAAAAAGTTGCAAACAGAAATTAAAAATGTCGTGTACACAAGGATTTTGTGGGAACGACAACATAACAAAAAACGCATCACCCAGTGCAGAAGATGTCAGCAATGGTCTCACACTACAGGGAACTGCAGAGGGACCATACGTTGCGTCAAATGCGCGGCGGAACATTGGACGTACACCTGCACCAAAACTAGAGATACACCTGCAAAGTGCGCAAATTGCAATGGACCCCATCCAGCTATCAGCGAGGAATGTCCAGAATACATTAAAATAATTAAAAAGTAACAGAAAAGTAGTTAAGACAACACCTACATTTAACCAAACAAATACGAAACAAATAACTCCAGATATCAGAAGTAGAGTACAATTCCCAAATATCTCAACCAACGTAAACCCGTGGAAAACACAAAACTATTTCCTACCTCAACAGCAGACACCAGGACAAGCAACAACTAATCCAGACAGCACAGAAAAGTTCCAAGAACTAATTAAAGAGCTGGGAGAGTTAAACAAACTAATTAATGTCAAAGGCATGCTAAAAGCCGTCAAAGATTTAAATGCTATTTTAAAAAACTGCAACGCACCAATTGAAAAATTCACGGTATTCAACAACTTTGCAATAGATATAAATCAATATGGATTATAAAGCCAAAATCATGACCTGGAATGCAGACGGACTGTTGGGTAAACTAGGGCAGTTAATACACTTTATAAAAACAAACAATATAGACATTGCACTTCTAAATGAAACAAAATTAAAAAACTCGCAAAATGTAAAAATAAGAGGATACACCATCCTACGTAAAGATAGCATTAATAACACAGGACAAGGAGGCGTAGCCATAGTGATTAAAAATAGTGTACCCTATTGTGAAGTGGACATACCCCAAAGCAGCATACAAACATTAGGTATTAGACTGGTAAATAACACATCCTTAATCTGTGCAACTCCCCCAGAACAATTTTAGTGACATAGATCATATAAACATAACTAGTGTAAGTAACGAAGTAGTGTTAGTTGGTGACCTTAACGCAAGACACTATACGTGGAACTGTCACAGAAACAATCGTAACGGACTCATCCTACGAGAATTTGTAAATAGAAACACTTTAGAAATAGTATATCCGGACACTCCCACACTATACCCATGGAATGGCACCACCCCACAACAATAGGTATCCTGGTAATCAAAACATTAACTACACAATCACACCAGAATCACTCCCAGAACTTTGCTCGGATCACAATCCAGTTCTCTTCAAAATAAATATACAATCACCGCCAAATTCATTTATAACGATAAGATCATATAAGCACACCAACTGGAAACGATTTAGGGAAACGCTAGACGATTATATCCAGCTAACCACCAATTATGAAACTCCTGCAGAGCTAGACGCTATAGTGGATGAATTCACACAACTGATACAGAAAACCGTTCAAAAGCACAACAAAATAATTAAAATCAACCCAACCAAAGACGATATCTCAGAAGAAATAAAAGACACAATAAAAATCAGAAATAGGATTAGAAAACGCTGGCAGCAGACAGCAGATCCACTAGTAAAAGAACAACTTAAAAGTTATAACACCATAATAAAAACACAAATCAAAGACCACAGAAATAAAGTATGGACAGAAAAACTCAAAGCACTAAATCCACATGATAGTTCGCTTTGGAAAACTACAAAAGCCCTTAAAAAATCATGCGAACCTATTCCACCATTAAAAATCAATAATCAAAAATATCTCACAGACGAGGAAAAGGCTAACATTCTCGCAAACCAATTCGAAAGCGTCCACATCTCAACTCCCAATGAAGCACAACACACAAGAATACACAACGAAGTGAACAAATTTCTATTAGAGATTGATGCACTACAAGAAGAAGAAATTGCAGAACTCATTACAACCCCGCAGGAAGTCGCTACATTAATCAAAACACTTTCAAAAAATAAGACACCAGGTGAAGATAACATACAAAATATTGTAATCAAAAACCTGTCCAAAAAGGCTATTCTACAAATAGTTTATATCATAAATGGAATGTTTAAACTGCGATATTTCCCTCAAAAATGGAAATCAGCAACAGTTATCCTTATACCAAAACCAGGCAAAAACGGACAAGACCCAACTGCATATCGTCCAATCAGCTTATTATCAACCTTGGCAAAACTAGGTGAGAAAATAATACTACAAAGACTAAACACAGCAGAAGAACAACTCAACATTACTCAAGATTGCCAATTTGGATTCAAGAAAGGACACAGTACAACGCAACAACTAGTAAGAATCACAACTGACATTATTAACAATTTCAACAAGAACAAGGTGACGACTATGACACTACTGGACATACAAAAAGCTTTTGACAAGGTATGGATTCCCGGAATAATTTTTAAACTAATAAAACTAAGATTTCCAAAACCCCTTATCAAGCTAACACATTCATACTTTACAAATAGAAAATTCACCGTCAAAGCAAACACAGCACTTTCAGACATTAAAACAATTAACGCCGGAGTCCCACAGGGCTCCATACTTGGTCCAAAAATATTCGATATTTACACGCAAGACATTCCAGAATTCACTCGGACTACAACGGCACTATACGCAGATGACACTCTGACATTGCAATAGTAAGTCCACAACAAGTACAGTTTCACTTAGACATTCTACAAGAATATTATAAAACCTGAAAAATAATAGTAAACCCTAAAATGACAGAAGTTATCACATTCGCTAGAAAATTCAAAAACACAAACATTTAAACCAATAAAAACAAACAATACAGATATACAGGACACAGATACAGTTAAATACCTAGGCGTACATCTAGACAAAAGACTTAAATACGAACATCACATTAAACAGACTATTAGAAAAGGCTATACAAGTACTAAGGCATTATACCCCTTGCTTGCAAATAATAGCAAAATGTCCCAAAAGAATAAAAAATTGGTGTATACGGCAATAATTAGACCGATCATAACCTACGCCGCACTGGTATGGTGCAACATCTCACAAACGGCACTTTTACCAATGCAGAGATTTCAAAATAAATGCCTACACCTAATTACCGGACGGGACACGTGCACAAGAATACGAGATCTACACGAACTCGCAAAAATTAAAACACTAAGAACTTACATTGACAAGATAGCACAAAAATTCTATAGCACAAAACTTCACAATAATAAACTCCTAGAAAACATAACCTTAACTAGACAACACAACACACAATACCATATCAAGCACAAACTGCCATATCAAAACCTACCAATATTTAGCGAGCAAGTAACATAGGCAACAAGCCCAAACCATCTAAATGTAGGTTTTTCACTCATCGAGTTTTCTTGCAAAAACAACTCACATATCAAAAACAAACACACAACTGAGAGC
The DNA here is from genome assembly GCA_036346225.1 of Platerodrilus igneus. Classification (NCBI taxonomy): domain Eukaryota; kingdom Metazoa; phylum Arthropoda; class Insecta; order Coleoptera; family Lycidae; genus Platerodrilus; species Platerodrilus igneus. The sequence continues at coordinate 330,236 of JARFIW010001539.1, forward strand.
AGCCACTGTATAGCAACATTAGTAAAGAAGAACAAACAAATACGCAGAAAAGGATGTGAAGCCACAAAGGCACGAACAACCTGAAAGAATACACCCTAACATATATTTATGTTATATTGTTATATCTGTAAATATTAGGTTTTTAAGAAGCTTTAATAAACTTGTTTTGTTGTTGTTGTTGTTAGGTGTAAATCGATTCTCTCATCGTTGCGGTCGCAAGTTCGAATTTCACTCGGGTGCAACTGGTTTTTCGTCGCTTATATCAGGTAAATTGTTCCAGTAATTGGCGTTCGCAGTTTAAATGTCCTACTAAACGCGTTTCATATGTCAATACTCTTTTTTAAATTTTAATAAATTCATTATAGCAAAATATGTAGGTTAAATATTTACTTCGTAATATTTGAAATATTTAATAGACATGGCATCTAAAATGTTATTTTAACATAACATTTGTGAATTTACAAAGAACAACGTTTATGAAGCAGGACATTAGCAGTCCCTGCAACATTCATCTCTTTTTTAAATTTTAATAAATTCATTATAGAAAAATATGTAAGTTAAATATTTACTTCGTAATATTTAATATGTTTAATAAACATGGCATCTGAAATGTTATTTTAACGTTGTGAAGCAGGACATTAGCAGTCCCTGCGACATTCATATAACACTATGCCTTCTGGGTTAACGTTACATGTAACAAAAGGATGTTTATATAACGATTAGGTAACATGATTTTGTCAAGTGTGTCAGGTATTGTACAGAAAGCAATTTCTAACAAAATTTTTTTTAAATTTCATTTTACTAATGAAAAGGTAACTTTTATGCTAGCATGAAGTGTATTGTGAAACATACAACTAAAATAGTTAGGATCATTTTTGCTCTTACTCAAGTCTATGTTTAGGTACAACTAATCTACACCTGCAAGTATCAAATTGGTGAATATTGGGGTGGTGTTGATATTGCAATTTTGGTTTTAACAAAAAGTAAACATTGTAAAATAAATAGACAACACAAAGTTAAAATAAAAAATTTAATAAAAGTCCTTACAATTCAAAAGTTAGTCATAATACGAACAACTCTTATTTTAAAGCTTGAATACACATAGAGTGGCACTGCAGTGACCATAAACTGTTGCATACAAAATGTGTCAATTTGAAAAATAAAGTCGATGAGCTTGTCATTAGTAGTCATACTTAATATTGTCACTACACTATCTGCACAACTACACTTAAATACATGTACACAAATGTTACATTCTTAACATTGTAATTTACAAATATTTGTATAGGTATTAATTATTTTCTCGACAAAATCTGCATGATCAGTGTCATGTGTTGCAATCACATACCAATTATTATCAGTGTGTCGGTTAATAAAATTTTCGGGAATACTTTCAGCTCTTTTATGGTTATCTTTAATTTTTTGTATTTTTTCATTTATTTTGTGTTTTTCTAATTTTATTATTTTTTCAAACAATTTATCATGAACCAGCTGCATTAGAGCATTAATGATTTTGTCCAATCGCTTACATATTTTACCTTGCAGATAAAAAGGTTTTATCACTTTATGTAGAGACTGAAGGTACATATTGGTATTTATACCGGCATATTTTCTATAACAATAAACCCACATGTGTTCTGTTTAAATAAAACCGTGAAAAATACTGACAAAATTTAAATGTATCGCCATCGGACATTAACTGATTCCTAAAAGTGTTTAGTTGTTTAACAAATACTTCTTCATTTAATTCTTTTTGTAAAACCCTCAGAGACTTCAAAACTTAAGATAGTTTTTCTTTATTTGCAATTTTATTCGAGTTTTGTAGCCAGTTTCTATTGATATACTTAGTACATAGCAATCTTTGCTGTACCTCACCCATAATACATTCCCAAGCAGTATAAAGTGCAGGATGATCATCGGACATAAAAATATTTGTGGGTATTGAACCAACTCTATCTTTAATTGATTGCAAAAAACTTAAATAAAACAACATCTAATCCATAGCTAAAACAAAATGCAACAGGCAGTCCAGAAGCATATTCATCAACTACCATTATGGTAAATTATTGAAATCCATATTGGATTAAACCATGTGTACCATCAATGCAAATTTTATTAACACCAAATGAAATTAAAGAATTTTGCTGAAATTTTGCCATTATTACAAGTACAAAGTCATCCATTTCAAAAATACTATTCCCTATTCCAGCCTGCTCTAATAATACAAAGTTGGATCGTTATCTAACTTTTTCATGCTTTCAATCCATAATTTAACACTAAGTGCATCATTTTTGTGCCTCTTAGTTGGATATCCTATTGAATAATCACACATTATGTTATTAATGGTTTTTTTTTCTATTAAATGAACCCCCTCCATTCCACTACTTGGTATATTTTCTCGAATGTCGTTTAAAACCCTGTTCACTGGAACGCTTTGTGCTAATTTATCTAAAACAAAACGTAATTATAAAATACTATACTTACGTGTTTCACTGAAAAATGAGTATATCACCTGCTATTTTATTCCTATCTGCTTTATCAATTGTAAACGGCTACTTTTAGAGAATGACCAATATGCTTAGGGTATAACACAGCTGAAATTTTTTCTGAAGAATATGTTACAAGAAGAATAGGTGGGCATGCCCTGACTATTTTATATGCACCCATAGCTTTAGAATTTCTTTTAAGATTTTTTGATCTGTGTGGCATCAAAGAGCGATTTCAGTGGAAATGTGGGCGAACACCCTCTATCAAATGCAATTTACTGGCTTTTATATCATAGTTTGCTGTTAAGTCCTGTTCTTTTTGTTTCTTCCATTGGTCGAATTCTACAACAGAAGCAAGTGTAAATATATGTAAATATAATATGTGTTTATTATTATGAATAGGTAGGTTAGAATCTCAAATTATAACCTACCAGCTTTAGTTCCAAATTCATATTTTTATTGTGGAATATCAATATGGTGTTTTCGGGTAAGATGGCTGTGTAAACATGTATACCTAGAATAAAGTTTTTGACATTTTTCGATAGGACACAGAGTGCTTCTTTCCCAAAAACGTCTTTGTAAGATTTCACATGGTTTATTTCTATTTTCTTGAAGAAACTCAAGTCGCAGTCCTGGCATTTATAAGATTCACCAAATTCTATGGAATAAGTCACTTCCTTTCTTTTATGTGTTTTAGAATCATGATCTTTCAACTTTCTTTTGGAGGGAAATGACATTCCACATTTTTTACATTCATAACACATTTTTTAAAATATTCCATGGAATTGTTTTTCATGTTTATTTAATGATTTTTTTGCAGCATATATATATATATATATATATATATATATATATATATATAGTTATGTAGTATAACGACCTTGCTGATTTGAATATATTGAATGATATTAGCAGGTTGTAGGTCAGCTGGTTATTTAAGCGTACTCTTTATTATATTCTTAGTTTTCGGTTTATTTCAAACCTTTATCAAAGAAACAACAAAAACGTCATTACGGGCATCAAGCAATATACAATAAGTACTTACTAAATTGAGGTTGAATGCACATCAATATCATTGAACTATATAAAACTTAAAGTATACATCGAATTTTAAAATTGAACAATAAAACATTTAAAACTGTAAACTATAAACTATTTGCCTTGTGAACATGTAAACTGTAAATAACCTTCAACGATAATTCCTTTATAATTTTGACAATTGTATTTAAACCTGTCTTGATAGAGTGTGGGTGTGTTGAATGCGCATGGATGTGTGTGGGTATGTGTGAACGTGTGTGTGTGTATGTGTGCGCGTGTGCGCGCATGTAAGTGGTCCTGTATTATGCTATTGGTCTAATTAAGTTTGTTCTAGGTTTGAAATTAAGTAGATACGTGTATATACAGCTTAGTTGATCTATATCTGTCCTTTTATTCATGGTATCCGTGTTTTAAATATGTGACACATTTCCAAAATTCCTTTTGATCGCTTACCTTCCATTTGTAGTATTTTAGGGTTGTCCCAGTCTATTTTATGTTTGCTGTTATTTGCTGTGTGGTCAATGCACAGGCATTGGGTTTAATCCACATGTCGCTTTTGTGTTGTGTGATGCGTTGCTTTAAATATTGAGAGCTTTGACCAATGTATTTTAAATTGCAGTCTAAACAAGTAATTTTATAAATGACATTTCTTTGTTGTAATGGTGGTGTTTTATCTTTAATTTTGAAAAAGGGCATTTAAAGTTCAAACGTTTTCTTTGCAATTTTATGTTGTATTTTTTATTACATTTTCTAATTTTGAGGTTAAATTTTCAATATATGGAATTGTTCCGTATTTCTGGATATCTACAACGTGATCAACATAGTTGTTTGGGGGTACATTAGAAAGATAATTGTTTAAAGGAGCTTCGTGGTTATATAAAAGATTCTTTATAAATTTTGGCGGGTAGTTGCTGTTTTTTAGGATAATAAATAATTTGTCTAAATTCTTTTGAAATAATGTTGGATGACATATTCTTTTTATTCTGCTTTTTAAGCCCAAAATAAAATTTATTTTTATCTTGTAAGGATAGTATGAAAGGTAATTCAGGTATCTACCCGAGCTAGTAGGCTTCTGATACCAGTCTAAGGTTACAGTGTTGTCATTGTTTCGAATCATTAAAGTGTCTAGAAATGGTACCGATCTATCCTTTTCTACTTCTACCGTAAATTTAATATTATCGTCGTAGCTATTAAAAATTCGAACAGTTTCGTCAATTTCGTTTATGGGTACTGAAGTTATGATGTCATCTGCAAATTTTTTTATAAATGGCATTTTAAAGTTTAGTTTAGGAATGACTTCGTCTAATAAACCATCCATGACAATATCCGCCAGTATGGGACTTAAATTCGAGCCCATTGGACAGCCGAATGTCTGTAGAAAGAATTCATTATTGTAGCTGAAATAACTAGTATCAAAAATCAACTCTATCATTTCGGCTATAAATAGTTGCGACAAATAATAGTCCCACGGAAAATCTATCAAAATTTATAGCCGATATATTTAAAAAATCGATTAATACTAATAATTATAATGCACGCGATTCTTTTGAGTTTGCTTGCTTTATAAAGGATGTAAACCTACCTAATGATTTTGTTATAATAAGTCTTGATGCAGTCTCCCTTTTCACTAACATTTCCAAATCTCTAGTTCTAAAAAATATCAAAAAATTATGGCCTAGAATTACCAATACTTGTAATATTCCAAAATCCGTTTTTATTGAAATGATAGAGTTGATTTTTGATACTAGTTATTTCTGCTACAATAATGAATTCTTTCTACAGACATTCGGCTGTCCAATGGGCTCAAATTTAAGTCCCATACTGGCGGATATTGTCATGGATGGTTTATTAGACGAAGTCATTCCTAAACTAAACTTCAAAATGCCATTTATAAAAAAATTTGCAGATGACATCATAACTTCAGTACCCATAAACGAAATTGACGAAACTGTTCGAATTTTTAATAGCTACGACGATAATATTAAATTTACGGTAGAAGTAGAAAAGGATAGATCGGTACCATTTCTAGACACTTTAATGATTCGAAACAAGGACAACATTGTAACCTTAGACTGGTATCAGAAGCCTACTAGCTCGGGTAGATACCTGAATTACCTTTCATACTATCCTTACAAGATAAAAGTAAATTTTATTTTGGGCTTAAAAAGCAGAATAAAAAGAATATGTCATCCAACATTATTTCAAAAGAATTTAGACAAATTATTTATTATCCTAAAAAACAACAACTACCCGCCAAAATTAATAAAGAATCTTTTATATAACCACGAAGCTCCTTTAAACAATTATCTTTCTAATGTACCCCCAAACAACTATGTTGATCACGTTGTAGATATCCAGAAATACGGAACAATTCCATATATTGAAAATTTAACCCCAAAATTAGAAAATGTAATAAAAAAATACAACATAAAAATTGCAAAGAAGAACGTTTGGACTTTAAATGCCCTTTTTTCAAAATTAAAAGATAAAACACCACCATTACAACAAAGAAATGTCATTTATAAAATTACTTGTTTAGACTGCAATTTAAAATACATTGGTCAAAGCTCTCAATATTTAAAGCAACGCATCACACAACACAAAAGCGACATGCGGATTAAACCCAATGCCTGTGCATTGACCACACACGCAAATAACAGCAAACATAAAATAGACTGGGATAACCCTAAAATACTACAAATGGAAGGTAAGCGATCAAAAAGGGAATTTTTGGAAATGTGTCACATATTTAAAAACACGGATACCATGAATAAAAGGACAGATATAGATCAACTAAGCTGTATATACACGTATCTACTTAATTTCAAACCTAGAACAAACTTATTTAATGTCGGTCTAAAAAGGGTGACATTATTAAAGCAATATATTCAAGCTAAAACAGAGTGGGGCTATGACTTTTTGTATTTTCTGATAAAGTTTGCTTTTTTTTAAAACTGCAGTATTTGGAAAATTGTGGCAAGATTCTAACACTAGAAGTGTTAAAAGCTTACTCTTGGTGGTGAACGGTAATACTGATACTTTTAAAAATATAAGATTTTGCTAAGTATACGTTTCTTTATTAGGTATATAGATCCTCACGCAGGGTGTGAAAAGGGATTCATTCCTAATGCCGAACTCATCTTTGCTTCAAAAACCACGGAAGGTGACTACTATGGCAAAATAAATCAGGACAACTTTTTACATTGGTTTGAATATCAGCTTTTAATTAATCTAAGCAAGCTATCCACTATTGTAATGAACAATGCTAGCTACCACAGTATGCAAATCGATAGGATACCAACGGGTTCCTGAAAAAAGCTGATATTTAGAAGTGGTTCAAGAAAATAATATTTATTATGATAGCACATTGCTAAAATGCCAATTAATAACATTAATGAAACAGTAAATCATATTATTTTACATAGTCTTGTTCTTATTGTTTTTATTTCTTGGAATAAGCCTAAAGTTACATATGATCAAATGGCTGAACGCTGTGGTCATACGGTTTTGAGACTTCCACCATACCACTATATTTTAATTCCATAGAACACATTTGGGGTACAGCAAAAAATTATTATAGGGATCACGTTGGATACAGTAGTACCTCAGTTGAGAAGTTACTACCTATACGGAAGGAAGCTCTTGCGACTGTAACACCTGATGTGTGGGCATACACAATCTGCTTTTCTGAACTGACCAGGCGTACTGCTTTGAACAGTACAATACTGCTTTGAAATAAGTAGGTATTTAGGGCCGGTCCTAATTCAAAACGCGACAGATGTATTTTCCATGTGTAAAATACGTCTGTCACGTTTTGAATTAGGATCGGCCCTGTATAATTTCAATGTAAAATAGTTGTGAAAACATTTCAATGTAAAATAGTTGTAAAAACATGAATTCTTATATACTTTCAATGTAAAATACTTGTGGGCACGTTTTGAATTAGGATCGGCTTTATATTAATTTCAATGGAACATACATACTTCAAAACACAAGTATGTTGAAAAATGTAAGTGCAGAGAAAATGTGTGTAGATTTTTTGAATTTGGTTTTCTAGCTAGAAGTTATAAAGTATGACCGATGCAAAATATCGCATTCAAGTCAATTGTGTTTAATTAAAGTGGATTCTGATTTATGTTTAGAGGCTGCAAATACACATGGGCCGGTTTTTTTAATTCAAAATGTGTTCACTCTTGTGATAGGTTGAAAAGTGGGTTGGCAAAGTACGCAGATGGTGGTAATCTGCTATATAAGGAGATTGCTCCTAATATTAATTTAATTAGTCGAAGTTTACTGCATATATTTACATACAAACATGTATATAATTGATATTCAAGGATTTAAATACAAGAAAAACGAGTTTGTGTGCAAAGAAATTGCGGTTTTGGACTTGTTGGAAGGTGTTGTTTGGCATCAAATTTTTAAACTGCCAATGCAGTCTAGTTGTTTGAGTCAAGATCATATAAAACATAACGACTGGGTGACAAGGAATATTCATGGTCTTTCTTGGGATGAATCTTCAACGGCTGGAATGGTGTTATCATATATAGCGCTTTATTTGAAGCAAATTATTCGACCCGGTGAAGAAGTATTTGTGAAGGGTCTAGAAAAGAAGAAATTGATTGAAACCTATCTAATGCAAAAAACGTTGTAACTGATATGCTTGCACGAGGTTGTGCTAAGCTATCGGAGTTAAAAATCAACAATCGTTTAAAATATAACATCCATTGTTGTAGACACAGCAATAATAATCTGCAATGTGCAAAACAAAATACCTTGTTATTAAAAGAATGGCTTGATAATAATAAAAAGCAATAGAAAGATTGTGTCTGTATTATTTATTTTAATATAATTTTACAATGTGTGAAGGGTATAGAAAAGAAGAAATGGATGGAAACCTATCTATTGCAAAAACAAAATACTTTGTTATTAAAAGAATGGTTTGATAATAATAAAAAACGATAGAAAAGATTGTGTATGTATTTACAATTTATTAAAGACCACATAATCCCTAAAGTTTCTTACCTTATGGCTCGACCTTGACCTTAGTAATCCTCTGCAACACCTGCGAACAGATTAAACAAAGAAAAGCACTGTTTGTGCATTCATACTCAAAAATTTTTAAATTCAATTGGAATCATCTTTCATTCATCCTAAATAAAAAGAATAGTCTTTTGTTCGAAACGAAAAATCTGTTCCTCTAGTATTCAATTATGTGCTTTTATACAAAATATCTTTTTTTCTTTATATCATGATTAATTTATTTTGTGAAAAATTATTTACAAAGGCACTGGATAAAATCAGTGCCACTCACATTAAATGTGGTTTTATTTAACAAATTGACAAAGCATAAAGTTGCTTTCTAAATTGTTGTTTATTGATAACAAAATGTTAATTAGGTAGATCTACCTTAACCTTACAATGGATAATTCCAAATAAGTATGAATGAAATATCAAACATAGAAATTTAATTTTTAAGTTCTCATAAATATAAGAATTCACTTTCTCTAACACGTAATGACATCTTCTGTTGTTTCATTGAATTAATAAAGAATGAGGTAAGTAAAAGTTACAGATTCCTATTGCTTAATATTGAAAAATATAATTGTGGTCTGTCCTTGACCTATTTAGAAGTTTACACAACTTGATTAAACAAAAATTTATCTCGTTACTACGTCCATAGTTCAACTAACATACGAAAACAATTTTTCTACATACCAGATCTCCGTCTGTCTGAAAAATACCATAAAGGAATCTTACGTAGCATTGAAATACGGAAATCTCCAATTTCGAACAAATAATTGTACTGCATACTGAAAATCACATTACTCGGCCTCCATTTTGAGTAATTAAATTCCGCCAGGACCACACCATGAACAAAGCGTAAAACCTATATTTCTTCTTGCTTTTAATCAAAAATAACGTAAACCAGTCTCCTGATTACCAATCTGCATGTTAATTTAGAGTTGCTTTATATGTACATTAAACCACGAAAACCATCAAATGATGCATGATAATTTAACTTGAATACTATCTGTATAATTTCATGTTATATATAAATAAAGTTGCTTTATGTAATTTAAATTGAATACCATATATAAATAAATTGCACTGAAAATTTTTAATTAATATCGTTACAGAATCAGATTTTTACGTACTGTTACCACGGCCTTTCAACAAAAAAAACCTTTCGTCATCTGCGAGCTGTTCCAACAAATGGACTATCAAAAATGCCTCTCGGAGATGACATTCTCCTAACAGAACTTAATCCGTACGTGCTTCCAACACGAAAAACAGCAAAAACCATTGTTTCTAAGAACAATTCGACCTGCTTTCACCACAGCTGTGTTAGAAGTGTCGTCGAGCGAGTTGCTGCCCGGTAACAACGTTACTTCGTAATTTCTTAATAGATGGAGCTCTAGGAATGATACTTAATAGAAGCTTTTATTTTGTCACCGTGGAAATTAAATTTTAATTTGAACTGAATGCTAATACTTTATTGGGCAATAGGTAATATTTAATCAATGGATTGAATAGCATTATTATGCATTATATTATTTATTATTAAATAAAGGGATTAATTATACGAACATATCTAGGTAGAAAATAAAATTGCTACACTGCCTCTTTCTAAGAGAAAAAATTCGATAAAATATTCTGGAATAAATGCGAAGAATTTTTTTTTATAAATTTACTACTTGTATTTACAACTTATTATTAATTTTATATGCCAAAACAAAAATAACTTCTGAATCACTTAAGATACTGCGTACCTGAAAATGAGTGACCAGTAACTACGCGTACTATACGCCACAAGGGGACAAATTCGGGAAGTCTTAATCGGTAGGGTTTCATTATCATTTATTACATATTCGGGGTTATTATATCACTCATTTTGTACTCGAAACTTAAGCAACAAAACATATAATACTGCCGTATTATGATTCCTTAATAAAGATATAAATTATCATGACAAACATATTCTTACTTTACTAACCATAATTTACATACTTACAAAAGAAAAAAAGGACTCCCACTACCATTGGGATCCACGACAAACATATCTCCAAAACAACAAACATGTCTTGAAATCACGAATGTTCAACAATCTACCGCATGTATATGCTAACAAAAATGTAGAAACATCTCTACCCATGAAGAGACAAGTAAAACGTCACCACGTCTTACTCCTCAAAAATTTTCACTCACGCATGAATGAACAAAATAGAACATTGCTAACTCACACAATATTCATACTAAAATAGAACATTGCTACCTTACACAATATTCAAAATAAAATAGAACATTGTCAGCTTACACAATATTCATAACAACATAGAACATTGCTACCTTACACAATATTCCTACTAAACACAACTATTACAGTTACTAACAATATTGGCCTCCTACCAATATCTAACTTGGACTCAAGCTACTTGATTCCCAATATAATTTCAAGAACATAATTTCAAGAACTACCATCTATCTCGGTTGTCCTCTCGACTACAAAATTACCTTCAAACACTATAATCATAAATTCAAAAGAAAATAATAACCAAATATATACAACTTTTATCAAAATTCTCCACCAAAAGTATAAATAAACATTCCTTACTGACATTTGACCTATGAAACATTTGACCAATGGAATCATTTGACCTATGGAATCATTTGACCAAATGAACATGCAACTTATGACCTATGGAAACATGCAACTCTTCATCTCAACTCAAATAAATAATTTGCAACTAATAATATCAGCGCAGACTAATATCAACCTTACTGCACTACAAAAATTTTTTCCTTTTTATACTTCATGTCCAACATCTAAATTTTTAGACTACCAAACAGTATTCCAATACAATAATTAAATTCTTTACTAAAAAGATAGGACAGAAATAATTCCTACTATCAACTATCAAACATATCAACATTACTAATTAATGTTCAGAAACATCATCGTTCTCAATATCATTACTGAACTCTGAATAAGGTTTTAAGTCCTTGACATGCCATCTGCCTGCTTTTGAACCATTTTCATTATTCAATTCATAAATCAAATTCGAAACCTTCTTTCTAACAATACTCAAAACATATTTTGGCGCAAGCTTAGCAGTAAACTTATCACTTGCTTTCGAAAGAACTTTATTTGACCTCCAAACTTTGTCACCTACTTCGAAAGAAATGTTACGTCTCCTTAAATTATATGAATTACTAGACTGCATGTAAGCTAAATGTAACCTTTTCTGTACGTCTATAAAAATATCAAATAGTCCTTGATGATCTAACACATACGAAGGTCTATTACCAGAAATAATATCTATATCAACTGAGGGTTCCACATCAAGACCATAAAATCTTCCAGACACAGGAACATGTCTACCAAAAACTAAGAAATTTGGCGAATAACCAGTGGCATGATGTTTCGCAGAATTAATCGCATACTGAATTTGGGGTAACTCAATGTCCCAAGTATCATGTTCTTTAATATACGAACGTATAGCTGTTCCGACAGTTCGATTTATCCTTTCCACAAAATTACATTGGGGAGAGTAAACTGCATTAAACCAAATTTTTTGAACATCATATTTTTTACATACTGCCTTGAAATGTCTACCACTAAATTGTGAGCCATTATCACAAATAATAAATTTGGGAACACCATAAACTAAAAAAACTTTTTCCTCCAATACACGTTCTATTAAATGCGCTTTTGCACTCCGTAATGGAAACATTAACGTAAATTTTGAGAACCAATCACCAATAACTAATAACCATTTGTGTCCAACCTTGGACCGTGGAAATGGGCCCATGAGGTCTATAGCAATAATCTGAAAGGGAACTTCACTTCTTTTCCTTTCCCATTAAACCAAGGGTCCTCTATTCGATGCCTTCTGTGCACCACACGTTAAACAATTTTACAAAATTTCAACACATCAATACGCATTTTGGCCAATAAAATTCTCTTGTATGCGTGCCAATGTTTTAAAAACCAAAATGTCCGGCCACTGAAGGGTCATGATTTATCCGAATAACCTCTTCCTTTTGTGATCTAGGAACTAAATATTTCCATTCCCTTACATTCGACGAGAGTGGTAAATTTGAAGAAAGAAATTTAAATACATAATTATCTTCTACCTTCCATTGTGGGTAATCATCAGGTGAAGCTAAAATCTTTTCTCGAAGAGACACATACCAGGGATCCACATTATCTAACTTGATCTCAACTAAATTATCCACATGATTTCAAACATTAAACCTATAAACTTCAAACTTTAAGAACACCTTTTCTTTTAAATTCGCAGACAATGACAATTTTAAACATAATAAATTTATAATTTAGATTACTTCCAACCTTCCATAGAGGATAACAACAAATCAATGTTCTAGTACACTCTTACACTACTCATAATCAAACTGTCATGACAGACAAAAGTACTTCACAACGCATAAACTTGCTAGAGTGACAAACTCCTCTGTGAGTCTCACCTAGACTAATAAATAAAAAATGTTAACCTCATCACCAATCTCAAAAATAGTGATGCCAAAATTGCTAGAGCGACAACTTACCTCGAGTCTCGTTTAGACTAATGTAATGCTGAGCGACCGACTTTTCCTAAATCTCGTCTAGACTGATATACTGCTATCCGACCAACCACGACGACAAGTTTCGCTTAGACTTACAACCAATTAACATACTGCGTTGCAATGCGGATATAAATAAATCAAAAATTGCTATCAAAATAAATCATATCAAAACAAAACGTGCCTATGCACAAGAGCAATCTTGAAAGGGTTTACCGACAGTTAAAACTAGTGTACCAAATTATAAACATCTATTATTTCAACTAAAAAAATTAATCAAACAACTATTGTGACTAATACAAATGGAAGATGAACCTAAATACAAATCACTATTATCAACTACATTGTGAATTACTATTCACTGAAATACTACAAGCTGCGACTAAAAGAACAATAATATTCCTATCGAACAATTTTACCATGTAAGAAAACTTCTTCTAACTTCTTACACAACTTAATTAACGTTGACATACTATCAATTTCCGTTAGAGCTAATTGACAAATAAAATCAGGTAATAGATTCTTTTTTACCATTCTAACTTTTGTGCATTCCGCAGGTGATTGTGGTAACCTACTAAACAAATTCTCCATATGAGCTATATATATGACTACAGATTCCCCTTTTATCCTGCATCGTTCTGCTGCTAACAACTCCTCGAATTCTCAATTCATAATCCAATTCATCTTTATGCAAATAAACTACTTGATACGTCTCAGCCATCATGGAATAGACTAACTAACTAATTACAAATTAAACTCAATTAAACAACAACATCAATAGACTAAATTGATCTGAGGATAAATGATTTACAAATCACAAGTGTAAACAATCAAAATTAATCGAAGCCTGCACGTTATGTGCTTATACAATTGACACAGCAATCGAGGCCTATACGTTGGGCGCTATTTATAGGCTTTTAAGTTATTTTGGGATTTTGTTTAACGAGAATTTCCAATAAGCGAAGAGAGCCCACGGCAAGTTCTGATGGAAAATGGCTCAAAGTTGTGTAAATCTTAAAGGCAAAGCGGCTAGTCGAACTATATGCTCTGGGTGGAACATGAGCTGTGGGTGGGGGTTGAATTGCGACCACAAATATAAAGAATAAGGCGCCACCGTATTTTTCTATACAGAGAAGACCTTACTCAAGTCCCTTGTACAAGGCTAATGCGGAAACCTTTATGCTATAACCGCTATACAATTTATTAAAGACCACATAATCCCTAAAGTTTCTTACCTTATGGCTCGACCTTGACCTTAGTAATCCTCTGCAACACCTGCGAACAGATTAAACAAAGAAAAGCACTGTTTGTGCATTCATACTCAAAAATTTTTAAATTCAATTGGAATCATCTTTCATTCATCCTAAATAAAAAGAATAGTCTTTTGTTCGAAAATAAAAATCTGTTCCTCTAGTATTCAATTATGTGCTTTTATACAAAATATCTTTTTTTCTTTATATCATGATTAATTTAATTTGTGAAAAATTATTTACAAAGGCACTGGATAAAATCAGTGCCACTCACATTAAATGTGGTTTTATTTAACAAATTGACAAAGCATAAAGTTGCTTTCTAAATTGTTGTTTATTGATAACAAAAATGTTAATTAGGGTAGATCTACCTTAACCTTACAATGGATAATTCCAAATAAGTATGAATGAAATATCAAACATAGAAATTTAATTTTTAAGTTCTCATAAATATAAGAATTCACTTTCTCTAACACGTAATGACATCTTCTGTTGTTTCATTGAATTAATAAAAGAATGAGGTAAGTAAAAGTTACAGATTCCTATTGCTTAATATTGAAAAATATAATTGTGGTCTGTCCTTGACCTATTTAGAAGTTTACACAACTTGATTAAACAAAAATTTATCTAGTTACTACGTCCATAGTTCAACTAACATACGAAAACAATTTTTCTACATACCAGAACTCCGTCTGTCTGGAAAATACCATAAAGGAATCTTACGTCAGCATTGAAATACGGAAATCTCCAATTTCGAACAAATAATTGTACTGCATACTGAAAATCACATTACTCGGCCTCCATTTTGAGTAATTAAATTCCGCCAGGACCACACCATGAACAAAGCGTAAAAACCTATATTTCTTCTTGCTTTTAATCAAAAATAACGTAAACCAGTCTCCTGATTACCAATCTGCATGTTAATTTAGAGTTGCTTTATATGTACATTAAACCACGAAAACCATCAAATGATGCATGATAATTTAACTTGAATACTATCTGTATAATTTCATGTTATATATAAATAAAGTTGCTTTATGTAATTTAAATTGAATACCATATATAAATAAATTGCACTGAAAATTTTTAATTAATATCGTTACAGAATCAGATTTTTACGTACTGTTACCACGGCCTTTCAACCAAAAAATCTTTCGTCATCTGCGAGCTGTTCCAACAAATGGACTATCAAAAATGCCTCTCGGAGATAACATTCTCCTAACAGAACTTAATCCGTACGTGCTTCCAACACGAAAAACAGCAAAAAACCATTGTTTCTAAGAACAATTCGACCTGCTTTCACCACAGCTGTGTTAGAAGTGTCGTCAAGCGAGTTGCTGCCCGGTAACAACGTTACTTCGTAATTTCTTAATAGATGGAGCTCTAGGAATGATACTTAATAGAAGCTTTTATTTTGTCACCGTGGAAATTAAATTTTAATTTGAACTGAATGCTAATACTTTATTGGGCAATAGGCAATATTTAATCAATGGATTGAATAGCATTATTATGCATTATATTATTTATTATTAAATAAAGGGATTAATTATACGAACATATCTAGGTAGAAAATAAAATTGCTACAAACTTACATCTTTGCAGCACTGACGTTTCTCCACTTTGATCCCCTGTTAGATTTTTTTATTGCTTCGCGTGTTGCAATTTCTTGCACAGCATATAAATTAGTTTGTTCGACCAGTAATGCAAAAAACTCTTCAAAAAAAGTCCACCAGCGTTTGCACTGTAAAATTTGACGGATGACGGATACAATTTCACATTTTCTTGGAAAATAAATAATTCAGGATTTCGTTGAATTTCTGTCCACAAATTATCATTCGCATTTGATGTTGTTGCTTGGGAATTCTGAAAATTGCCGTGGCAGTCAACGTGTTAATAAACTAACTCATACATATTTAGTTTACTCAAAACTTTCAACATTATAAAATACTGTAAATTTTAAGAACCTCACTTTTTATTAATAGTACAATAAATTTGAGTGCCAAGCTCCTTATTATATTATTCTAAAATGTGTGATGCAAGATATAGTACAACTATGTCATCAAGAAAAAGTTTAATTTAATTATTACTGTTTTGTATGTCAATATACTGTCAAAACGTTTTATTTTGATTTATGGAATGTGTCATTGTTGTCAGACATACCGCTGCGTGCAATCCCAGAGTATGCACACTTAATACAACCTATATCTATAGAATTAAAACAAAACATGTAACATTGGCAACGCACAACAGGCTCCTTCCGTAGACGTATTTTTTGGGCCTGTTAGCGCTTCACCCTTATTGGACCTATTCCCAAAGCTGTTTACGGGACTCGTACTAATATTTAATGCTGATGCGACTCGCTAAAACCAATAACTTTTAATGAAACTGTTTAGTTTATTTAACCTCATTAAATTTAAATTATTCGAATAGAATCAAATATAGAAATTACTTACGTCTCTTACAGAAGTGAATGGTAGAAGAGGCCCATTATTATCAATTTCTTTCGCAAAATAGTATATTCGTGAAGCTGCCATTTCTTGAGCACGCGCACCCAACGGTTTAGTCATTGTGAAATCTTAAAATATATGTTATACGTATTCACAAATCAAGTAATATATTTTAGTTCTGAAAAGAATTGTTTTATAAAATATCCAAGAAAAAAATAAAAACAAAGATAAACAAGAACCAGCAGGACAACAAAATGACAAGATATCGAATGACAAATGCTTGGATTTGCAAGAGAAATTGGTGGCAACACCGTACAGAACTACCAACTTTTATTGTCTTAAATGACAGTATTCTTTAAGCCTAATTCTAGGTATTCATTTGCATATAGTTACCCACACTTTATTACTACATTTGACGTCATTCTAAAGTTATTTTGAATGGACTATACCACAACCTACACACACGAAAAACAAGCCACCAATTATTACCGGAAAAAATTCAACTCTTGAATACAATATTGTGCGCCTGCGCCACGCAACGCGGATCCTCATGCAAAAACCGTGACGTAATAGTTTTATGTCTAAGAGCCACTCGTTAACTTAAATATGTTTTATATTAGTGTTTATTATATTCAGTCTAAAATTTACATACTTTTGTGAAATATACAGCTTGTTGCTTTTAGCAATCTTACCAAATCTTGTATTATTCTGAAGGTACTATAAAATCATTCTTGGTATAAATACTTACAGCATATGCAGATCCTAAAACCTATAAAATCATAAAATGTGCGGGATCAAATTTGAAGCTTGTGTAAAGCTTTTACCACAAATATCACAAATATTATTTGCTTTCCGCATGGGAGTAATGCAGCGTCTACCTGTTGAACTGATTCAAACCATATCATTCTTATATTATGGTCGTTGTATTGTTCGTTAAATCGTCCCACATTTTTATTATAGTGATCTTTGGATTTAGCCCATATTAACTCAACTGGATTAAATTGACAATAATATGGAGGTAATCGTAAAACTCTATGACCATGATTCTCTGCAATTTCATCTATTTCGTAAACTTTAGGTTTTGCATTCTCTCTGACTAACGTCAATAATTCTCTCTTTAACATACTAGTTTCAAAAGACACTTTATGTTTCAGCAGGTAGTCTAGTAATTCCTGTTTATTAGAGGTTGTATTTCGTATTTCTTTCATTAATTTTGAATGATAAGATGCATTGTCTAATATAATGAGGCTGGGTTGGTTCAGGTTTGGAATTCAAGTTTCTTGAAACCATTTTGTAAACAGTTCAGCATTCATATCGCCATGATAGTCTGCACTTGGTGATTTGGTAGAAAACAAAAGAGATGCGTTTGGAACAAAACCATTTTTGTTTTCCGCATGTAGCACACTGAATCTACAATACTACCAAAATAAAGAAGACTATTTAAAATAAGTAATCAGATACTAACCTTTTTCCATCACCAAATGGTTTTTTCTTAATACTTTGTTTTGTGTTATCAATCCAACCTTTTTCCGCAGAGCCCCGACTGAAAATCCACAATTCGTCTAACAAAACAGGACCGTACAATTCCTTTTGTTTGTTTAATTCGTATTCTCTCAAGAATTTTACTCGTGCTGCGGCAACATGTTCTAATTCAAATAATCCCCGTCTGGTATCATCATTTTTAAAAGTAAAACCAATGGTAGGTAAAAGTCTTTTCAAACTACTTATACTAAAACTAAATACTCCAGACATAGCAAATTCTTGTTGTAAGGCTTGTACTGTAACATGGAGCCCTAAAAATTACACATAGGTTATAAAATATATCCCAAATTAATGTTATCTTTATTACGTTTAGAATGCATATCGTATATTCTTTTCTTGACACAATCTTTAACAAAATCGTCTACATCACAAGATTTTAAATTTGTGCATTTTCAATTCATACCACGAGATTGCAGTGGTTGATTTTCTTAATAACACCACAGGCTTCAGCAGTCCGCTAAAACAATTTAATTAAACCATCTTTTCTACTAAAGTTGATCTAGCATTTGTTCTTACCTGCATTACAGATTCAAATGGAACAAGCAAACCTCGATTGTCACGTTCCCTTTCAAAGTAATTTAGAACATTCTAAGGGCGGGTTGTATCGAACTAGTTCACGGTAAGTTCAAGAAGAACTTGGTTCAACACTAAAAATTCCGTTGTATCGCTACAGTTCAGTCTTGATCCATAGTTTAACCCTGGGTTCACTTGAACGGCCAACCGATGGCCGTTCAACCACTGAACGACGGTTCCGTAGAATAATCTAACCTCTAATTGAATATTGAACCTCTAACTCCGAAATGTTATTTTCTGTCTTTACACAATACACCTAGTGCTAATTATTATAATAACAAATAATATATACATAATTGATTGGTATTATAAACTTTAATTATATAACTACTTATTACAATATTAAATATAGCGACTTGTAGGATCTAATAATATCACAAAGGAGAAATAAATAATTTATAACTGCACGCCATAAGAAACCCTCGAATCTAACCTTTAATTTAAAAATATTTATTTCATAAAGCTCATTTCTATAGGAGTAAAATTTTTTAATAACTCCAAGTTGAAATGGCTCATTTACCTATTGAAGATCTAACAGATGACGAAGAATTTCTAGAAGTCGTAAATATAGTCTTACATCGGGCACCAAGAAATTTCAGAGAAAGGCTAAATCATTTACAAATGTGGAATGCTGAAGAATTTCGAAGTAGATTTCGTTTATCTAAAGAGATTATTGTACTAATTTCTGATGAAATTTTAGACCAAATATCATGTCTTAAGAACGAGTAAGTGTATACTGTTCCTGTACTATTAAGTATTAATTAGACATTTTTTAGAAATTCAGCTATACCGCCTATAGAAATGGTATTAGTAACATTGCGATTCTTGATGACAGGATCATTCCTACAAGTAGCTGCTGATTTTTGTGGCATACATAAATCTACAACTAGTAGAATTGTTTCAAAGGTTTTGCGAAGTCTTGCTCAACTGTGTAACCAATTTATTAAAATGCCGACAGTTGCAGCAGAAATTGAACAAGTCCAGCGAGGATTTTTTGAAATAGCTTGATTTCCTAGGTGTGTAGGAGCTTTAGACTGCACACACATAAAAATCCAGTCACCTGAAGGAGCAAATGCAGAACTTTATCGTAATAGAAAAGGTTTTTTTTCATTTAACGTGCAAGTAGTGTGCGACTCCAAACTAAAAATTCAAAATATTGTGTGCCGTTGGCCAGAAGCAACACACGATTCTAATATCTTTAAGAATTCTAGAATTGGTGCCCGCATAGAAAATCGTGAGTTCGGGCAAGTTAGTTTATTGATAGGAGATAGTGGATATGCCGTAAAGTTCATTTAATTACACCATTACATAATCCCCAAAGCCCTGCTGAGCACTTATTCAACGAAAGCCAAATAAGAACGAGAAACCCTATTGAAAGATGCTTTGGTGTTTGGAAGCGAAGATTTCCTGCTTTAGCTTTGGGAATTAGGTTGCATGTTGACAAAGTTGAAGCTCTGGTTGTAGCCACAGCTGTTCTGCATAATATTGCTGTTGAAAATGGCGAACCTGTACCTAAAGCAGACAACGAAGAAGTTGAAGCTGCCATACAATTTGCTAATGATATTAATTTAAATTTGCCACCAGAGCGGGATACAGGTGTGAATCTGAACAATGTTGTGAGGCACAATTTAATAACACAGTACTTTGGAAGATTAGTGTAGATAATATTTTCTAATAACATTTCACAGTAAAGTTAATGCAAAATGATTATAATAATAATAATATGTACATATTTAGTTTATATTATAAATTTTAATTATACGACTACTTATTACAGTATGAAATATTGCTATTTATTATTTTCTTCTAATTGTTTTCTTTGCAACCTAAAAATTTCCATTTTAAGCTCATGTTCTTCCTTTTTTTGTTCAATAAATAATTTGTGTTTTTCGCTCTGTTGTTCCAAAAATTGCAAGTGCTTTTCCTCCATGTGCTTAATTTGCAGTGTCCGCTCTTCTACAAAATATTGTTCTTGCACAGACACAAGATTCAATTTAGAAGCAGCCCACAAACCTATCTTTGATTTTAAATTATCGGTATTTCTTTGTCTGCGACTTGGAGTATCTAATAAGAACACAAAGGAGAAATAAATAATTTATAACATTCATGCCATTGTCATTTACCATTTGCTTGCTGATTTACTTTTAATTGAGACGATTTTGGTTGCCTCAACATATCTGGTGTAATACTCGACCAATCTTGAAGAGCTAAAATTTAATTAGTGAGCTTGTAATTTACACAAGAAAATCACAATCTTACTAACTATTATCCTTAGAATACTTATCAATTTCTGTACCATCGTCGATAGCATTCACTTCGTTTAATTCTAAAAGACATATTCACATAAATTTAAATAATAGTAATATATGTTTGTTTACCAGTTAAATCTGTATTCACTTGATCTCCCAAAACCACTTCTACGTCATCGTCAAATTGACTCGAAACAATCACCTCTAAATTAAATTGCATAAATAATGTATAAATTCACTGCAACATAACAAACCTCTATCATCATCAAACTCTGAGCAGAAACCTGTCACTTGTTCCCCGAGTATTTCGGCCATTGCTTTATCCACGGGATCATGTACAGGCGTAAAAATGTTTGATGGACCGCCCTCAGTGTCATACAAATACTTTTTTTCCTCTGCTGCCTTTTGTTTCGTTCGTTTTTTTAAATTTTCGTATTTGTTTTTAAGTACTTTAACATCCCTAAATTGACCTCCCGCCAACATGTTGAACTCTCGACATACTTTGTCCCAGGCATGGGTTTTTACTTTCAAAGTGTTTGTGTCACTTTTACGGCCTTCAATATCCTTTGAATATTTTCTTACCGATCGAAGAAGTATTTCCTGTTCTCTTGGAGAGAAATTGCTAGCACGTTTTCCTTTATCCTGTCTTTCCATCTAAAATCATAACCAATCAACAAAATATGAATGGAAGTTTGATACTTCCAATATATTTTAAGTAAGATACGAACATTATAATACGATTATTCAATTTCTAAAACACAATTGTCACGATTTATATTATACACCTTTCACCCGCCAAAGAATACAAGCGTAAACATAACCAAGCTTTAATTTCTGCGGTTTAAATTTCGGACAAACGTACATTAACCAGAATAGCCAACATATCCAGATCGTAAGTTCAACTGAACCAAACTTGAACTTGCTCCATACAACGCAAGGTGAATTAAACCCGAGTTTCTATTGAGCTTTCGCTTACTTGAACCTTAGTTTAACCGATGTCGATACAACCCACCCATAATCACCAACTGTGTTTGTAATTTTAAATGTTTATTACACAGCATTTTTAGTGTCAATATGAAACGGCAATAGTTTTGAAAAAACTGTTCTACAATACAATTAAGACAAAAATACAAAACGCTAAACGAATAGAAAACCTAACTTAACCTTCAAAAGCTCAAAAACACAAATGAATTTACAAACTTTATGAACCAAAATAAGACCTTTGCTACTTCTTTATTACAGAATTATGAAGAAACACCTATCTATAGCTATCCTGTTCTATGAAGTGAAATTAGTAGACACGAGCATAGAATAATAACGGGTGTTATTATTCTATGACACGAGTAACATAAATTATACTATAGTTGTGTTTTCTATCTACGTATTGAGATGAGTCACACGCAGGTTTGTTTGGTTCCAACTATAAGTTACTTTTTATTATCTTTACTATTTACAGTTTTTGTTAGTTATAGTATACTAGATTCTAATGCTTCTAAACATTTTTGTTGCACGATATTTAGTTTTTCAATTTGTTCCAACTCTTTCTCTGTCAAATCATTTGCTCTTTAATTTCGGCCAATAAAGCATTATCAATATCTTTCTGAGCTTTTCTTTTCAACTTCTTTTCTGTTGTAAATGAAACTGGAAGTGCAGCTGATGAAGCAGACACTGGTGTATAAGATGAACTTTCAGAGGACCCTTCGAAGATTATCTCTTAACGAGAACAAACAGGTTCCGCATCCTGTGAATTTATGCTTTAATAAATAATCATGTGGGTCAAAATTAGATATTGGGATAATTGCTGCACCTAAAATTTGGACAATTAAATGATTGCTTTTTTGTATGTTTGTACTTTAAGAGAATACTTATTTATACCTACCAAAATAAAATATGATGTATGTCCGTGTCCGGGTACAGTTGTTACATATTTGGGGACCGTACATACTTTCAGGACCGCTGTTACTGAATTAAGGAACCGTTGTTATTCACACTGGCATATGTAATTACACACTCACACACACAGACACCTAACATTTCAAGCATAACAATAAATAAATAATTAAAAACAAAAACATTTATTTATAAAATCTATGTAATATTATAGCCTATTCCCTATTAAAAAATAAATCGTTTTTTAATTGGGATTCCTCTATTGAAAAGTTTCTTTTTTGAAAATTGTCTTGGTTTTGAACATTTGGATAAGATACTTGCCTCATCTATTTCATGCCTATCAATTTTCGCTGGCCAAGTAAAATACCTTCCGTTTCTTCCCATGAATTTAATCGTTAATATTGAACCGTTTTTATTCTCAACTTCTCCTACACCAAAAGGGTCACATAAATAGTTTTAGATTCAATTGATATTTACCTGGATACCAATTTTTTCCCAAGCCACAGCAACAAAATCACTAATCTTTACTACATCCTAGAGATTTCCATAATATGCTTGTTTGGTGGTTTGACGAACTTAAAAGCTATTGTTTCTATTAAGGAATGAAGTGGGAAAAATAAATAAAAAATTAAAGAAGGATACAGTGACATCAATACATCCACTTCCAACAGGATAATGTTTGCAGAATTCTAAACAACTGAAGCAACTTAAATTTCTCAAGAATACGCTTGAATTATTACTTCTGTTCCATACTATTTGGAGCACGGAAAACACACCTTTGACTGGAGCAAGCTGCTTTGGAAGAAGTGTCTTTGAATTGTCAATCTTTTCTTCACCTACATTTACTAGATAAACACTAGGACAAGCTTTGGTAAGTTTTTCCACAAACTGCTCTACATTTAAAAGCTCATTTCTTACAGCTACTAACCTATCTGCGTTTCTCTTCTATACACCTTCTGCAGCACCTTTCCAGTGGCCAGCTATTAAACAGTTTCACTTTACATTAATATTAATTGTAGGAAAATACTTAGCAAGGTAATAAATATTGTATCTATTTTTATATTGGAAAGAAGGTCCGTCAGATTAGAAATGGTAAGTATCTACTAAAGGATTATTGTCATTAATATATTGTAACATTGGTAACAAATTCCCCCATATAGCATGAGCACCATGGTTTAGGTTGTTAGAAACCAAGCAAAATAAATGAGGAATAACCAGTTTCAGAGCTTTCACGAGTATAGAATACACCGGTGTGCAGAGTTATTTGTTTCTGCAATGCCCCGAAATGGATTTCCTGTACTTCTTCATTGGGATACTTGCATCGTTTGAGGACATATTTTGTTTTAGTACTTTTATATTTCTAAATTGATGACTGATGTTAAAAACACGCCGTTTAAAAGCTGGTAATAAAAGTTCAAATTTTTCAATTAATTAAGGAATTGATACCTTTATTTGTTTACGTCACATTATCTTCACTATTATAGATTTCTCTTTGATAGTTCTATTTTTCGATTTCAGTAGACCATTGCGAGCATTAAATTTGCAACATTTTTATATTATGTGGTATACTGTATTCGACCTTTTTGTCTTACACTGTTCACATTGCTTCAACATACATTTTATATTATCTGAATTACAAACTGTTGAATCAATTATACTAGTATAATTTTTATATGGAACAATTTTATAATAAACCAGTTTGTATAAGATGTACTTTAAATTGGCATGCTTAATACACATGCACGTGTTTCTATCTGAAATCTTGGGGGGCACAATGTAAAAAGGTCTACATTTCAGAAAGACTATGTAAGATATTTTTTTATCATGAATTTCGTTGAATTTTTTATGTAGTTCTTTAAAGCTGTGAAGAAGGATCCTTTTTTGGACTTGCTGCTGTTTAACCGTTTTTGTATTTTTTTTACACGCACAGAGGCGGCTGTTTACATCTTCTTTAAAAAAAGATTTTATAGATATTGATGGCTCACCTAATATACAGTCTTTTCTTCTCTTCCTATTTAAGTTTCCAGAAGTTACCTTTCTGAACGTTTTATAAGATAACAGCGACGAAGCTTCATTTATTAATATCAACTTTTTTAACTCGGGAGCAGCAACCAATTTTGCATATTCTGAACGCTGTATTTCACCAGAAGCAACTTTTTCTTTTTGCTTTTTTAAATGTGAAATAACTTCTGCAAACAAAAATCTTCTTTTAATAGTAGGAGGAAGCTTTAACATAGGACTTCCAAACGATTTCATTAGTTTGGTGTTTGGCGATGGACTTTTGGTTTTATTTTTAATCTGCTAAGTCTGCGTTTATACCGATCTATTCTATGTTTTGTCAAGGCTAACTGTTGCTGCAATTTCTTTAGATCTCTATATGTTTTACTTCTATTCCTATTTTTCTTTTTGCGTCTATATAATATTTTTCTGGATGAAGACGAAGTTGGTTAATGTGACTCCGCTTGTTCCTCAGAATCCGTTGTTGGGGGAAGTGGCTTCTATTAACTTTTGTTGTTGTATTAAAAGCTTTTTCTTTTTCCTAAATTGTTGTGCTCTCTGTTTTCCCTGCCTCCTCACTCTTCTCTTTTCTCTCTCTATCATATCCGTTATTTTCTTCCGCTTTGTCTGGTTATATTCTCGGTTCCTTAATCTTTTTTCTTTCCTGTTGACATGAGACATTTTAGCCCTCTGTCGTCGCTTTTTCTCTCTCTCATATTCTTGCCGTTTGGCAATTACAGCGGTACTTAATGTGAAAGTTTTTGTTTTTCTGTTATTTTCACAATTGATAGAATTATTATTTTTCTTTACGTTATCACTAGTTATAATCCTTCTCTTATTCGAAAACTCTTTAAGTTTTACTTTAATAACCGAAGGTGCGTCCATATTTCACTTTCAATATAAAACTTTGATTAGATAAAGCTCCTTTGACTAAATATTATGTTTTACAAAAGATACATTATATTAATTTTACGTAAAAATACAATTAACTAACTATGTACTTTGGAACATCGTTATTTATCAGAAACGTAACTTCGGTCCCCCATATGTATAACTACGGTGCCAAATATTCGAGGCAGTTGTTACAGGGACCGATGTGACTGATACTTTTAACTTCATTTACAATATCACAACGAATCTGTGTTGCATAACCTAAAAAGGTAGCGGTCACTCAGTGCTAGGTTACTGCAAAATCGGATGAAGTAT
Source organism: Platerodrilus igneus (assembly GCA_036346225.1). NCBI lineage: Eukaryota > Metazoa > Arthropoda > Insecta > Coleoptera > Lycidae > Platerodrilus > Platerodrilus igneus. Next base: position 356,500 of record JARFIW010001539.1, read on the forward strand.
TAATTATCATGGGCTTTGTTAGTGTACGGGACAGTTGTTATATCGTAAAACATACGTTTCTATAAATATAATTAGATAATTAATTAAAATTTATTTAGCAAAATAAATACCTACCTTAAAATATTTTTGTAAGTATTCATAATAAACACTTACCTTTTCTTGATCTTCAGTTTCTTGTGAACCTGTAAGTTTCATGTCTAAGTTATCTTCTACCAAAAAAAAAAACCTTACATTAATAAAGCTTGTAAAACAAACAGGGCCATGTATGATATTAGAATACTCGATATTAACTTTAGTACAAATTTACTTACGCCTATAGAGAGATCCATGCACTAATGTAAGATCATTGCAAGGCAGACAACCTAAAATTTTATGAACCTTCTCGTAGAATTTTCATTCTGAGGGTTTACCATCAGATGGACCAACAGCTATTTTTTCTGTCCTTAAACTAATAAAGGTTGCAATTTGCACATTAATTTCATACCTGTACCATTGATTTTAACATCAGTCCATTTAATGTGATAGCTCTTTTCTGCAAGGTTTTTATTTCTTTGACAATTTCCTGATAAATGTGTGCGTTGCGCTTTTGACGGCGTGAATCGCTTAACCTGTCTTCCCATGTATCAAGTTAAACCACCTCTAAATCTTGATCCCGCCGAAACAGTCTATTCGAACTCGTATCAGGATCAAAGAGATAGCCGTATCCAAGACTAACCTTCAATTTACTCAGGTTATGTTTAAGATATCAGTCATAGTCAGCTGATTGGGGGATTTGCCATTTTTTCGTGATATCGATTACTAACGAACACCGGTGACTACATTTCAACTTGGTCGTTGGAAACTAAATGATCATTTATTTTAAATTAAGCTGTTTATGATCATTTATAAAAATACATGATGACACCCTTTAACTTAAATTATAATTTACCTTTAATGATCATTAAAATACTCAGTGTGTCGAGGGTATATCGTTTCATTTCTTAAGCCATGTTCTCATTAACTTAACGTAACATAAATTAACGTAGCGTAAGACAAATTAACATAACAAAAAAGTTAAAGTACATAGACATTTTTGTTGGCGTTCGAAACGAAAATTATCTTAATTTACTTAACTTAACGGTTCATAAAGTTAAAGCAACTTCAACTTAACGAAGTTCTTAATTTCTGTGTTCTTAATTCCGCCAATCGCTGGTATCTAGACACGGCATAGCTATATAGATTGTACACATTGTTTAAATTAAACTGGTAGTTACCGCCAAAAATAATAAGCATTTATCGTTTACATAACCTCAACTGTTTATTAGGCGAATGTTATAATTCATGTAAATTTAAACACAGAGTACATGATTTAAATTTGTAATACGGTATATAATTCCAGTTTCCAGCATTTATTATAGATGATTGAAAACTTATAAATAAGGTACATAGCTACCACCATTTATATGATAAGAAAAGATCAAACTTTAAGGACGCCACCAAACGGCAAACTTCCTGGATCAAAATTTTGAAGTTAATGAATAAAACTGAAGAATAATGTAATTAATACAATTATTTGGCTATAAACAAAAATATATATACGTTAGATAAAAATAACGTGGTTATTATCAAGTTAAGGTAGCAGTTTGACGAAGTACGCATGCGTAGCAAACCAATAATTAACTACTTTAAGTTGTTTTGGACGCAGGAATCTTATATTAATTTGTGTTACGTTGATTTACGTTACGTTAAGTGAATAAGAACATGGCCTAAGGCCTTGTTCCTATTCGATTGTAAATTTAAATCATGTACTCTGTGTTTAAATTTACTAAATGAATTATAACATTCGTCTAATAAACAGTTGAGGTTATGTAAATGATAAATGAATGTTATTTTAGGCGGTAATTACTAGTTTAATTTAAACAAGGTGCACAATCTATATAGCTATGACGTTTTTAGATATCAGCGATTGGCGGAATTAAGAACACGGAAATTAAGAACCTCGTTAAGTTGAAGTTGGTTCAACTTAATGAACCGTTAAGTTAAGTAAATTAGATAATTTTTGTTTCGAATGCCAACATAAATGTCTATGTACTTTAACGTTTTTGTTATGTTAATTTGTCTTACGTTACGTTAATTTATGTTACGTTAAGTGAATGAGAACATGGCTTAACTCGTAACTAATTTTAATCCTATATCGTTTCTATTTACATATTTATTCTGTGATACGGTCGTTTTGTTAACGTCGTATTTTGACATAACCTAATAAGTTTATTATGAATTATGTTTTCTTGTTAATTAAAGCTGGAATTGTCTTTTGTATTCCTAAGAAGTCTCATAATATTTATTAATACGGGTAAATATAGGTTACTTTCTTCTGTAATCTATGGTAAAGTATGGGCTATTATATTTTAGGTTCGACGAGGCAGTTTTATGTGCTATTTTCTTATGAATGATTATAAAAGGCAATGGCTTCACCATTTATCTCTTTTATCTATTCGTAACTGGTCTCAAAGAAGCAGTGTCCAATTCTCTTGTGGAGTGTTTTCCAATCACAGCGATTTGGTTTTTGATACCAGTTGGAGCAAGACTTCTACATTATAATTTAAATAAGGGCCCCTGTACTTTCGGCCACGTCCCCAATGCTCCACCCGAAGGTACTACATTGGGTTTAAACGCGAAAATATAACGTGCTTTAAATTAAACCTAACTTCAAAATTAATCCATCCTAAATAAAAATCTAACAACCTGAAACAAAAAATAAAAATAGGGTTTGAATAAAGGTATCCCTAGCGTTGATTTTGGAGTGTGTCCGATCAACAAGACACACGCGAAAGTAAAAGAAGAGGAATCGGTAATATCGGGTAGCAGTCGCCAGCTCTGCTTACCGGTGCGACCTGAAGGGTCGACTTAAAACTATCCAAAGCTAGCTAACTAATTAATAATGGATTCAAATTTCTAAGCATTTGCCAAATATTCTAATTGTGAATCCAGCTATCTTGCCTGCTCTATATATTTACAAATTCGTCCATCTTGGTTTAAGCAATTTAGCCTAAAACCGTCCCTAGCTTTACCTATCATGCCGTAACTGATTTATATTATAATTACAATCTTCTCTAGTGCATTCTTCCTTCCTATTAAAACCTGGAAAATTTGGAATTTTGCCGAACCCTTGCTGTTCCAAGCAAGGTAGGGATCTTTAACGTGCGTGACAACACACACACACGGGACCTCCATTTTACTTCTCATCCGAACGAGGGTGTATTTTTGTGAAAAATGCTCGCCTAACATTTTTCAAGCGGACCGTGTCGGGATTCGAACCCGCAAGCCTTCTACAGCAGAAAGGTTGCTTTATGTGTATTGTGTAGTGGTTATCTTCTCGTTAATTAAATTTATATTTTGTGAGACATTGTACGACATTATAATTTGAATTAGGGCCGCTATACTTACGGCCACGTCCCCAATGCTCCACCCGGAGGTACTACATTGGGTTTAAACGCGAAAAATAAACGTGCTTCTTATTGATTCTAACTTCATAATTAATCCACCCTAAATAAAAATCTAACTAAAAATCTAACAAACTAAAATAAAAACTAAAAACAGGGTTTAAATAATAGTATCCCTAGCGTTGACTTTGGAGTGTGCCCGATCAACAAGACACAAGCAAAAATGAGAGGAGGAGGGATCCGCAATACCGGATAGCAGACGCCGGCTCTGCTTACCAGTGCGACCTGAAGGGTCAACTTAAAACTATCCAAATCTAGCTAGCTAATTTAAAATGGATTCAAATTTTCTAAGCAGTTGCCAAAAGTGTTAATAGTGAATCCAGCTATTTGCCTGCTCTATAAATTTACAAATTCGTTCTCCCTGATCTAAGTGTTTTATCCTAAATTTGTCCCTAACGTTCCCTATCATTCCCTAACAGACATAATATACATACAATCTTCTTTTCTATATATACTGCTGCCAAAAATTGGCGACAGAACGTCAAACAAATCAAGCCACAAAACAATACAATGCAGGCAAAAATATTAGTGTAAAAATAAATAAAAAATAATACAAATATATAAATAAACATATAATAAATATATAAATAAATTTCTGAATAAGCAAAAGCATGTGACAGTGCATATATATCAGCAAAAGCAAATACATTATCAGGTTCACTCGCATGAGCATTATATCGACTAGCGCCATTACACAAAAAACGCGCTTGTTAGATTATTTCAAAATCTGTTTAAAATCACAAATCCATGCTCATGCGAGTACAGCCGCCACAATTTTATTCTTACCTTTAACATAATTTTCTCCAGCATCCGAAGATCTGGTCGTCCACCTATATCTATTAGTTTTCTGCCTTCATGAAGGAGTTGGATATGCACTGTTAAAGTCCTGGATCACAATCACTATCACTTTACTTTTAAGTCCTGGGGGGATGCGCGGTTTCACTCTATTTTATTATTTCTTTATTTATTACACTTATTTAAATTAATGAGGTTTCCTGATTTAGTTTGTTGTTATTTATTTGTTTCGTTTATTCCCGATTTTCTGCGCGTAGAAGGTGGGACAGTGATTGTTTTAGTGTGTGTTCATCGTGCATACTAGAGTTTTGGGTATACTTATTTAATTATTATTGTTATTGGTTTTCTTTCTTTTTTTTTCTTTTTCTTTTTTTTCTTCTTTTTTATTGTTTTTTCTGTTTTTTTTGGTTTTTTTGCAGGTTTTGGTTATAATGCTCTTATCATGTCAAAATCACGCCAGGTCGAAATCTATAATTTTTCAATCCTCCCACCATCCCCTCCCGACTTACACACGGTTATCACCGTCTAATCTCGCAACCCTTCCTGCTAACTCTCTAAAGGCTGTCCAGAACGCCTTCTGGTTAGCCACTTCCCCGACTTCCTCTAGGCTCTTTGGCCATGCTAGACCTACGATAGCTAATTTTGTATCAGCCAACCCTCGATTTGCCGCTTGAAGCGGGCAGTCGAAGAGCACGTGCTCTGCGCTTTCCGCGCCCTCACCGCATTCACAGCGGTCGTTGTTGGTTAACCTGAACCTATGTAAATACGCTTTCAGGGCGCCGTGCCCTGTTATCAACCGAACCATTTTTTGATCGAGTTTTACCTCGATCTTGCCTCTAGCTTCTAAGCTCGGTATGAATTTGTGGGTCAACCTGCCCATGGCAGCGTTGTTCCACCTCTCTTCCCATTGTCGGATTGACTTTTCACGCAGCTTTTTTGTAATCAAAAACTTCGGTATCGACGAATGTGATATTCGAAAGTCTTCCGTCGCGGCCTCTTTAGCTAATTCATCAGCCCTATCGTTTCCTACGTTACCATTGTGCGACCTGACCCAACAGAACTTTAAACGTCGAAACTCGAGCGCCGTACGCGCTATCCTCCAGACGTCTGCTTGGAGGTCTGTCGAGGTGTTCATGTTTGTTAATGCCGTCAGCGCCGATTTACGACATTGTACGACAGGTGAGTGTCTTTAAATTGTTATAATTGTTTTTACATTATTGCTCTTGTAGTTTTGTAAAGCTAAAGAAAGAAATTTGTTTATGGGAGTGTTCCATTATTAAAGATTAATCCGCTTTTGGAAGTGTAAGTTTTGAAGTGTGTCAATACTCTCTAATTACCATTATATACCGTTCTCATTTAACTTGGATTCTTTTTCCTTTCGTTTATACATTTTTATGGCGCCTTCTATTTGTTCGGTTCTTATAGATTAAACTTTTTACCCATAAGCCTGGTTTTTAAATCTCAACATGTTCAACACATAATGACTTCACATATGCTTGTTTGGTTTGCATGTGAATACTTTTGGTGGCATAGAAATTATTCTGAGAACTGGAGCACAGCATCGCCAAGGAGTTCAGATTTTATTAATTAATATATTACAAGATTAATTGTTAAAATATTTAGTTTACATTGTTGATGAGCCAGGATTGAGGACAGATCCTAGAAAAATTGAATGTATAGTTAATTATACTGTTCCAAAATGTACTAAGGATGTTAGTAGGTTTATTGGTCTTATTTCGTGATGCCGGAGATTTGTTAAAGATTTTGTTAGTCGCATGGCACTGCTGAATCATTTAACAAGAAAGAACGTGAAATTTGATTGGAATGAAGAATGTAATAAAGCATTTGTGGATATCAAATAATGTTTAATTACACCTGTGATATTGTTGTGTCCTAACTTTTCAAAAAATTTGTTTTGAAAACTGATACGCCACAAGTTGGACTTGGTTGTGTACTTAGTCAACTTTACATGAAGATGAACACGTAATACCTTAAGCTAGTAGGAATTTAACTGACCAGGAAAGGCAATATTCAACCACCAAACTTGTGTGTTTAGCTGATGTATGAAGGATCGAAAAATTTCGCTCGTACATCGAGGGTGCAAAACTTCAGATTATATCAGATCATGACAGTTTGTTATGGCTGAATTGGTTACCGAACCCTTCAGGCAGGTTAGCTCGTTGGTCACTTCGACTTCAAGGTTATGATTTTACTATTATTCATAGTAAAGGTGCTAATCATCAAGTACCAGATATTTTGTCACTGGCGGAATGCCTTATAGAAGTCAAAAGAGAGAATATCTATTAATATTACGGTCGCTTACAGGAAATAATAAGGGATAATCTCGTCAAGTATTCACAATTTCGTGTGGCTGGAGACCCAATTTATAAACGTATGCCGTAAAATCACCTTATCTTTGACGATGAAGAACACTGAAAGTTAGTTATACTCAATTCATTAAAAATGGCTATTTTTCTTGAAAGTCATGATGCAGCAACTGTAGGCCATATATGCTATTTCAAAACACGTGAACGTATTTATCTTATTATTATTGGCATGGTATGAATGCTGATATAGCTAAATATGTAAGGACTTGTAGCGTGTGCCGCTTCTATAAACCGGAACAAAGGTGCCCACATGGAACTATGTTTGAATGAAAAACTCCCATGCCATGGGAAGTCATTTCGATTGATATAATTGCTCCCTTATCTTTGTCATCAAAACGTAATCGATTTATTCTGGTCGCCACTACACCAAATACAATATATTATTTTCTTTTTAATCTGCAGCTAGTAGTGCAATTATTAAGCACTTAGAAGAAAACGTCTTTTTAATTTTTGAAGCACCGGAAAGAATTATATGTGATAATGGTCGCCAGCATGTTAGTAAAAATTTTAAGCAGTTGGGAAAAAGTTATAATGCTAATATTGTATTGTGCATGATGCTAATTACCACCCACAAACTAATCCATGTAAGAGGGTGAACTGTGTTATGAAAATAATAATACGCTCTTATATGAAAGATAATCACTGATCATGGTATCAAAGCTCCCAGAATTTGGCTATGCATTATATACGAGTGTGCATGAAGTTACAGCTTATAGTCCCGTTCTTTTTTTTAAATTTTGGTAGGGAAATACACCTATCTGGTCATGTATATAGGAATATCGATGTGAATGTAAATGCGCCTATAGTTTGTGAGGACCGTAGTAGAAGAGAATGGCATCTTAAAAGTTTAAAGCGTTTATATGAGAAGGTCCAATTGTGGTCTTAAACGGCGTATAAGTCTAATGCTAATTGATATAATTTAGGCAGACGTCTTTTAACATTGACGTTGGTCAGAAAAAAAATATCTTATACAAAAAGTCGATTTTATAGCAGCGAAGTTAGCGTCAACATTTGCAAAGTGCATTGTAGTTCGGAAGTTATTACCAAATGCATATCAGCTAGAAGATTTTGTTACATGTCATAATCTAGGTTCATGGTATATTCAGAACCTCAAGGTCGACCATTCTGAGGAAGTCAAATAATTCTTATTTTTAATCTAATTTCCCGATTGGAAAATTCTGCTTTTTGGAAGGGAAGTGTTGTAACGTTTTACTTCCTACTCGTTACAAATTTTACTCCTACATCGTTTCTATGTACATAATTATTCTGTGTTATGGTCATCCTGTAATGTCATGTTTTGATATAACCTAATAAGTTTATTATGAGTTACGTTTTCTTCATAATTAAAGATAGAATTGTCTTTTTTAACCGTGAAAAGTTTCATATATTTATTAATACAGGTAAATATAGGTTACTTTTTCTGTAATCTATGGAATAGAGGCAGTTTTTGTGCTATTTTCTTATCAATGATTATAAATGACTATTGCTTCACCATTTGTATTTTGATTATCTATTCGTTGTTGGTCTCAAGGAAGTAGTGTCCAATTCTCTTGTGGAGTGTTTCTCAATTACCGCAATTTGGTTTTTGATACCAGTTGGAGCAAGCCTTCTACAGCAGAGAGGTTGCTTTAATGTGTATTGTGTAGCGGTTATCCTCTCGTTAATTAAATTTATATTTTGCGAGACAGGTGAGTTTCTTTAAATTGTTATAATTGTCTTTACATTATTGCTCTTGTAGTTTTGTCTAGCTTAAGAAAGAAATTTATACATAAGAGTGTTCCATTATTAAAGATTAATCCGCTTTTGGAAGCATAAATTTTGAAGTGTATCAATACTCTTTCTATTTACTATTATATAGGGTTCTCATTTACCTTGGATTCTTTTTCCTTTGATTTATACATTTTTTATAGTGCCTTCTATTTGTTCGGTTCTTATGGATTCCACTTTTTACCCATAAGCCTGGTTTTTAACCTCAACATGTTCAACACATTGTGACTTCACATATACTTGTTTGGTTTGCAGGTGAATACTTTTGGTGGCATAGAAATTATCCCTAGTACTGGAGGTCAGCATCACCAAGGAGTTTAGGTTTTATTAATTAATATATTACAAGATTGATTGATTGTCGACAGATAAATTGTCGAGTTATACTTTTGTGTTTATAAATCAATAAGTGGGTTATTGTTAGTTAAATCCAAATTATTGCATGCAATTATGTTCTAAGTATTTGATATTTGTTATTGAAATGTAAACTTGAATTATAGTTGATTTACATTAAATTATTAAGTTAGAAAAAGGGATATCTGAATAGGTGGTATAAACATTTAATAAATTAGGGAAGTGGAATCTTCACTCTTATTTGCCTTTTAATGTAACATTTCTTAAAGCAAAAGAAATTGACGGACAGTGTATTATCCTCGTTTAGGTGTTAATTTATTAATCTGTCTTGATATTAGACCATCTTACGCTATTAGTTGGGGAGACTCGACTCCATGGTTAATTGTGGAATTATATCATGAATATATTTTGGTTATGTTATATAAACAAAAAGGGATAGTTAATTATAAGTGAGTTTTATTATAAAGCTCCGCCTGTCTGTATGCAAAAGAGATTACTAGGAAGAAGTTACGTTGGCTGCGGTTGAATATATGTGTATAGAGATAAGCCCAAGATATTTGGAATCTACAATTGTCGCCATCCGGTTTCTTTTGGTTTTAGTCTGGCTCACCCATTTTTGGCCATGGCCCATCTTGTTGCTAATTCGGGAACTGCACCACATTTCAAGCCATCAAATCAAGAGTTTTACCACTGTATCTCTAGATAATTAAATTGCTCTTTTTTCCATTATTTTTCAGAGATAAATGATTGTATTATATAGCAATTTGTCTATATCTACAATGGAGGTCATTTTTAATCCAGTTAGTAGGCCTTGTATTTTAGGTGATGTTGCTTTGGCTTACAAGAATGACAAAAATTCCCAGTCAAATTTATTGTGAAGACGGTAACCTCCAGTTTATAATTATTTTAAGATATGCTTAAGGTTGGCCAGTATGTATGCGGTACCTGCAAATTTGTATGTAGCATTAACAATCTGAAATGTATGTATATTAATGATTAGAAAACGAATAGTTTGCATATTAAGTGATATTGATATTTGCCTTTTGAATGTGTAACAATGTCAACTTAAAAAAGACAATGTATGCTAAATGATTGCGTCCTGATACTCTAGATTGTTATAGCTACGAGGAAGCGTCACAGTAATTTCCTGCACAACAAACATAATTTATAGGTTCGTTTCTCTCAGACTTGAATATTGAAAATGATGGCAACGACATCGTCGAGCACGTACATAATTTATTTCAGTTAATAAAGACATAGTGAAATTATTTTCAGGAAATTATTAAAAAGATATCGGTAAAAGATTCAGTTACCGTAACAGAGGTGCAAACTGTTCTGTTAACACAATTATCACAGTGGGCATTAAAGTATAATATTTCTCATGTTGCATTAACTGAGCTATTAAAAATCCTAAAGATTAATTTTCTGCATTTATTTTTAGATGTCAGAACGCTTTTGAGAATATGTAGGGAATTAAACACTAAGGTTGTTGAACCAGGAGAATATTGTCGTTGTGGTATAAGAACGTGCATTGAAAAGTTACCTTGTCAATCCCTTCATTATTTTGAAGATTTTAATATTAGTATAATAGAGGTTTCTATTAATATTGATAGTTTAGCATTGTTTAAAAGTTTGGATAGTCAGGTTTATCCTGTTTCTTGTAGTTTATCAAGAAATAAAAAAATTGTTGACGTTGAATATGAAAAGCCTAAAGATACCATTTTTGTCAGATATCCTTATAGTTGCTATAGATATTGTTACTAATGAGATATAATTTAAAGATACATTTTATTCAGTTAGAATAACTTCTTTTATATGTGAACCACCAGTCAAATCATTTACAACAAATACCGAAGGCCATTTAGGATATGTAGTAAATGTCATATAGAGGGTGATTATAATATTAACGTTCGAGTTGGTTTTCCTGATCTGGATAAACTTCGTTTAAGAACTAGCAATATTTTTAAATCAAAATGTCAAGAGTCATAACATAATGGTACATCACTAATTAAAGAAATTCCAAAAACAAATATGATCGTTAGTGTTCCACTTGATTACACGCATTTAATATGTCTTGGTGTCATTAAAAAATTGTGTGTAGTTTTGTGGTACTGTGGCAAGCCTTTCACTAAAATATCTTTTCACGAGATAGAAGATATTTTGGAATCACTTATATGTCAAACAAGAAATATATCATTAAAATTTAGTAAGAAACTGTAAAAATTGATTGAAGTGAAATGATGCAGAAGGTAACAGAGTTTCGTCAATTTTTATTTCATAAAATGCCAGTAGTGCTGAAGAATAAAATTTACATTAATAGGTATTCCCATTTACTTACCCTTCATGTGTCTTGTACTATTTTAGCCAGTAGTAATGGTTTTAATTACGTGGACTAGGCGTCATGTCTCCTAAAATATTTTGTAAAAGTGTTTAGAACACTATACAGATTAGAGAATATGTTGCATAACATTCATAATTAGTTATATATTACAGATGATGTTAAGAAATATGAGCCTTTGACAATTTTAATGCTTTTCCTTGGTTACAATCAATTTTGAAATCGTTGCAAAAAGCTGAAAAACCATTGTCTCAAATAGTTAAAAGAAGAAGTGAAATCGATCACATGTTAATTCAAAATCCTATAAATAAACATTATTCTTTGTTTACAAATGAGCATAATGAAGAATCATTTATGAATCTTGTCATAACTACACATTTCAAACAAGTTCTTTTTAAAAACTTTATTTTAAAAACTTGTGTACCTGATAATGTTATATTCTTTCTAATGGAAGTATAGCTCTCATTAAAAATAAAGCATTTTTCAAAATGGTTTTTAAATAATTAGCAATAGATTCTTGCATATAGAGAACTTTATTGAAAATCCCTGCAAATCTTTAAAAATAAGAATTTTTTGGTAAATTCTAATATGGAACGTCTTGAAATCTTCAGTGTTGCAGTAATTTTTAACAAATGTGTTAAATTGAACTCTAAAGACAATTTTATTTTTTCACTACTCCATACTAAATCACCTTTAAATACTGAATAATTGTTTTTGAATTGCAGGTACGTTGATTGTTGATGCATTTTATGGATGTGTTGCTTCGTTTGCCATTAAACTCAAAATATGATGGAAATGTCTTAGAGATAAAACAATTTTGGATTTGCTGACTTTTTTAATTGCTTATATCAATATTACAATGGAAGATGAGCAGATTTGGACGATTGCCCAGTTTCAGGATAATTCTGTAGAAGTAATACGCACTACCTGAATACCAGCAGATCATTGTTATTGGCCAACATTTGCTTAGTATAAAAATACATCGGCATATCATAAATGTGAACTTATAATTACTATGTACAAAATTAATATTTTTAGGAATACAACGTTTGGTATATTTTTACAGTTAATGCAGTTATCTTCTGACAATTATAGAAAAGCCAGATCAAAAGTCAAAATAGCAGAGAATACCTATCAGTGACTTGACTTCAGAAGCAAATCCTTGTCTAAAAAGAAAACGGCTTTAGAAAGTTCTTACATCTTCTTCTTCATTTGAAAAATCGTTTAATCATGAAATGTCCACACTAGCGACTCCTCCAAAATTGTCTGCTCTACCGTCATATGGAAAAGGTAAATTATTGAGAATTAAGTATATGCATACATATTTTTACAAACCAATTTTTCTTCAAAACAGTTATTCATTTGTTGTTAGGGTTTCTGAGTTTGTAAATATAGTTCCTGAAAATTTTATTAATAGCATATATGTTTGGATTCGTGAATATATATTTGTATACATTTTATTGCAAACGCCAATAAGTATAAGTTAGATGCAAATCTAGTAGTATTGAACTTTTACCCTAATTGTGAAAAATTGTTTACTTAATATGTTGGTATGGGTATCCATGAAATTTGCCAGTAATGTGTTTTTTTTGGCAAAAGTACTCTTTCACTATAGCCGGTGGATTGTTGTGATATAGAATTCATTTGTTGCTGGCAAATAATTAAGTTTATGGTAAGGAAAATGTTACCTTTTTCTTACAAAGAACTGATTTTAAAACGATTCTTTAATTTGCATAGTATACTAAATAATAACATTTAAAATATTTATGCGCTATTTCTTTTTTAAGTAGGACGGCAATAGATTTTGTCAAAGATAATACAGTGCTGGCGAAAAAAAATTTAACCAATAGTAATCTTCTGATTATTTTTACATAACTTTTTAAATATTATTTTGCAGGTGACAACATGTCATCAACCCGTTTCACAGCTATACATTTTAATGTAAACGGTGCGATGTAAAAATTTTTAAATTATCACATGGAATCCTATAATTTAATATAAAAATATTTACTAGCAACGGTGCATTAAAGCCTGTCTTGGGGACAGCAGCAACCCCTATACTGAAAAACATTATAGTTCATAAACGGCACGATACACCATTTTTAAAATTTTCACATGCAATCTTCTAATAGTTTCCTTCAAAACTACTCTCAGACAATGCTGTGCCAAAGCCAGTCTTCGGGGTAGCAGCAACCGTTAAACTAAATAAACTGTACCTTGTAAAGGAGTGGAAAATAAGTTTCACGTGCAATTCTCTAATAGTCCTAATAGTCTACTACAAACATAAACACCACTAGAAGCACAGTCTTGGGAATGGCAACGACCCTTAAACTAAATAAATTGCACCTCGTACAGGACCGTGTAAAAAGTTTCCACATGCAATCCTTTAATTGTCTATTACAAAGATAAACAAAGTCAACGGTTGGCGAAAGCCAGTCTTGGGGATTGCAGCAACCCCTATACTAAAAAACATTATAGCTCGTAAACAACTTGATAGAAAGTTTTCAAAATTTGCACATACAATGCTTAATAATGTATAACAAAAACATCCACCAACAACAGTGCACCAAAACCAGTCTTGAGGGTAGCAGCAACCCTTAAACTAAATAAATTGTACCTCGTATAAGACTGGAACAAAATTTTCACATGCATTCCTTTAATAATCTGTTCTAAAAATAAACACCACCAACAACGCACGAAGGTCAGTCTTGGGAGGTGGCAGCAACCCTTATACAGGAAAATATTATAGCTCGTAAACGGTTCAACAGAAAACTTTAAATAATTTTTTAATGCAATGCTTAGTAGCCTACAATCAAAACATCCATCAGCAATGGTATGTAAGTTAGTTTTGGTGATAGCAGCAACCCTCCATCATCCTTAGGTCTTCAGTCCTGGAACTGGTTAGACGTGTACTATCATTATTTCCTGTTCTGAACTAACCTACGCATTTCCCTGAAACTTGCACTGCCTGCTTCTATCACTATCTGATCTGGGTCTAAATCTACATCCTTTTTCCTATATCTGCTTGTAATATATCCCATACCATTTCCCATAAATGCCTTAGAACGCATTTTGCCCTTCTATTTCTCCTATTTTTTTCCACAGATATCCTTGTTCTCCTACTATTTCTATAACCTAATTGTTATTAACTTTATCTGTCCATGCTATCTTCCTCATACATCTGAAGCACAACATTCCAAAAGGCTGCTACCGTTTTTCTGTCTACTTTTCCTACTGTCCGTATTTCATAGGCATACTGTGGTGTGCTCCACACATATGCTTTCAACAATTTCCTTCTTGTTTCTATGTTTGTTGTCTTTTATTATAGGCGCTGTTCTTTCTTGTTAGATGCAGTTCGGTCCCCTTCAATTGTTTTACAATTATTACCCTATGCCTTCGACATTCAGTGGTTGTGAAAAGTGGTAAGTAGCCTGTCGCTGCCAAGTTCCCCTAGTACTAGAACATTTACCAATTTAATATTTTTTCCAATATATCTTTTCGCACAGTCAACATTAGTTGCAGATATTTTACAACCAACACCTGTAGTTGTTTATAATAATCATCAGATTTATCTGCCCTTATTTTTTCGTTATTAGGTTTCCGTCTCAAAACTGGTTGGACACGTACCTGCACTTATTTATATTCTGAGCTAGCTTACACAGTTCCCTGAAATTCTCACACAGCCTGTATACAGCTCGGTTCCCCTTCTATTGTTTTCTAATTTTATGCCCTATTTCACTGAGATTCAGTAAAGGGGATTAAGCAGCCATGGCTGCCAAGATCTCCCAACACTTAGACATTTGCTGAATTAATAGTTTTCCAGTAAATCCTTGCACACAATTAACATTATTCAAGAATATTGCCAAACCAATACTTGTAGTTGGTTATAATAATCATCATGTTTAAGTACAGTTACTTTTTTCGTCATTAATTTATCTATCTTGGGACTGGTTGGATGCGTATCTCCATTGATTTCTATTCTGAGCTAGCCTACACATTTTCCCCTTTTCTATTGTTTTTTCCATCATCACCCTCATTGCTAAAATAGCCTCCCGTGTTCCTCTGTTTTGCCTAAACCCAAATTGGCTTCTTCTAGTATTTCTTCAGCTCGTTTTTCTATTCGATTTTGTACAATTCTAGTTAATATTTATGATACGTGTGCTGTTAAAAATATTGTTCAAAAATTTTCACTTCTATCCGCGCCTTTCTTTTTTGGTATGGTTATATGATGTTACGTTTGAAATCTTTTGGTATCTCGCCTGTCTCATACGTATAGCTTACAAGTTGGAAGAGACGTTCAGTTACTGCTTGTCCAGCGGCTTTTAGAGTTTCTGCTTGCACCTTATCTGTACCCGAAGCCTTACCATTTTTCAAACCCTTTAATGCTAATTCAAACTCATTTCTAAGTATAGGATATCCCAAGTCATCATTTTTAATGTCTGATTCCTGTTCTAATGCAGATAGTTCCTCTTCTGCATATAAATTCCCTATATATTCTTGCTATCTACCCACTTTCTCTACATTTTCTATAATGTTGTTTCCTTCTGCGTTCCTTATATTTTTGCTATACGGTTTTATATCCCTAAAATTGATTCTAATTAGATTGTATGCCTCGTCTGTCTTTCTTATTTCTATCTTAGTTTGTATCTCTTTGCATTTTTCATCAATCCATTGTTCTTTAGCTTTCCTGCATTTGCAAATAATTTCCCATTTTATAACTTCGTATCTCTGTTTTCCTGTTTCATTTGATTTATTTTTGTACCTTTGTCTTTCTTCTATTAAATTCAGGATATCCTTTGTTATCCACGGTTTGATATTTTCTTTTGTGTATACCCCAGAATATCTCTGCCCGCCATGTCTAGGCTGGATTTAATGTTATTCCATTCTGTTTCTACTTCCTTAGTATCAGATATTTTCCCGATATCTTTTAGCAATTCATTTGACTTTTTTCAAATATTTGTTGAATATCTTTATCTTTTAGTTTCTCTATGTCAAAGTGCCTTTTTATGTTTCTTTTTTCAAATTTTTGAATTTATGTGCGGCCTTCATAATTACGATGTTGTGGTCAGTGTCTATATCTACTTCCGGGTAGCTTCTACAGTCTTTTACTTGATTCCTAAACCGTTGTCTAACACACAACATAAAGGAAGTTACCTACATCACAAACATCTGATTTTGGTGGTACAATTAACGATTTTGTAAACGGTCAGGGATTTATGTTTCTCAATCCCTTCTCTTATTGCTGGTTCTGGAACAATATCTTCAGTATTCTTTTAAATAAATTGAATTATATCATAATAGTAAAATGATTCTAAAATAGCCTTTTGTTAAAAAAAGTTTCAATAAAGCCTGCTTTTTCTAGATTATTGATAATTGAAGTTTTGTACACGATTTCTGAAGCTGTGAAATGTGGGTAAGACAAATAAAATATTTTTTTTTCAGAATGGCTAGCGTCATCTTAGAGTTCAGGCAGAAGTAAAGAATGGGCTAACGAAAAACTGGTATTGCCCTGAAAAAAAACAAAAAAAAATCTGTTTCTCAGAACTATTTTTGAGTATTGTATTTAAATAAGTTCAGGTGATGCACACAAAGCCTTTTGCACATTTTCGCACCAACGAAGTTATATTGTGAAGTGATTAAGTTTTGAAATTTTAGTGTAAGGTAGGCCGTCATTATCTACTATGTTCCATTATAGCAGATTTCCCAGATCGTACAATAAACATACATACTATAAACCATAATTAGCTTTACATACCCCCACCTTAAACCATTTTGCAGACATTTTAATGCGAATATGTCAATAAACTATACGAGAACGCTTTATGCATCTAAATGAACATAGGAATGACCAAATATTGTACTGACGAGGAAATTCTTTTTACAATATCCAAAAAAAATTGTATTTCAAGTTAAAGATTTTTCTAACCCATAATCCCTTCAGCATCTTTTGTTAAAGTGTGCAAGAGACTTTCTTTAAAATATTTGGCGGTGCGCTTTAAACGTTTTCCAAAGAATTCCTTTTATTTTCATTTTTGGCTTAAAATTGTCGGAAATGGCGGCGTCCGCACATTTAAATGCACGCTCTATTAGTCAATTAACACCACGAAAGAATGCAGCTTTTTTAATAATTTGTATGTATGTTTCAAATTTCTTCAAACATTGGTAAAGTATTGAAAAAAGAATTTTTTGAGTGGTTTCATAGAAAAATGGTGATAATGTTTTTTACAAACCGGAACTATTCTTTTAGTAATTTCACGAAGTGGAGATCGTTTCTGCTTACGTTTCGAGCTTTGATGTCATTCATGCAAGTAGCAGCTCATTCTCAAAATGCCGACGGTAAAACATTTTAAGTACTGCAGTTGAATCATTGCTAGTTATTGAATAATACCTACCGCGATGTTCAGCTTCAATTAAATAATTGTATAATCATCACACCTATAAAATCAATTAGCGTATGTAAAAGCAAAATAAATTAAAATAAATTTATTGAACATTTATTTCCTGACGCCTCCACCAAAATAAACCGTTTTAACGTCTTGATTTACACAAGCGTATCGATAAGATGTAAAGACTACCAACCTTTCTAGAATTAATAGAATTAACGTTTTGTATTAAAAAAAAAGGTCATCAAATTTGAAATCTAAACCACTTCTTGATCATGGAAAGCTATGATAATAATTTAAAGTGACATTTAAAGTTACATCCTGATATAATTTATAAAACATTGGGAATGCATACACATGTTTTAATTTAACAGTGCATCGACACAAAATAGAGTATTATAATGCGTACGCAGCACTTTAAGAGACGGTAGTATTAATATAATCAGAAAGCGGTCGAGTATTGATGTTGTAAGTTTATTCACTTACCATCTGATAATAATACTACTGGAACGTTTGAAGTCGCCAGGCAACAGAAAAACAAATGATTAAATGTAGAATGTCCAATTACTCATATCTTAGTTTCTCTTAAGGTATTAATTGTATGTTTCATCTCTGTTACTTCAAAGAGTTATTGACAACGTTGCAGGAAGCAAATGTGATATTAGATTTAATGTTAAATGAAAGGAAGATATAAGACGGATGCAAAATTAAATGGCTTTGAAAGGACTCTATAATGATAGGAAAATACAAAATAGTGTATATCTATATATTTTACTATTTTACAATGCTTTTGTGATTTTGGGCTTCTCCAAGAAATAAACAACAATATACTCCACATATGTAATGACCTATTTCTGCTATTTCTGGTGGACGCTAAAATGTATCAACTTTGTAAGTACGCAGAATTGCTAGCAAAATGTCTATATATATATATATATATATATATATATATATATATATATATATATAGTAACATTACTCTGAAATGTTAACGTATTAACAGATTAATTAATTAATTAAATTTCATTAACCTGTATTACTTACAGGCGGAATTCCATGATAAATTACCGTTATATTTTAGAAGCATCCCTTATAATACACAATACAATACCCTTTAAAGCTTATGTTGGATATAGATTGACGAATCTGATAAATTTAAATAGAAGTTTCCCTTTTAACTTAAACAAAGAAAAGCAATTTTCAGTTTGTAAAACTTAATCTTCTTAATATTTCAGTGCTTGACAGCGGTTTATAGAAAACGAAACATTACAAATAGCCAAACAATTTGCCAACCATTGTATTGAAATCCATTTCGGCTCAGGTTAATCGAATCCCAAAGCAGGTTCTGTATTGCACCCGGTCGCAAAAGCCAGTACGTCAGATAAACAGACTTGACAATCACCATCTGAAACATAAAAACTGTTTAAACTATACCTAGGAGATGTTGGAAATCTAATAATTATGTAGGTTCGTTTTTACTCAAACTACTAGTCTTCACAATTTTGGAGGTAATCCCTCCACAAAGCGATTGCTTTGGATTCTAGTAACCGACGGTGAGTACCATCTGATAATCTTTTTATAGAAAATAGACGATTGAGATATTTTGCTGTAAGTTGCGTCTCTTCTTTATAGCAAAATAAAAGTGAGGCTTGCTTAGGATACTTCTTGATTAGATGCAGAACATCAAGCATTTTTAGACCATCGGCAAATTGCTCAAGGGCTGTTCGAGGATGGTATATAACCAAATGGTGTAAAATTTCTGGAAAAATAAAACATTATTACTAAAACGAAATTCAAAAACTGAATAGTTGAAAAAATGTATAAACCGACAGGCAATAAATTCGCTTAAAAATAGAAAATACTTTAAATAATAAAAGATTCCATAGTATTTGTGAAGTCGGGGCCGATCATCAATCAGTTTTGATACTTATACTCTACGACATAATTGATTTATTCGTGTATGTAAGTGCATCTTATCATCTGAATTCGTTAATTTACTCAGATTTTAAAAATATAGTTGATACTTTATCTTTAAATTATTTAACCTTAACCTTTTTATATATTCCGTTTAGTTTGAGATGGCTGTTAAAAAAGTTGCAGCAAAATTAGTTTAATAGTTCCGAGATAATTGCGGACCAACATACTCACATCCAGTTATACTAAAATGCACACACACACACACACACACACACACACACACACACACACACACACACACACACACACACACACACACACACACACACACACACACACTCATACATACATATACACATACATTCCCGAAAATAAGGAAGTCTGTTATTGCAGACATAGTTTAAGACAGTTTACGTGATTGTCTATTTCGTATACCTTTGATTAGTTTGTCTTTGTCTTCGAATGAGGCCAGTGAAAGCCCCAAATCCAGTAATTCATCATGACTTGTGATAACGTTTTTGAATGATTTTAAAGTTTCAGCCGCTGTTATTTCTATTATGACTTTTTGAAATGGGGTATGTTGTAAGTCTTCTACCACTGGATATCCAAAACCATTTACCAGATAATCAAACAGTCTTTGAGAGAAAATTGGGCCATGGACCGCCGTGAATTATTGACATTGCAAAAATTCTCCCTGCATACAAATACTTCTCTTTTCCAATAGCAGTTAAGTTCAGGGTACAGATTTTTGATTCTTCTTGTCCTGAAATATAAAATACGTACTTATTCTGATATTCAAAAATGTACAACTGTCCCATACCAAGAAATATCTCACTATTTTGAAGTTGCTTTAAGCTCAGTCGAAATAGTTCACGTGAAGGTCCACCGTCGTCGATAGCTCCCTCTGCAACCTCGTCGACATCCACAAATTGAACGTCGATTTTTTGGTAGGGCAAAAAAGTACTACGTTTCATCGCGTTTATCATGGAAGACGCTGGATTTTCTTGACACGCGTTCACCAAAAGAGGTTTCTCTACTAGAATTGCTTGCCGAATAATAGTCACTTCGGCTTTAAGATCCAGAGATTGCTCGTTTTTTTTTTGGAAATTCAAGACTTCATTTGGTAGATCTTCTCCGGTGGAGATGGTTGCATTCAAAAAATATGTAGAAGCAGCAGGCAAAGCAATGGTAGTAGCTATCTCGTATCTAAGTTCTTGGTAATGTGTATTCAAAAATTCTTGCAAATCAAACATGTTGTTTGATAAACAGTTTGTGGTTTCTCTGCTTTGAACGCACGTATCATCCTGATTTTCTACAGATTCATTAGATGAAGAAGATGTTGATAAATAGTATCCTGAATTTTGTTTCCGCTCTCTCAGGTGACGTTTTGTGGGTGGGCGAGTGTTAGTTGCTTCGGCTTCAATTGAGACACTCACTTGTTTCTTTTTCTTGCCTATCTTTAGTTTCTGCTGTTTTCTTCTACCCCTCAATTCGGGTTTTAAAGTAGTATATAAACAAAAACTGAGCCTAGTAAAGCCTGTTATACCATAAATTTGCTCAATGGTTAAGTTTTCATCGAAGCTATTTGCTACAAAATTTAACAGATCTACATCATGCTCTGCCAAAGGGCCCTTTTTAATTGATTTTCCATCGGGAAAATATAAGGCAATGGCTTTCTCTAAAATATCATATTTATTAAATGACCTTGGAGCGTCAATTTGTCGAGCACCTCCACCCTCGTCAGATCGCACGATGTTATTACTGCATTTCCAATTTATACTAATTTTTTTTGTGGGTTTATATGAATTTGGCAATGGACCTGCCTTATTCTTGGCTCCACAATTGTTGTTATTGCTATTTTCCGAGGTTCCTTCCACATATTTTATTTTCGTTTTAAGTTTTTGAGCAAGAGTCTAGAGGGTGCTTAAGACTGGCTTATTTTGCTTTATATAGTTGGTGGTAAATTCTTTTATTTTGTATGTATCCTACTCGGTGCACAGATCTTCCAAGTTCTGTAGGGCTCATTGCTCGAATTGTTGAAAAGTCGATCTGCAACATAATTCTCTCATGATTATGATAAAATACTTTAAAAATTAGATAAAATATGAGAGTAATCGTGCAATGTATGTTTTACAGGGGTCGTCCGTCACCGTTGTATAAAGTTTGGGGCGCTATTGATCAAACTGCATATAGAGCATTTTCTAATTATTTCGACTGCAATAAAAGAAGTAATGCATCTAAATGTATATGTATATTAGAGAAACGGTTGTATGGGGGGTGGACGGTTTGAAATTTTCAAAAGGGACAGGCTAAGTGGTAATCGAAAAAAAGTCACGTTCCATTTTTTTAAGCTTGATTTGACGGCCCAAACACGTCAAGCCATAACTTGTTTAAATTTTGATAGCAGACTATGTTTTGCAAATAATTCCATTTTCTTTTAACCTCTGTATTTCCGATAAAGTATTAGATAAAACAGAATTGCTTATATGATCTTTAAGTTATTTTTTTTTAAATAATATGGCGTGCTACATTTTTTAAAGGGCGTTATTTTAAAAAACTTTTCCAATTAACTTTTTTTAAAAAAAAACCCTATATTTTTCAGACGATGCATTTGCATTTTTAATTTTTTGATTGTTCGTATAATATAGCACATATACGATATGCTACAAAATGCTCATCAGTTTTGAGTCATTTAAAATATTAATTGGAATAATAATTTTAAAGATTAATTTATTTTTAATTTTTGAAGTGATACGTATTATGTGATATATTATACAGACATACAAAGGATATAAATATAAATATAAGTATACAAATATAAACATAAACATAAATATAAACAAACAAGAACACGAAAACGAAAATGAACACAAACACGAACACGAATACGAACACGAACACAAACACTAACAGAAACACGAACAGAAACACAAACACAAGCACAAGCACAAATGTAAATACAAATACAAATATAATATGATATAATGTAATGTAATATAATACAATACAATGCAATATAATAAATTGCAATATAATATAATGAAGTGTGATATAATATAATATAGTATATTATAGTATAATATAGTAAAGTATAATATAGTATAATATAGTAAAATATAGTATAATATATTATGATATAGTATAATATAACATAATATAACATAACATAATATAACGCAACAAAACATAACAACATAACATATTATAATATAATATATTATAATGTAATATAATATAATTAAATATAATATATTATAATATAATATAAATATAAGCACAAAGAAATATAAAATGCATCTATAGATTAAAAGAGAACTACTACTTAATAAAAAAAGTCTCAGCACGCCACTGTATTTTAGTTAAAAGACATGATCATTTCTTCGATATCTATTATATTAACGGGAAAACAGATTTGAAGATAAAAGCAACATTTAAGAACTGCTCGTATATCAAAAATTATAACTGTTGAGTTTGATATGTTTGGGGCATCAAGTCAAATGTTTAAAATAGAACAAGGCCTGTTCTTATTTTTATCCACTATACATATAACACTGTACACATACTATATAATATGTATAAAAGTATAAAGTATGTATGGTAGAGTAGGAAGAACGTATTCTTGCCATTGTCTGAAATTATTAATGTGCTGCTGCGTATACGATAGGTGTAATTAACACGTGAGAGGAAGAAAGAATCATAAGTTTGCGTGTTTTGAGCAAAGTATAATAGTAGTAACAACATACGTTAAGAATTTATGATATGGAAAGACACAAATCTAAACTATACCTTCATTACAGTTGCCAGACATAACATTTAGGCATTCCTAGAATATCATTTTTATAGATTGTATTTTAGAATAGAGTATAAAAGCTTAATGTTACAGAAAATTCTTTACTCTAATATTTTGCAGGTCAACATTTTTTAACTCATAACATATACCTATGATATTGACTATAAGTTATTATGAAATAACAGTAATGGCAACGGGAAAATAGTAATTTTGGCAACGCTGAGCATATATGCCTATATTAAAACGACTGTCTCACGCCAGAAATACCGTGACTGCAATGACAGGTTAGATTACTGTTAGAAATAGATATTATTATTAAAAAACACAAATTAGATATTATTATTAAACAACACAAAACACAAATCACTTAACACGCATATTAAAACAGTCTGCAATAGTTTTAGAACAACTGTTCTGATATGCGTGTAACGTGATTTGTGTTTTTTAATAATAATATCTATTTCTAACAGTAACCTAACCTATCATTGCAGCCACGGCATTACTGGCGTGAGACGGTCGTATATTAAATACACAATTGTTTACTCTTGCTACATACAAATACAATAATTGATGACGTGCTTTCATTCTTTCGTGATTCTTAGTAGCACATGAACATTTATTATTGGTTATCAAAGATAATACAGACTGTTTGTCCTTTTTGTATAATGCTTACGTTTTGCTCTTTCATTGTGGCAATACTTTCACCGTCAATTCCACATCCCAATAAGAACTCACGCTCCTCCATCTAGAATGATACCAGAATTTATTGTTTGCACATTGATTATTAAAAGCCAGTTTCTAATTAAAATTAGTTGTAAACTAAGAAGTTATTGAAAAATATTCCGTGTCAGAACTTAATTTCCTACAATCTACTGTCAGCAATTAATACCTTAGTGCGAGCCAACGAAAAGATACAGTAATAAAAACGCCTGCGGTCACGGCGCGATAACGTAGAGTATTTATTGTTTACAAACTGATTTTGTGGATCACACGTAACGTGCCTGCGTAAAATTAAATGTAAAACTTGTGGTCGCGTGGGCCCAGGCTGGTCAGAACAAATCAGTGTTGCATGCAAGGGACAATTCCTTTTTGAGTATGCAATACACCGATATACAGGGCGAGTCTTAACAAGGTCATATATTGTCAACATGAAATGCCAAGACATTTTACGATAATTATAAAAGAATAGGCATTGAATGAACGTCAAATGACGATCATCAGATTAATATGTGATTCCGTGAATTCATTACTGCCGACGGAAGCAAACATCAAGACTGAAAATATGCCAACTAAAACGCGTCGTCAACATATGTAGCAAATCAGAGAACCGATCGAGTTGAAAATACATTGCGTGACAGAAGTTAATTTTCTTCTTTTCCAATAGCCGAATAATTTAATAATCGAAACGATATGGTTAAAGACATCAAGCTTTGTAATTGGTAGTAATGTACTTTCTGAACGCACTACACAATTAATTAACGAATATCTATGATCTTTTGTTCAGAGCTATTAATTTCACTATTTTTTGTTCGAACTTTTTACTTTTTATTCGGGCTTCTAAAACTAGCAGCTGTCATACCAAGCACCTCCAGGTGTCATGTTTGCTTCTGTTGACTATAATAAGGTAACAAGTAACCCCATCGTAAAACATTTCTTGTATTCAGGCGGGGTGGGTTTAGTTGTTTTGTGTTTTATATGGATTAGTTTTCGGTAGCGATTATTTTTAATTATTGTTTCAATAAAATCAAAATCTCAAAAGTTAGACTAAACTACGGTTAGTAGTAAATAAATTACTCACTTGTATGCTTCAAATCACCTGTTACACGTCACTCACTACACTAACTGCAGTTGCTTTTGCAAACCCAAGCGCATAGTCGTTTATCCCCAATCTCAATAACCAGGTACTAGTAACTCGAATCTACAATTGTACGTCGAACCTACAATTGTAGATTGAATCTACAATTGTAGATTGAACCTACAATTAAAGTTCGAACTTACAATTGTGGATCGAACCTACAATTGTAGATCGAATCTACAATTGTATATCGAACTTACAATTGTAGATCGAATCTACAATCGCATGTTTAAATTGCAACAATCAAAGTCAATTTTCATTTAAAGATTTTAAAAATTTTTGGCCCTTCTACGCCTTCGTACAAAATGGTAAGAATTGATTAAAAAAGACAATTGTCCTTCCTTGAGATAAGTCTCTCAAGGTTTTGCATGAACATTTGGACATTCTCGACTTGTCTGGCGCCCTTGCTAATTGTTTTTAAGCCACAATATTTATGAAAGGTTAAGTGCCAAAATTTTTTGTTGTATA
Organism: Platerodrilus igneus; assembly: GCA_036346225.1. NCBI lineage: Eukaryota > Metazoa > Arthropoda > Insecta > Coleoptera > Lycidae > Platerodrilus > Platerodrilus igneus. The sequence goes on from JARFIW010001539.1 coordinate 382,033, forward strand.
ATATATATTAATTTAGCCCTTTCTGCAAAATTTTAACCATCTAAACGATCCACGACCTTCCAATAGATAGTGCCGGTGACCCCCCTTTTAATTTTTGTTTTACAAGCCGCCCCCATTTTATAATTTTAATGAAAAAAATATACTTAGCGGCTTTTCTGCCTGTAACAAAATTCATGGCGCCCAACTGCCTTGAGCCTCGTTTTTTTAAAGAATTAAAAATCTTTTAATTTGCTTATTTCATTGTTATCAATTTTATATAAACTACAGCCTTTCAAAAATATAGGTGGCATTTGAACAAAAAGAAAGAAAAATTCGAGTGTGAAATAATTATGAGGAAATTTTCTTGAGATATATTATTTTTACTTTTTAAAGAGAATTCTATTATAGCATTGTACACATTCTTTAATTCAAAGATGGAATTTACATACAGTGTTGATAGGTTATTAAAAGATGAACTAGTTTATGAAATAACTGTACGAGGAATAAACACGGAAGAAATGACAGTAACTGATTTAAGAAGAACCTTACGAAAAGCGATTCGAATAGAAACTGAACCAGATGAAGATTTTAACTACCCATTTGATTTTACAGAAGATGTGACAGTTGTTAAAAATGTTTTAATGCTTTTACATAAACATATTTCAGATTTAAATGTTTTAAATTATGACAGTAATAAAGTAAGAATAGAAACAAAAACTGCATATTGTTATTCTAGATGTTCCAGGAGTTTACCAGTTGACGATAATGATGAAAAAATTAAGAATAACTTACAATCAGAGTTAGGACGTTTAATTGAATCTTTTCGTAAAATAGAAAATGACATTTTAAAGAAAAAAGCATAAATTGCTTCCAAAGAGGATAAATCAATTATAGATGAACTAGAACGAGGGGAAACGTCAGAAATATTTGACATAAATAACGTAGACTTGATGGAATTTGACAAAAAACTAGACTTAGCATCATCTACAACAAAACAAGAAAAAACTGGGGCCGAAGACGAACACAAGCAATATATTAATAAATCCTTTCAAAATAATAATCAAAATTTATCCTATAATAGTTCTGTAGTTTATAAGGTTACTCCAGTTGCAAAATAGGAAATAACATTTGATGGCGATACTTCGGTAAACGCATTTTTAGAACTGGTTGAAGAATTAAAAATTGCTAGAAATATGTCAGGCTCTCAATTTTTTGCAGAAGCATGTGATCTTTTTGCACATAAAGCACTGATATGGTATCGTGCAAATAAATCTTTAATAAATAATTGGACCGAATTAAAAAAAGCATTATGATGAAAAATTAAAGCAAGAACGCAAAGGGAAACCAAAGTATAGGACGCAGCAGCAATGACAAATATGTTTGCTAGATTATTAAAACCACTCACTTTGACAAAACAAATGAAAATATTACGAAAAAATATGTTTCCCCTTTACCAGTCACAATTGAGTTTAGTCGAAATAACTTCCATACGAGAACTAAGGTGAATGCACTGGATCAGTTGCCAGCGAGAGAGGCGCTTAAGCGGTAGGTGCGAAAGTGCGGGCTCCGGAATGGCGGTTAAAGGGGCCAATGTTAAAAAATGACCGTCTTCAAGTTCGATAGCGAAATAAGATTGTTGAGTATACACAAGCAAAGGGATCAAAGCATTGTGCAACTCAGAAGACGACAAAGGTCCGGAGTACCTTTCGAGTGAGTGACGTAGATTATGACGAAAACGGAGAATCCAAGCAACAATGCGAGTAATAAAAGGAAAGGAAGAGTAATTTTCTAGAACTGATGTAATCCAAGAGGATGTTACGACAGCGGATAAAACAATAGAGCGTTGTTCAGTAAGAACTTCAGGAATATCTGAAGGCGGAATATATGGGCTGTAGCTTTCGAAAAACCCATGCAAGATTGGTGAAGCCGCCCACCATAGAGAACATTGGTGCAAGTCGGTAGGAAGTAAACCACGTGACCCGACATCGGCAGGATTCTCGGTGGAAGGGATGTGATGCCAAGAGGCGCGAGACGTGTTGTCCTGAATGTAAGCAACACGGTTGGCGACAAAAGTCTTTCAACGCTGCGGCGGGGAACGAATCCAGGAAAGGACTACCATGGAGTCAGACCAACAACAAATTTTATGAAAAGTAAGGTTCGAATCAAAGGTTTTGAGGACAAAGACTAATAATTTTGATGCCAAAGTGGCGGCCAACAATTCGAGACGAGGCAAAGAGATTGTACGAAGGGGTGCGACTTTAGACTTAGCGCACACTAAGCGAACCTCAACTGCGGAAGGAGTAAGAAAGCGAAAATAAACGACAGCACAGTAACCACGTTCGGAAGCGTCAGCAAAGCAATGAACTTCGCACGTAGTAAACTGTGGCTGGATAAGCAAGCGGGGTAAAGCGAAATCCGAAAGAAGCGGTAACTCATGCAAGTATCTCTCCCACAAACGGAGAAGGTCAGGGCGAGGAGGAGCATCCTAATCTAATTTTAACGACCATAAACGTTAAATTAAGTGTTTTACCAAAAAAGTAAGGGGGGATAAAAGTCCCATGGGGTCAAAAATACGAGCTAAGTTAGAAAGTAGGTTGCGTTTGGTACAGCGGGTACTTAGTGGCTGAACTAGAAAACAAAAATTATCTGAAGCGGGATTCCATCGAAGACCTAAAACTTTTAAGGGTTGAGTATCAGGATCCTCAAAGGAGCGGGGTTGCGCAAAGATCTTTTAATAATGCGTGATGGTTACTAGACCATTTATGCAGTTCGAAACCACCAAGTTTTAAAAGAGCAATTAGTTGGTTACGTAGAGCGAGGGTTGGTTCAATAGAATCTCCACCAGTAGCGATGTCATCAATATAAGTATGGTGGCGAAGTGCGAAAGCGGCTAACGGATAAGAATTTCCTTCGTCCACGGCCAACTGCTGAAGCGTTCGTATGGCAAGAAAGGGAGCACAATTGATTCCATACGTAACGGTATTTAATTTAAAATCCTGAATGGGCTCCTCAGGGGAGAAGCGCCAAACAATTCGTTGATAGTCACACTGAGCGGGATTTACAAGAATTTGTCTGTACATCTGACGAATATTGGCAGTGACGACATAAGGATGTAAACAAAATTGTAACAAAATGGCGGTAATATCGGGTTGCAACTTGGGTCCAACATACAAGTGATCGTTTAAGGACGATCGAGAAAGAGTTTTAGCGGATGCGTTGAAAACCACTTGTAATTTCGTACTTACGCTTTCGGGTTTCACAACGCAATGATGCGGGATGTAATAAGAAAAGTCCGAATGACACCCAATAACAACAGATTGCATATGTTGAGACTCAAGATATTCACGCATAAACGAAACGTATTGTTCGTAAACACGAGGCTGCTTGAGTAGACGATTTTCTAAAGCGACAAACCGTTGTAAGGTAAGATCACAACTACCTGGAAAAAATGGTTCATGATCTCTAAACGGCAGTGAGACGACATAGCGACCTTGTTCATTGCGGCGAAAGGTATCGATAAAATGTTTTTCAACAAGAGTTTCTTCAGGCGTGAAAGGTTGAGCGGCGGGGACAGCTTCGACTTCCCGGAATTTAGCGACGATATCTTCCAATGGGGAAGTAGAATCTGTCATGCAAAACAAGCTAGTTATTTCAGAAGCGGACGAGGAAGGTATGTTTCCCATTAAAACATATCCGAAAATGGTATTAATAGCAACAGGCGTATCACTATCACCCTGAATGCGACCGTCTAATAACACTTGGCGGAACATATTCGGGCCAAGTAAAAAATCAATGGGTCCTTATTGAGCAAAGAGCGGATCAGCTAACTTGAGGTTAGCCAGATGATTGAAATGTTGCAAAGAAATATTGGAAATAGGTAAATTCTCATAGATTTTGAAAATTAATAATCGGTGAAGAAGCACCTATTGGTTTGATCGAAATGGCGACAGTGCCATGCTGAGCAGCAGAGCGCATGGAACCTAAACCACTAAGGTTAAGCGAATGTGGAGTAGTAGGAAAACCTAAACGTTTCACACTACTTTGCAAAATAAAAGAAGTCATACTTCCCGAATCGAGTAAACCGCGAAATTGCTGGAAAAAACCAGAGCAGTCAGCAATTTCCACTTGAACGGTGGAAAGTAACAGAAGGTTTAGCTAAAGAATTAAATAAAACGACGTTCGAAGTTGACGGATCACTACAGCTGAACGAAATCGATGATTCCTCAGAAGGCCGAGTCGCGAAAGGCTTGTAGCGGTCTTGAGTAGCGGGAATAATACGAGGTGATACCTTAGAGGCGGTGGTGACCGGGCTCAAGCGAACCTGGTTATTAGCAGCGAAAGCGGGTTTAGACGAAACGCGATCGAAATGCAATAACGAATGATGACGTTGATTGCATTGGCGGCATGAAAAGGTAGACTTGCATTTATTTAAAATATGAGAATTACTCAGGCAATTAATACACAGATGTTGGTTTTTTGCAAAGTTTTAGCGATCCTGCGACGAAAGTTTAACGAAATCATTACAGCGATAAAGATTGTGATCTTGTTTACAAAGCAGACATTTATTAGAATTAGTTTTTGTTCGAACTAACATGGAAACGGCGGTTCGAGGCTTAGACTGATTGCTAAAATGAATAACTTTGTTTAAATCAGTTTTATGATTTACCGACAAATTAGATAAGGATTTACACGTTTTTTCGAGATAAGCAATTAACTTTTTATAAGATGGGATTGCGGTAGGATCTTGATGCAGTTCAAAACTACAAACGGTGTGTACATCCAAGCGGTTTAATATCATTTGTACAAGAATAAAATCCCAATGCTCTACGGGGAGATCAAATTTTTTCAACGTCTGTAAATTATCCACAAAAGTATCAACTAATTTTTGCAAACCGACGGGGTTATCGCAGTTTAATTTAGGAAATTTATCTATATTGTTCCATAGAGCAGAGGTAATGTGGCGGATATTACGATATCTTTCAGGAAGTTTTGTGTATGCAACAGCATAATTAGCTGCGGTGAGATCAAAATTTTTAATCGTTGCCAGTGCGGAATTTTTTAATGATGATTGAAGATATGAAAATTTATTTACGTCGGACAAATTGGTATTAAAATGGACTAGACTATCAAAATGATCGATGAAGCTTTCAAACAGAGTAGTTTCCCCATTAAATGTAGGCAGGGTCAGCGGCGGTAATAATACCTTTGACCTTAAGTTATCTAACGGCGGCGTGGAGACCTCAGCCTGCGGTAAAGTTTGGGTGGTAAACAGCTTATAATATAGAGCTTTTATTTGAAAATAATTGTAGTCAAAACGTTTACGGATAGCCTCTTTAAGTTCACATTTTTGATCAGCGTTGTCGGCTGAAGAAATCGCGCCCACGATCCAATTGTGATGCGTAAAGAAAGTGTCCTTGACGGTTTCTAATAAAGCAAATTGAGCGCGAAATACATCTAAAAACGCGGGATCTTCGGTAGATTTTGAGCAATCTCCAACATTTCTTCCAGCTGATTAATTACGATGTTACGAAGGAAACCAGTACGCTTTAATTTATCTGCCATGGTCAAACGTATAAATACAAAACAAACGGGGATAAAATAAAGAACAAGAACCTGGCGGTTTATAAAGCTTAGCGGCGACACACAAACGTAAACCTAATTGCGAGAGATAAGAAATAGTCGTAAACAACTCAACGATACAAATTATACTAATTGGCTGTCACTACTTTGACGAGCAGTGTAATTAATTATGAGCTTGCTATTTATTCCAAATCCGATGAGAAGCATACCAAATTGTAAAATGCGGCGTAATTTCGATAACTAATTTAGTAGAGAAAATGAACTGTATTAATTTAAGGGTGTTTTAATAAGCAAAGTAATTAATGTTCTTCAACAAAACAAACAAACAAAAGCGTTTACTATAGCAGTCACCTTTAATGATGCGATGGTAATGAAAGAACGTTGGAACCAATTAACAGCTTGCAGCACAAGTAAAAATGGCGGTTCATTAAAGCGGATCATCCAATTAGCGGCATGCAGCACATGCAAAACTCGACGCGGCACTTACATAAAGCGGTTAATATACAAAGCGGTGATACACAAAGCGTTGTGACACAAAGCGGAGTGACCAATTCAAAGGACGGCACTATACTAAGAATAAATGCGACTGCGGTTTGTACGATACAACTATATGCGATTTGTATAAGCGACTGCGGTTTATACGATACTTGAGCGAGCTTCTTGGATATTCCAAACGATAATTGTTGCGGCCGCGCATTGACACAACGTTTAGCATTCACACAGGTTAACGTGCATTAGTAAACACAGGATTTTGTCCTAACAAAAATCCTATATATACCGCGCCGAAGTTAGAATAACCAACAAGCTCAATGTAAAAAAATTTAGCTATAAATTATTTACAAGGACGGAACAGTAATTGTTTCTAGTGTTTAAAAATGCCTCGCTATGCGCGGCTATTGTACTATTCTAACTAAACTAATTAATAAAGTAAATGTACATACGTTAACCGAGCACGCGTGGTTTATATTCTACATACTGTAACGGTCACTTTGTTACGTTACAATGACTCTCACTGTATATATCGTAATTAGATTAGACGTAACAATTTATTTGTAAAATATTGATTCAGGGCCAAGCATTTAATATTAAATACAACGCGACTTTATCTGTCCGACAGGTGTGTGATAATTGTTGATAAATAGAAATACGAATTAATACATTCTTGATTAAACGTTGTTCGTCTTGAATGCGCTTTGTGAAGTGACCTACGCGTTTTCGTTATCCAAGGGTTAGCGTGTGCTAAAAGATATTTCCCTAGCTGCGTTGCAGGATATAAATATAACGAAACGTTAATTTTCTGGAGTTGCATATAGCGCGGGCTGTGCTTATTTGGAAGTTTCTGCAACTTTGGTTCAAGTATTTGAATGTTATAGGTCGATGGTGCACATTCATTGTAAGTAAAGATTGCGCCGCGTGCAATTACTATAATCTGTATTTTTAGGAATTGTTTGAAGTTGCTACCTGTTTGAAGATAGCGTCGCTATACAAATATTATTAAACCTTTACGCTGGTTAGCGTTGAAGGTTTGCTGGTACAATTGCTTGAGCATTAATCAATTTTATGCTTTTAGGGTTTTTTTTTGTTTTCTTATCCACTGGCTTATTTATTTGTTTATCCTCTTCTCTGATATTTTCGTGGTTATGGTTCTCGTTTTGGTTTTCCTTTATTGGAATTGCCTTATTGTATTTTTGGTATACGTACAGCAGATACAAGTTTGATCCAGATGTTACATTTCTTGTTATTCATTTGTACACTGATCGCTTAGTTACATATCTACAGCGAGGGACAAGTGCTACCTGCAGAGAGCAAAACACTCACACCAGGATGTATTAACGTATCCTTTTTTACGTAAGTGGCGTGGGAAGAATAAAGAATACTCCGACGGACTTAGTTGCTTACTTTGCAACTTACCAAATTTTCATATATAAAAATAATAATATCATTTTGTTCCGTTATCACTGTTAAAGCAGTTGAAAGGGCCTATAGTGATAATTTTACTATATACATTTCACTATATACAAAGTGTTGCTTTGCGCAAACCAACCCCGTAGTACTGGTTTTAACTTTATGCGACTTATTAGGAGTTGCAGGTGCAATCAGCTGTTTCCCTTCAATTAGTGTTAATTTGAATGTTTACAATATATACATATTTACATAACGTGTGCAAATATTAATCGTAGTTCTCATAAACCTGAAGTTCACACAATATCTACAGTAATATTAGTCCTGGATCCTGGATCAACCAATTAGGCAGGTAAGGTTGGTTTTATATTATAGTTGCCTTTTTGCGCGGAGCCCGCCTTGGCGCTCAACAAAATATCAGTACCATCTAGCTTTCAGAACCCGACCCATTATGCTTCTGACTAGCCGCGGTACAAACAGGCAACGTTTCTTTTGTTCCAGGTATTAATTTACGTAACAGGTTTTGGCGCCGCAGCGTTTGGGGCTCGTTATTATCAGCTTCAAGCTTAAAATATTTAACAAAATGTTTTGTGTAGTTATTGTGTAACGGACGAGTTTATGAGAACATCAGTTGCAGCTAAAAATTTAATTTAATTTTTATGAGTAGGTAGTAAAGCTTGTTTAAAAGTGTTTGAATTTGTATGTTATATTTCTTTGTGATAAAATTAATTTAAAAATGGACCCTTATCGATTGTCCAAAGACGAGTTAGAATATGAATTGTTGGTACGAGGTATTAAAATCTCGTCTACTGAAACATGTTGCGAATTAAGGAAAAAAGTAAAAGAGGAGTTATCAAAGGAATCTTTTGGTGAGGTTAAAACGATACAAAATTATGCTCCGAATATAAAAGAAGAGTTAGGTATTTGTGAGAAGTCTACAGAATTAGAATCTCAAGTTCAGTCTTTAGTTTTGAGTGGAAAACCCGTTAATATATTATATGCTGAAAGTAAACTTAAACATTTGCTTGGAAGGTTAGTACGACTTCCCTTAGTAGATGCTAATAAAAAATATCAGAGCGCGGTTGATTCGTTGATGGAGCGCTTAGGGAAAATAGATGTGTTGTTAGATGAGTCCGACGCGATACCAGAACAAACAGTGGGTGCCCATGAGTTGAATATTGTTCCGGAAAACCGATTTCTAAATGGAAATATAAACACCCCTGTTTTATCGTCAAAAAGTATACCTGTATGTAAATGGGGAATTACTTTTTCTGGAGATCCCGACCACTGTAGTGTTAACGAATTTTTGGAAAGGGTTGAAGAATACAGGGTGGCTCGCAATGTTAGCGTCATAGATTTAAATAATTCTATTATAGATTTATTGAGAGGAAATGCTCGTATATGATATAGGTCAGTTCGATCCTCCATTACGTCTTGGCAAGATTTTGTTTCTCGGTTGCGTTCTGAATATTTACCGTTTGATTATGAACGTGAACTTCTGACGGGAATACATAATAGGAAACAAGCATCGCAAGAACGAGTAGGAGACTTTTTCGCGTGCATGATAAATTTGTTTGCTAGACTTTCATAACCTTTATCAGAGGAAGAAAAATTAGCTATACTTCGCCGGAATATCTCTCCTTACTATATTCACGGTCTAGGCTTACAAAACTTTTCTACGGTGGACGAATTGCTTAATCTATGTAAATGATTAGAGGTGAAAAAACAATTAGCTTCAGATACACGTCAAAGACCCATTACTTCTTTACCTCGATTAGAACCCGAATTGTTAGGCACACCGTTTAAACTGGAAAGTAAACCCATTTTGGAAAAACGTATCTCACCTCTTGAGACAGGCGTACAGTGTTGGAATTGTCGTCAATTGGGGCATGCGTTTAAGTATTGTGAACTTCCTAAAACAAGGAAATTTTGTTTTCGTTGTGGCAAAGATGGCACTACTAAATTTAGTTGCGTGTGTTCGGGAAACGGATACGCAGGTCGTCGAGTAGCCGGTCGGCGATCATAGATACGAGCTCGGCAAATCAATCATGGAAATCTTGGCTTGAAACTGTTCGAACTGAATTTCAGAAAGATCGAATAAAAGGTTTATTTATAGATAGAGAGGGAGACTCTCGCCCTTTTGCATCTGTTTTGGTGTACGATATTGCGTGTATAGGTTTGATAGACACGGGTGCAAGTCAAACTGTAATTGGTCGTATGACATGGTTTAAATTAAAAGAAGCTGGTATTAAGTTGGAATCTAATAATTTGTTAGTTACCGTTGCTGATGGCAGGTCATGTAATGTTATCGGAACTGTGCAGCTTTTAATTAAATTAGGGAACCACGTCAGTTTAATAAAGGCAATAGTCATCCCCGAGGTGGTTGAGGATATTATTTTGGGTATTGATTTTTTACGTAAAATGGCTGTTTTTCCAGTAATTAAAGGCAACAAATGGGAGTTTAAACCCCATAATTATTTGAGCGGTATTTGCGTCAAGGATTCTTTAAATAATGTACAAAAGCAGGAGCTAGAGAAATTGGTGACTTTAGCATTTACAGAAATAGGTCAAGGTTTAGGTTGTGCTAAAGGTGTGCAACACATGATCGATACAGGAAATCGCCCTTCCATTAAACAACGATATTATCCCGTATCCCCGTATGTACAGAAAGTGATTGATACTGAGGTAGATAAAATGTTAGCGCTTGGCGTCATTGAAAAATCTAAATCAGCCTGGAGTTCGCCTATTGTTATGGTGAAAAAATCTAACAACGAGTTTAGATTTTGTATTGATTTTCGAAAAGTTAATCAAGTTACAAAAAAAAACGCGTACCCATTGCCTTACATTTCAAGCATTTTAGATCGTCTTAGAGATGCTAAATATTTATCAACGATTGATTTAAAATCGGCGTACCATCAGATCCCTTTGGAAGAAACTAGTAAAGAGAAGACTGCTTTTGTTGTACCGGGTAAAGGTTTGTTTCAATTTACCAGAATGCCCTACGGTTTACATAATGCGCCTGCTACTTTTCAGCGGTTAGTTAACACAATTCTTGGGCCGGATTTAGAAAATTGGGTGTCGATTTATTTGGACGATATTCTCATAGCAACATCGGATTTCGACACGCACATTAAGGTTTTGAAAGAAGTTTTTAAACGTCTTAATTGAGCAGGGCTTACGATAAACCCTGGAAAATGTGAATTTGTCAAAAATAGTCTCCGATACTTGGGCTATGTTGTAGATCAAGACGGTTTACGAGCCGATCCCGAAAAAATTACATCAATGGTAAATTACCCTACCCCTCGAAGTGTAGAAGAAGTTCGTCGTTTTATAGGACTAATTTCGTGGTATAGAAGGTTTGTCAAGAATTTTGCTTGCCGTGTGGCCCCGCTCAATCGCTTGACAAGGAAATCGAAACATTTTGTTTGGGATGATGAGGCTGAAAAAGCATTCTTGGATATTAAGCAATGTTTGATTTCCACTCCGATATTAGTTTGTCCTGATTTTTCCAAAAAGTTTTGTATCCAAACGGATGCGTCGCAAGTGGGTCTAGGTTGCGTGCTAACTCAAGAGTTTGATGACGGAGAGCACGTGGTAGCTTTTGCTAGTAGGAGCCTTACGACACAAGAACGCCGCTATTCTACTACAGAATTAGAGTGTTTGGCTGTAGTGTGGGGTATCGAAAAATTTAGGCCTTATATCGAAGGAGTTTCGTTCACGGTTATTACCGATCATTTTTCTCTTTTATGGCTACATAAACTACAGAACCCTTCAGGTCGTTTAGCCCGATGGTCGTTACGTCTTCAAGGTTATGATTTTAATGTTGTTCATAGGAAAGGGGTTTCTCATCAAGTACCGGACGCTCTGTCTAGAGCTGTTGCTCTCATTGACATCAAGTATGGACCGTTAGAACACTGGTATGTTGATTTAAAAGCGAAAATTTTAAGATCGCCTGATAAATTTCCACATTGGCGTGTGCTAGATAATAAAATCTATAAGTTGGTGGATAACGAAGGAATACTCTTGGATGACGGTAATAAATGGAAATTGGTTGTTCCTAAATTTTTGAGGCAAGAAGTGTTTTTAGAAAACCACGATGCGCCCACAGCTGGTCACATGGGCTATTTTAAAACTCGTAAACGCATTTGTATGAAATATTATTGGCCAAAAATGAATGCTGAAATTGCTAAATATGTTAGGGGTTGTCAAATGTGCCAGGCACAAAAAGTACAACAAAAAGCGCCTCATGGCGTTATGTACAAACGTATTATTTCTCGCCCGTGGGAGGTGATTTCAACCGATTTGGTTGGTCCATTGCCGTTATCGTCGAAAAGGAATAGGTTTATACTGGTTGTAACGGATTGCTTCACAAAATATGTTTTGTTATTCCCTTTAAAAACTGCTACCAGTTCCGCGGTTGTAAAGCATATTGAAGAAGATGTCTTTTTGTTATATGGTGCGCCCGAAAGAATTTTATGTGATAATGGTAGCCAATACGTTAGCGATAAATTTCGGAAGATGGCAAAATCTTATAAAACAAAAATAGTTTTTGATGCTAAGTACCATCCACAAGCTAACCCCACAGAGCGTGTAAACCGAGTTTTGAAAACGATGATCCGGTCATACGTAGGTGAAGTACACAGAAGTTGGGACGTTCAACTTCCGGCTTTTGGGTTTGCGCTTCGTAATGCCGTTCACGAAGTCACCGGGTTTAGCCCTTCTTATTTAAATTTTGGACGGGAAGTTTATTTGTCGGGGGACATGTTTAGAGGGATAGAAATCAACAAGGAAGACCCGCTTGATTTTAAGAATCGGATCCCGATCACGGATCATTTAAAATCTATTCGCGATTTATTTCCGATGGTTAAAAGAGGTTAGCAGCCGCCTACGAAAAAGTGCTCATCGGTACAATTTGAGGCATCGACCATTACAGTTAGATGTTGGTCAAGTTGTGTGGAAAAGAAATTTTACATTGTCTAAAGCTTCGGACTTCATTGCGTCTAAGCTTAACCCAAAGTTTATTAAGTGTCATGTAAAGAAAAAAATTTCGCCGAATGTCTATCAGTTATCCGATTTTCATTCTGGACATAATTTAGGCAACTGGCATATTAAAGACATAAAAATTGATCATAGTTTGGATCCTTTGATTGAGGGTAGTTAGATATACTTCCATCTTCTTTGAGTTAGAATTTCCAATGATTTTTTTTTTTGGGAGATGGTTAAATTTAGGAAGGGGGGAGTTGTAACGGTCACTTTGTTACGTTACAATGACTCTCACTGTATATATCGTAATTAGATTAGACGTAACAATTTATTTGTAAAATATTGATTCAGGGCCAAGCATTTAATATTAAATACAACGCGACTTTATCTGTCCGACAGGTGTGTGATAATTGTTGATAAATAGAAATACGAATTAATACATTCTTGATTAAACGTTGTTCGTCTTGAATGCGCTTTGTGAAGTGACCTACACGTTTTCGTTATCTAAGGGTTAGCGTGTGCTAAAATATATTTCCCTAGCTGCGTTGCAGGATATAAATATAACGAAACGTTAATTTTCTGGAGTTGCATATAGCGTGGGCTGTGCTTATTTGGAAGTTTCTGCAACTTTGGTTCAAGTATTTGAATGTTATAGGTCGATGGTGCACATTCATTGTAAGTAAAGATTGCGCCGCGTGCAATTACTATAATCCTTATTTTTAGGAATTGTTTGAAGTTGCTACCTGTTTGAAGATAGCGTCGCTATACAAATATTATTAAACCCTTACGCTGGTTAGCGTTGAAGGTTTGCTGGTACAATTGCTTGAGCATTAATCAATTTTATGCTTTTAGGGTTTTTTTTTTGTTTTCTTATCCACTGGCTTATTTATTTGTTTATCCTCTTCTCTGATATTTTCGTGGTTATGGTTCTCGTTTTGGTTTTCCTTTATTGGAATTGCCTTATTGTATTTTTGGTATACGTACAGCAGATACAAGTTTGATCCAGATGTTACATTTCTTGTTATTCATTTGTACACTGATCGCTTAGTTACATATCTACAGCGAGGGACAAGTGCTACCTGCAGAGAGCAAAACACTCACACCAGGATGTATTAACGTATCCTTTTTTACGTAAGTGGCGTGGGAAGAATAAAGAATACTCCGACGGACTTAGTTGCTTACTTTGCAACTTACCAAATTTTCATATATAAAAATAATAATATCATTTTGTTCAGTTATCACTGTTAAAGCAGTTGAAAGGGCCTATAGTGGTAATTTTACTATATACATTTCACTATATACAAAGTGTTGCTTTGCGCAAACCAACCCCGTAGTACTGGTTTTAACTTTATGCGACTTATTAGGAGTTGCAGGTGCAATCAGCTGTTTCCCTTCAATTAGTGTTAATTTGAATGTTTACAATATATACATATTTACATAACGTGTGCAAATATTAATCGTAGTTCTCATAAACCTGAAGTTCACACAATATCTACAGTAATATTAGTCCTGGATCCTGGATCAACCAATTAGGCAGGTAAGGTTGGTTTTATATTATAGTTATCTTTTTGCGCGGAGCCCGCCTTGGCGCTCAACAAAATATCAGTACCATCTAGCTTTCAGAACCCGACCCATTATGCTTCTGACTAGCCGCGGTACAAACAGGCAACGTTTCTTTTGTTCCAAGTAATAAAATTACGTAACAATACATGTCCAATCGAAGTGTTTTCTTTTACTAAGCTAACTATTGTTAATAAACTAAACCCTAAATCAATATCAGAAAGAGTCGACTTCCAATCCTGTTTGTGAAGCAATAAACCCTTTCGTGTCCAGCTACTATAAACAAAAACTTAATAAAACACTTTAAACCTTTACTAAGGGAATACCAAACTTGTTGTCTACAGGATACTTACTAATAAAGCAATTTAATTTTAAATAACTTCTACGTCATATTTTTGGAAATGACAGGCTTGAATATTTTCTTTGGAAACAATAGAAGATTGCCGAAGACACTCTAAGAGTGCACAAACGCGGTCACTGAACCAATTAGCATTAATACCGAGTATTCTGTGCTTTCGTGGGTTGCTCATTTCCTAGAACCAAATCTTCTGCATAGCGGTCGGTAGCACGTAATTATTTCTAGAGCCGACAAGTACTCGATATCGCCCAAATAAAGAATTAGATGCTCGATGTCTGTAAACTTCCGATTCCCTCGTAAAAGGTAGAAAAAACTCGGTCAATCATTCATCTAACTTATACTTCGGCCCGCTCCCGTTCTGATAATTTTCAAATATTTTTCAACCGACAATGGTCTCAGAATTTTTAAACCTCCAAGGGATCTATAAGTCGTGATCAGTTACACATTCTAGCTACCGGTAAACTAACATATTTTATAGTAACAGGGCGCTGTATAATACATGCATACCCCTTCTCTGCGCTACTGCTATTCTTGTAGTTGCTTGAAAAAGTCAATCGCCTTTTTTACTGCTAGGACCGCTACAGAGCAACATTCTATACTTTCTTAAAAGTATAGCACATCCCACACTCTTTTTTTGTCTGATAATTAAATGTTGCTTATATAGACTTTTACACTTTCGCATATTTAAACATCTAATACGATAAATTAACCACTGTCACTTATTCTAACGGGAACCACCATACATTCCGCGGCACCGTTCTTTTTGAATCCAACGATCCGATGGGCTTCCACACACACTAACACCTAATGTATCTTTCTTACTATTTGTTAAACAAAACTACCGGCATCGCCATGTCCGTATGTGGACGTAAGCAAATGTTTGTGGATGTATACGAGAATATGTAACCATATACATTAATCAGTCTAAGCTATTTTATTTAGTCCAAGAAAACTACTATTTTTCTAAACCACAATAATAATAGCCTTTATAGGTTTAACATTTCTACCATTTCCCAATGACTGGTGCTACGTACATGAAAACTTTAATTTCTTATAAGAGAGAATCCTTATTCTCCCCCACACTGTTGCGTAGTTGCATGCCAACCTCTTTTGGGATTATTTGCTCGTTATAAGTTGTAGGACCATCGGTTTTACCTAACTACACTTCGTGAAACCCCTTTAATCTTTTTAATCGTGTCTTTCTTGCTTACAATACAGTAGGACTTGGCTTTTGTACAGACGAATTCTAATACTAGACCCCCATTAAATTCGTGTTTAAATTTCTCTACAACTTTTTTGTTGACAAGCAGTACATTGTATTTATTATCCGCGGGGTAGTCACTCTTTTAAGATAACTATATTTTTGTTTGGTATCAACTAATATTAGATTTTTCTAGGGAGCCCAAATCTGTAAATAGATTTTAAATAAGATCACCCCTTACAAAGTCATGCCTTTTAAAGACCCAAACCTCTAATTTTTGTCCATCTATATTTAACTCCATCTTTAAAACCGTTTTTTCGCCATCTAAGACATATGCTTTAACCAACCATTTTCCTAGAAATCTAAAACCGCTGTACCCCGCGAACACCACGTGGAGATAACACATATACTCTGTCAACCAGGATAGAAGCAGGAAGGATTTGGAAGAAGGAAAGGTAGGAGAAAAACTTAAAAATTATGATATCTTAAAATTAATATATACAATACTTTTACAAAATCTATACAAATATAAACAACTATCTTATATGTTTATGCCCCTATGCGTAGGTTGATATGCTTCCAGGGATGATGTTACGCTTGTCATCTTCGCTTGATAAACTAATTTTATTAATTATCTGCGTGTACAAATCGTGTTTTTTACTCCGGATACATACACCGGCAAGTACTCCTTACCACCCAAATAAATAATTAGATGCATGGTGACTGTTAACTTCCGCTTCCCTCGTGTACGCCGACACATCCCAGCCCATCCGCACCCCTGACCACGCGCACCCCTGCCCGTGCGCATCCCTGCCCATGCGCATTCCAACCCATGTGCACTGCCCATGCGCACCCCTTTCTGTGCGATTGCTATTTCGTGGTGATGTCATAGCCTTTTATAAATAAAGAGCAATGTAATACTATTCTAAAATTTTTATTCTGACATTATACATAACAAAATTTAAAAAAATTAATGCCAAGCATGGAGCCATTTAAACTTAATTTTAATACAAAAGTCATACACAGAAGAGTTATTTCTTTAATGTTTGTTTGGAGTGGTTTTAATTTTATCTAATTTTATTCGCAGCTTAAAATTTAAGTCGACACCCAAGTCCTCTATCTCTTTTTCTAGCCAATAGTTTGATACATAGAGACCGTCTAGGTTTTCGAATTGCAAAATGTACCAAAGTTTGTCTCTATATATAAAGTATTTGATTCCACCGATAACTAGATCCATTCCTTCGTGTAATTCTTGCAGCTTATGACAATCTTTTAATCGCTGCTTTCCCACTATATCCTACATACGTATCTTGTTAGCTTGATCGACTTCTTTTTGTCGGTATTGGAGAGGATCCTTATATTCCTACTCACTATTACGTAGTTGCATGTCTACCACTTTTGGGAACATATGGTCGTTATGGATTGTAGGACTCTCGGTTATAAATGATCCGAAAGGTTCTTTACTAGGCAAATATACAAAGTTTAGCGGAACCCCTTTGCGTGTCGTGTACGCCAAGGTTACGAAACCCTATTCCTTAGTTCGTCTTTGTTATCTGTCATTTTGATATATACGTTTTTAGAATAACCTTTTAAACAGTATACGGATTTAGTACCATCCTTTTCGGCAAGGACTCCTACATAACTAAAAGAGTTTTTCTTACTAACCGCAAATGCATACAGCTTGTAGAACCCGGATGTATTTAAGTCAATTCATCGGCACATAAAATAATCTTTTAATTCTTCTTCATTTTCTCTAATAAGATGTTCTTTGTCTAACACATCTTTGTATTGTTCGCGTATTGTCGCAGTGTTTTCCATGTAGTCCAATTTTCGTCTTTTGCATCCATTTCCTCTAATTCCAGTTGCCTTTTCCTTCCACTTACAGCGTATGGCATGCATAATGGGGCAATTTCCTTTAGTGTAAACAGATAGAGTTTACTACCAATATTTACGCGTTGTCGTACAACCTCTGGGCGAATGTTAGGCGTATTTATCAACCCCAATTCCGAAATGACTATTTCTTTTGGAATTGTAGAATATGGTGTTGAAGATTGTGTAAAATATGTACTACCTGCTTTAATGCAGCACTTGTGTAAGATTTTTATTTTATCTTGGCTATCTTCCTCCTCTACTATCTCCAAATAATTTACAGGTAAATAGTTAAAACTAAAAGCCGAAGCACATACTTTATCAATTTTTCCCTTTCCTCTGGCTTTTCGGACAACTTAATTTGCAAGCTCGTCAATTTCTTTGTAATGGCATTTCCCCAATACACCTACTGTAGTAGGTTATTATACACTAAACAGCAGCTATTTTGTAGCTTGTACGATAGCTTACTCCACATTTTGGCAAGTGGTATCGAATACATTGGCGCCTTTAGGAAGTATAACTTACTATCTTCCAATAAGGTTAAACAGTCTTTTAAGGGATTATACACCCGTTGCGCACTGACATAGTTTCCAATTGTACAGTTGTATATTGTCGCTTCCAATCGCGTAATATCATGTTCTTTGGCCAAAGTAGACTCAAATGTTTCCCTTAAACGTACATCTGGACAACGTAAAAATCTAGTATATGATAGCCAAGTTGTTTATTAATACCAGGACTTGTTATCTGTCACACAAATTAGTTGTATATCTTAATTCTTGCATTGGTTGTTAGCCATGTTAAACAATCAATTCCCACAGTTTTATCGTTGTCAAGTATAATGTTGCACTTTTCTTCGTATTCGCCCTTATAGCAAAAGTTATGGTTTGTAGTTAAATAATTACACATCTCCATCTTGCTAAATAAACCCGCAAAATCTTGGGTTACATCCATGTCAAAAGGATAGAAATAATCTTTTACGAGTTCGTCTAATATATCTGGTAGTTCCTCCAATAAAGTTTCCAACTTAACATCTGCTAGTTCCACTTTGTATGGAACACATATAGGATTTTGGAATTTTTTATTAATGCATTCGAGGTCTTCTTTTCCGATAATTTCTTTTACTCTCTGGCCCATCTTGTTAGTGCTTTCCGGAGAAAACGGAAGCTTAGCTTTCACACCATGCCTAGCGGAAACAAATCGGTCAAACTTTCTTCGTAGATAGCTGTTAAATGCACCACAAATTTCTTTTTTTAGGATAAACATCCTTTTGTTTGCAGATGTTTGTTCGGCGTCAGAAAGGTCGAAAATTTTAACCAACATTATATTGTCACAAAATGGTTCTGTAATTGGTGTGTGTAGTCCACCAGTTAGCATCTGTTCGCCTTCGACATAACAAATATTACCAATATCTGTCACCAGATTATTGTTGCACATATTTTCTGCCAGCAGCCATAATCCAAATCGCTCATTTGTCGGTTTCACTTTATTCCCAAGAAGTTGAGAAACGTTAATCACCTTCGAGACGCTCATGTTTACCATTCTAGCTACTGTCGAATACTAAATTGAATACAAAAAATTGCCCCTTATGTATCCTACAGAGTGGGGGCGTATTTTGCCGAAGATAGCCGAGTATGTCGGACACCGCCATATCGCTTACATTCTCTTGTTTAGGAACTGTTTTGTTATCCGACCTACGTCGGCAGGAATGCGCATTGACATATGTCCGGATATATGTCGGATATATGTAGGATGTTAGATTAGGGTGAAATTGCCCCATAGAGTGAAATTGCCCCATAGGGTGAAATTGCCTCATAGGGTGAAATTGCCTCATAAGGTGAAATTGCCTCATAGGGTGAAATTGATAGGTTAGGTCAGCGCCGCCGCGCTGACCTAACCTATCAATTTTTCCTTTTATTTAACCTAAGTCCACACAAGTCCAACTAACCTAACCTAACTCCAGACAACACTAGCTAACCTAACTCCTCACAAGTCCACATCCAACCTAGGTCGGAGGCAATTTCACCCTATGAAGCAATTTCACCCTATGGGGCAATTTCACCCTATGGGTCAATTTCACCCTAACCTAACATCCTACAATTGGACTACATGGAAAACACTGCGACAATACGCGAACAATACAAAGATGTGTTAGACAAAGAACATCTTATTAGAGAAAATGAGGAAGAATTAAAAGATTATTTTAAGTGCCGATGGACTGACTTAAATACATCCGGGTTCTACAAGCTGTAAGCATTTCCGGTTAGTAAGAAAGACTCTTTTAGTTATGTAGGCGTTCTTGCGGAAAAGGATGGTACTAAATCCGTATACTTTTTAAAAAGTTATTCTAAAAACGTATTTATCAAAATGGCAGATAACAAAGACGAACTAAGCAATACGGGTTTCGTAACCTTGGCGTACACGACACGCAAAGGGGTTCCGTTAAACATTGTATATTTGCCTAGTAAAGAACCTTTCGGATCATTTATAACCGAGAGCCCTACAACCTATAACGACCATATATTCCCAAAAGTGGTAGACATGCAACTACATAATAGTGAGTGGGAAAATAAGGACCGCCTCCAATACCGACAAGAAGAAGTCGATCAAGCTAACAAGATACGTATATAGGATATAGTGGGAAAGCTGCGATTAAAAGAGTGTCATAAGCTGCAAGAATTACACGAAGGGATGAATCTAGTTGTTGGTGGAATCAAATACTTTATATATAGAGGCAAACTTCGGTACATTTTGCAATTCGAAATCTTAGACGGTCTCTATGTATCGAACTATTGGCTAGATGTGGAGATAGAGTGTCGATTTAAATTTTAAGCTGCGAATTAAATTAAATAAAATTAAAACCAGTCCAAACAAACATAAAGAAAGGACTGTCTTCTGTGTATAACGTTGTATTAAAATTAAGTTTAAATGGCTTCATGCTTAGTATTAATTTTTTTAAAATTTTGTTATGTATAATGTCAGAATAAAAACTTTAGAATAGTATTACATTGCTCTTTATTTACAAAAGGCTATGACATCACCACGAAATAGCAGTCGCACAGAGAGGGGTGCGCATTGGCAGTGCACATGGGTTGGAATGCGCATGGGCAGGGGTGCGCACGGGCAGGGGTGCGCATGGTCAGGAATGCGCATGGGCTGGGATGTGTCTGGACGTATACGAGGGAAACAGAAGTTAACAGTCACCAAGCATGTAATTCTTTATTTGGGTGGTAAGGAGTACTTGCCGGTGTATGTATCCGTTGTAAAAACACGATTTGTACACGCAGATAATTAATAAAATTAGTTTATCAAGCGAAGCTTACAAGCGTAACGTCATCCCTGGAAGTATATCAACCTACACATGGGGACATAAAGATATAAGATAGTTGTATATATTTGTATAGATTTTGTAAATCTGGTGTATATATTAGTTTTTAAATTCCATAATTTTTAAGTTCTTCGCCCACCTTCCTTTCTTGCAAATCCTTCCTGCTTCTATCCTGGTGGACAGAGTATACGTGTTACCTCCACGTGGTGTTTGCGGGACACAGCGGTTTTAGATTTCTAGGGAAATGGTTGGTTAAAGTATATGTCTTGGGTAGCGAAAAAACGGTTTTAAAGTTGGAGTTAAATAAAGATGAGAAAAAATTAGAGTTTTGGGTCTTTAAAAGGCGTGACTTTGTAAGGGGAGGTTTTATTTAAAATCTATTTCCAGATTTGGGCTCCCTAGAAAAGTCTAATATTAGTTGATACCAAAAAAGATATATTTATCTTAAAAGAGTGACTACCCCGCGGATAATAAATACAATATACCACCTGTCAACAAAAAAGTTGTAGGGAAATTCAAAGACGAATTTAATGGGGTCTAGTATTAGAATTCGTCTCTACACAAGCCAAGTCCTACTGTATTGTAAGCGAGAAAGACACAATTAAAAAGATTAAAGGGGTCTCACGAAGTGTAGTTAAGTAAAACCGAGGGTCCTACAACTTATAACGAGCATATATTCCCAAAAGGTGTGGGCATGCAGCTACGCAACAGTGCGTGGGAGAATAAGGATTCTTTTAAATAAGAAATTAAAGTTTCCATGTACGTAGCACCAGTCATTGGGAAATGGTAGAAATGTTAAACCTATAAAGGCGATTATTAATTGTGGTTTAGAAAAATAGTAGTTTTCGTGGACTAAATAAAATAGCTTAGACTGATTAATGTATATGGTTACATATTCTCGTACACATCGACAAACATTTGCTTACGTCCGCATACGGACATGGCGATGCCTGTAGTTTTTGTTTAACAAATAGTAGGAAAGATACGTTAGGTGTTAGTGTGTGGAAGCCCATCGGATCATTGGATTCAAAAAGAACGGTGCTGCGGAATGTATGGTGGTTTCCGTTAGAATAATCGAAAGTGGTTAATCTATCGTATTAGATGTTTAAATATGCGAAAGTGTAAAAATCTACATAAGCAAAATTTAATTATCAGACAAACAAGTGCGCGATATGCTATACTTTTAAAGAAAGTATAGAATGGTGCTTTGCAGCTGTCCTAGGAGTAAAAAAACGCGACTGACTTTTTCAAGCAACTACAAGAATAGCAGTAGAGCAGAGAAGGGGTTTGCATGTATTATACAGCGCACTGTTACTATAAAATATGTTAGTTTACGGGTAGCTCGAATGTGAAATTGATTTCGACTTATAGATCCCTTAGAGGTTTAAAAATTCTGAGGCCATTGTCGTTTGAAAAATGTTTGAAAATAGTCAGAACGGGAGTGGGTCGAAGTATAAGTTAGATGGATGATTGACCGAGTTTTTTCTACCTTTTACTAGGGAATCGGAAGTTAACAGACATCGAGCATCTAATTCTCTATTTGGGCAATTTCGAGTACATACCGGTTCTAGAAATAATTACGTGCTACCGACCGCTATGCGGAAGATTTGGTTCTAGGAAATGAGCAACCGTCAAAAGCGCAGAATACTTGGTATTAATGCTAATTGGTTTAGTGTCCGCGCTTGTGGTAATCTTCGATTGTTTCCAAAATGTATATAAACCATGGTGCTATCCATGGCAGCTGGTCGAAGAAAAATGTCATCCGAAAATATTTTTAATTGCAACTCTTGTGGTGCTTCCTATACCTAGAAAAATGCTCTCAAACGACACCAGAACAAATGTCGTGGTGTAACATCGTCCACGGTTAAGATTATACATCCGATAGCAGCAAAGTACTTAAACTGTGGGTCTTGCGGTTTAACTTTTACGAGAATGGATAACGTACTGCGACACATGGAAAAACAGCACGGTATGTCAAGCCGTAAACGTCCAGCTCTGCCAGCTTTTAAGGGGTATTGTACGAAACAACCACAAATTCTGTGTAAAGTATGCGATTTCGAGATGGAAAAGACTACCTATGCCGCACACTTGAGAAGTAACAGACATAAAAATGCAACAGTTACCGCTACTGGCGAAGATGGTGTAGAAATGGTTAGCACAGCGTTTAACAACCGTATGGCTAGCTATCGCATAAAGAACGCCAGTGTCGACGATAGAGTGTCCGAGTTTCTTTGGAAGGAGAAAGAGCGGTTTATTCGGTTAGATAATGAGAAAGGAACACAAAATACAGCAATAAAAGTTAATTGCGAACTCTACAGCGTCTACAGAAAAATGGGAGAAGAGACTACCGATGTGAAATTCTTTAACACAAAAAATATGGCTATAACATCTTCTAGTAATCTGGAAAATATGTACGAGGTCTTAAACGAAACCATGTAAACACCAACTTTATCCCCAATTAGTTAATACAATTAGTTTGTCGGGCGAGGACGCCAAAAGGTACATCATTTCTAATAGTACAGCAACCTACGCATGGGGGGCATAAATATATAAGATAGTTGCTATATTTGTATATATTTTATTGTGTTTCCTTGTACAAACAATTAAGGTAGGTCAGTAAACCGTATTAAATTGCTATTAATTGGCTTGCATTCAGCGTACCATCCTTCTGTACTTAACGTATTTGTTTGGAGAAAATATACAAGTAGGTAAGTAGGCCGATCTCACTTCAAAACGGTGCACGCGTATATTTTTTCATTGAAAATTTCAATGTAACATACGCGTGCACCGTTTTGAAGCCAGACCGGCCTTATATACTTTCAATGTAACATACGTGTGGACACGTTTTGAAGTCAGATAGGCTTTATATTACTTTCAATGGAACATATGTGTGTGACTTCAAAACACCCGTATGCTACGTTGAAAAAATGTAAGTGCGTGCAGAGAAAATGTGGAGCTGTTTTGAATTCGGTTTTCTAGCGAGAAGTTATAAAGTAGGTCAGATGCAAAATATCGCACCTAAGTCAATTGTATTTAATTAAATTGGATTCTGATTTATGTTTTTTACTTTTGTTTAGAGGCTGCAAATACACATGGGCCGGTTTGACTTCAAAATGTGTCCACGCGTATGCTACGTTGAAAAATGTAGGTGCATGCAAAAATGTGGAGCTGTTTTGAATTCAGTTCTCTAGCGAGACGTTATAAAGTAGGTCAGATGCAAAATATCGCATCTAAATCAATTGTATTTAATTAAAGTGGATTCTGATTTATGTTTTTTACTTTTGTTTAGAGGCTGAAAATACACATAGGCCGGTTTGACTTCAAAACGTGTCCAAACACATGTATGCTACATTGAAAAAAATGTAGGTGCATGCAGAAAATGTGGAGCTGTTTTGAATTCTAGCGAGAGGTTATAAAGTAGGTCAGATTCATAATATCACATCTAAGTCAATTGTATAAAGAATGCTGTATTTAATTAAAGTGGATTCTGATTTATGTTTTTACTTTTGTTTAGAGGCTGCAAATACACATAGGCCAATTTTAATTCAAAACGTGTCCGCACGTATGCTACGTTGAAAAATGGCCAAAGACAGACAGACTGATTGCATCAATTTCTCATTCTTGCTTATAAAAAATAACAAGTCGTAGTTATTAAATCGCGAACACAGTTATCTGCAAGAAATATATACTGATTTGTCAAAGACAGACAGACTGATTTCATCAATTTCTCATTCTCGCTATTAAAAAATAACAAGTCGTAGTTATTAAATCGCGAACACAGTTATCTGCAAGAAATATATACTGATTTGTCAAAGACAGACAGACTGATTGCATCAATTTTTCATTCCCGCTTAGCGAGAAGTTATAAAGTAGATCAGATTTAAAATATTACACACACACACGTATGCTACATTGAAAAAATGTAGGTGCGTGCAGAAAAAATGTGAGGCGGTTTTGTATTCTAGCGAGAAGCTATAAAGTACGTCAGATGCAAGAAATTGCGGTTTTGGACTTGTTGGAAGGCGTTGTTTGGCATCAAATTTTTAAACTGCCAATGCAGTATAGTTGTTTGAGCCAAGATCATATAAAACATAACGACTGGGTGACAAGTAATATTCATGGTCTTTCTTGGGATGAATCTTCAACGGCTGGAATGGTGTCATCATATATAGCGCTTTATTTGAAACAAATTATCCGACCCGGTGAAGAAGTTTGTGTGAAGGGTCTAGAAAAGAAGAAATGGATGGAAACCTGTATAATGCAAAATGTTGTAACTGATATGCTTGCACTAAGTTGTCCTAAGCTATCGGAGTTAAAAATCAACGATCGTTTACTATGTAACATCCATTGTTATAGACACAGCAATAATAGTCTGTAATGTGCAAAACAAAATACCTTGTTATTAAAAGAATGGTTTAATAATAATAAAAAATAATAGAAAGATTGTGTCTGTATTACTGTAGTCAGTAAGAAATTTTTAATGCTGATGTCTGTAGAAAAAAAAACTATTAATCTCAGTCAGCAAAAATGGGATCACAAAATTAAATTTACCGAGAAATCATTTGAAATATTTAATTTTTCAGTACAACTAAAAAAACTTGACTTTTATACATTTTAATTAAATATATTAAAGAAATACTCGATATCATAGACTTCCTTTATTGATATAATTTTAATATCTTGCCTTTAAAACAAAAATAGAATGCCGTTTTTCTGGTTATGATTAGGTACACAAATTTTTTAAAACCAGTATTAAAAAGCATCCTGCAGTTTTATCCTAGAATTAACACCGAGAAATCATTTGTAATATTTTCTTTTTTCAGTACAACTGAAAGAACTTGACTTTTATACATTTTAATTAAATATATTAAAGAAATACTCGATATTATAGACTTTTTTTATTGATATGATTTTAATATCTTGCTTTTAAAACAAAAATAGAGTGCCGTTTTTCTGGTGGTGATTAGGTACACAAATTTTTTTAAACCAGTATTAAAAAGCATTCTGCAGTTTTATCCTAGAATTAACATTGCGTGTGTAATTTGAAATAAAAAATCGCATACCACAAGCATTTTTTTTCTAGTTGCAAGGAAGTTATAGTCTATTACACTTTGCGATGTTATGTCAGCATTCTTCGATAGTTTTGTTGGAGATAAATCTAGTACCTTAAATAAAATCAATCAATCACGTGTTAATTGTAGGGTAAAATAAAACCTAATTTTTAAAAACCAGTATTAAAACATTTATGCAATCTGTTATCCTAGAATTAACGTCGTAATTTAATTTATTGTAAGCCATATTGCAGCACCTTGACAATGAAAGAATTCCTGACGTAGCATGTAATGACCTTTGTTATACAACCTGCTTTCAATGTCAACGCAATTACATACCTATATATATATATATATATATATATATATATATAAATATATATATTACAAATGAATGTGTTATGTGGATGTATTGCAAATCCCTAAAACTTTGTCTAATAAATTTAAAAACCCATTTCATTATAACACCTAAGATACACTATTGGATCACTTATATCTATTGAAACTATATAATAAAGCATAAGAAGTAAATAAATTCTTATGCTTTATTATATAGTTTCAATAGATATAAGTGATCCAATAGTGTATCTTAGGTGTTATAATGAAATGGGTTTTTAACACATTCATTTGTAATAGTTGTATATTAAGTTTTCTGTTTGTTATCTATCACCTGGCGAATTTATCAACTCTGCTGTAAAACAAACCTACTTTGCTGTTGGAGTTTCTTTAATTGTTAGACGTTAGTTCTTAGTCTGTGTTTGTCCGTATTGTATGCTGTTTGTAGTCTTAATTTTATCTTTACATTTCATTTTTACATTAAATGTTATTACTATTTATTTGGGATCCTCCTTCATGTTAAAGCAGTACATGTATTAACATCAAATTGTGTGTAAGTTTCTTAATTTTAATTATGTTAACGACTGTGTTTTCATTTTTAATTTTTAAATTTTAGATCTTGATAAAGACTTTATATAAGTCGAAACGTAGATTTCACAATAAATGATTATTTCATAATATTTATTTTTTGGTTACGAACGACAATCCCACGAAATAATACAATCAACGTCGCTAATTACACACGTTCGTTATATAAAGATTAGACATATATATATATATATATATATATATATATATATATATATATGTTATTTTGAATCTAATTAAATGTATAAAAGTCAATTTTTTTCAGTTTACTGAAAAGTAAAGTATTTCCCCCAATAACAATCTAAAACGTATTCAATATTACTGTATTAGTTGATTAAGGCATGAGTTAATTTTTTACTTCGTTTCTAGTTTTTGATATTAATGCTGTAATTAATCCTACACACCTGATGAACAAATAAGAGTTGTTTTAAAGAAAGTTTTATGGAAAACGCCACGATTTGCATATTCCGTTTATAGCGCTTTATAGGTTCTATTTTTTAGTATTTTCTATGCAATATAGGTTAATTGCGAGATTGTATGTCAGTATGTAAGCAAAAATAATGGTGCTCTCTGCAACATAATGAATTTGGTTCATTGTCTGAAAAAAATTGCAAATATGCATTTTTTGTACTTATCATGCAAGATTTCGAATTGGTTTTATTTTCTGAAAAAAATTGCAAATGTCTAATTTTATAGCTATTTACCTTAGGTCATGAATTAAAACGTAAATCAAGATGATTTTAACAACTGCTTCCAAAAGCAATTCGCTATGCAATTATTTTGCATTATTCTGATACTTTCTTATTAATCTTTTTACAGTTGTTGTTTTTGCTTACATCAGAACATATTTATGTGTAAATGGTCAATAAATCTCTACAGACATTAAGTATAAAGTAATTTAACTAGTTACCGAAGTTAGTACTGATATTTTAAAGTTAACAGTGAAGTGTTACACTCGAAGGTAAATATAAACAATCATGATCTGCTTAAAAGAGGGTGTTCAACGTTTGTTCCACATTTTGATTCAGTATTATGCTACAATTTCAATTACATTAAAAGACAGAATATTAATTCTAAATATTTAATGTATTTTGATGTTAATAATTTACATGGGGCTGCAATGTCTGAATATTTCCATATGGAGAATTTGAATTTTTTTTTAGATGGCACCCGTCCAGAAATAGTACGTTTACACGTACTTAATATTCCCGATGATTCTGATGTAGGATATATTTTTTTTTAATGCGATTTACACTACCCAGTGTCTTTACATGAAATTTACAGTCACTTACCTTTGGTGCCTGAACATGTAAAATAATAATAAATAGACTGTGATTGCTAAATGATTTATCGTTTTTTCTTTTTCATAATTTGTAAAGGTACAGTAATAAAGTAATTATTATATTCTTATGCTGTTTGAGAGTGGATTGTATTTGACTATCTTATCATGAAGTATAAGGCAATGACAAGATGTATCTGGCAAAACGTTTCTGCTAGTTTCAAATTCTAATCTAATATCGACAGTACCAGATTTTAACGCTTCGTTTTGTCTAGAACAATCTATGACTACAAATGCCGCAATACTTCGTAAATCTTCAGGATTAAAAAGTGGTTCATTTTCCTTTACGTAGTATGATTGCTGAAATTGGGCATACATCTTATATAACAACGCAGTCTGTTTATTCTCGAAGTTCAAATTTAAATATAGTTTCATGTTGGTTAAATAGCAATGATCAAAACGACTGTAGTTGCTCATGTATCTATTTTTTCGGGTAGTTTGGAAACCAACAATCACAAATCTTGGTTTTTCTAATTGTGTTATTGTTTTAATGTTCCATGTTTAACGTTGCGTTTCTTGTAGAAGTTGATATTCATGCAACTCCCATCCTCTAAACGGAATATGCAAATCCTGATTTTGTGCAACGCATTCTATTAAATTAATTCGTTGAGCATCATCAACGGCTACATGCGGCATTTTCCATAAAACTTTGTTTAAAACAACTTTTATTTCTTCATCGGGTGTAGGATTAATTATAGCATTAGTATCAAAACTAGAACGTAGTAAAACTAACTCATGGCGGAGGTTTAAAATAATTTTTTTATAATCTTCGCATAATCCTAGAACCATTGAAAGGTTTATTACATTAAAATTCCCATTGGCATCAACTATTTGCGAATTATCCATAGGAAACCACCCAGCGTTTTGTAAATGTTTACTTTGATTGCTTGTAAGATAACTGCAAGTGGTTTGAAAAATTTGTGGATTTTTTCATCAAGTACCTGCAGGCTTTAAGATTGTCGAGTGCCCACCTATGATTATATTTCAAATTACACATAACGTTAATTCTAGGATAACTGCAGTACTGTTTCAATACTAAAATGAATTTAAAAAAACGGTATGTAAGCAAAAATAATGGTGCTCTCAGCAACATAACGAATTTGGTTCATTGCTTGAAAAAATACAAATATGCATTTTTTTTTATAGTTATCATGCAAGATTTCGAATTTGCTTTATTTTTCTGAAAAAATTGCAAATGTCTAATTTTATAGCTAACCATAAAATACATTTTCATTAAATAAGAAACGACATGTTAGCAAAAAAAAATTGTACTGCAAGATTTTGCAATTGCTTTATGTAAAATTTCATATTTCCATAAACAAGAGCATAAATGAAAGGTACAAGAATAAACGTAATTAGATATTTTACTTATATATATATATATATATATATATATATATATATATATATATATATATAGAACTTGATTTGTAAGTGCTCACGGATGGAAATTATAAATTCCTTACTACTTTTTCTCCTCAATTAAACCACTCATGGTTGAAAATCGTTTTATTTACCTTAGGTCATGAATCAAAACGTAAATAAAGATGATTTTAACAACTGCTTCCAAAAGCAATTCGCAATGCAATTACTTTGATTGCATAGGAATACATGATAAGATAGTCAAATACAATCCGCTCTCAAACAGCATAAGAATATTATAATTACTTTATTACTGTACCTTTACAAATTATGAAGAAGAAAAACAATAAATCATTTAGCAATCACAGTCTGTTTATTATTTTACATGTTTTTACAATATCAAATGTTTGATTGTTAATGGGTTATAATAATTTTTGCTTAAATATTCTTTACATGTTGGAATTATTAAGCGATTTAGTAAACAGTCATAAACATTGCCAAATTGTATCAGTAGAACCCCTAATATTTACAAGCAATTTAAATAAATGTTTATACATTTCTTAAATAAACTAACTGGTACGTTATTAACAAACAACTGGATTTTTTTTTAACAAAGGGGTTACTACTATTTTTCTCTACAATACATTTATACTAATATGGTTCAACTCGGACAGATTGAAAGGTATCGTATTTTAGACACATCCAAAAAAAACAGTGTACTTGTTGCAGGTATAAACATAACACTGAAGTTTTTATAACTAAAAAAATATTATATGTTAATCGGGTTAAAATAAATTGCAGTGGTTGAAGCTTTACTAGTCATTTCTGAGTGTATAGTTATACCCCCAAGGTTTAGTATCAGTGGTTGAGGTACTAAGAATTCTTTTATCATCACTTGGATTAAGAACAATTTTGTTTTGTTTTATAGTAAACACATCATGTTTGACTGATCTAATTAAACATTGCTGTTTCTGTACAGTCTGTTTATAAAACAAAGCATTCTTATAATCATCAAAAGAAATTTGCTTAATCGTGCTGAGGAAGATCCCTTTGACTTTTTTATTATCCTATCCTGAACTCTGTAAGTGTACATTTTAGATCTAAGCCCTACAAACTCTAGCATGATATCACCATTGTTTTCATCTTTCATAAGACCAGGAACCTTTTTATTTGATAATGGGATATGATATTTATTATTGGGATCGTAATCGGAAGTATCAAATATATGAATACCTTGTTTGATATAAGAGTAAATATCTTCAACCCTAAACTCGTAACTATCCGTATCTGTGTACAGAAGCTTTGCTTTGTTAGCAAATTGCGATTTTATATAACTATAGTGAAATTCATATAAATAGGTTTTCGAAATAACTAGAATAGAGAAACATGCATAAATGGGTTTGTTTAAATAAACCTCTAATTTATTCATTTCTATTCATACAAGATCTTCGTCTAACACAGTGCAACTGTGAAAATTAGATTTTGCTATGTAACTACGAGCTCCAAACCGTCCTTCCCATTTGGTCACTAATTTCACATCTTTCCATTTCCGTACGTTTTCCATCATTTTTCCATAAACCGAATTTATCATATTTTTATAAAAGCATATATCGAAACCGTTTTTTAACTGTTGTCTTAATTTCGTATTTAAATCAATGTATTCTTTTAACTAAGGAGCTTGTTTAAACCGAAGAACCTTATGAATCTTTTTCAGTTCTAAACCGTAGCTTAAATACATTTTTAAATTCTTGTAGTGAATAATATAGTTGAGCTTTGGATATAAAGTTGTAAGTAATTCCTTTAGGTTTGATTTATTAGAAGGTACTGGTGGTATCAGATACTGGGTAGTGTAAATCGCATTCAAAAATATATACTACAGCAGAATCATCGGGAATATTAAGTATGTCTAAACGTACTAGATCTGGACTGGTGCCATCTAAAAATTCAAATTCTCCATATGGAAGATATTCAGACATTGCGACCCCATATAAATTATTAACATCAAAATACATTTCCTCGTTTGTATTTCTTGCAGATAACTGAGTTTGCGATTCAATAACTACGACTTGTTATTCTTTAAAGCGAGAATGAAAAATTGATGCAATCAGTCTGTCTGTCTTTGACAAATCAGTATATATTTCTTGCAGATGACTGTGTGTTCGCGATTTAATAACTACGATTTGTTATTTTTTAAAATCCAAAATGAGAAATTGGTGTAATCAGTCTGTCTGTCTGTCTTTGGCAAATTTCGAGATATCTGTACAATTTGTTAAATATTGTAAAACCAGTAAAGAGCTATTGCGTTGATCAATTATAATTGCTTTCAGGGATGAGAGTCCCATTCGTGCTGACTAATTTTAATAGTATTTTTTTCTGTAGACATCAGCATTAAAAATTTCTTACTGACTACAATAATACAGACACAATCTTTCTATTGTTTTTTTATTATTATTAAACCATTCTTTTAATAACAAAGTATTTTGTTTCGCACATTGCAGACTATTATTGCTGTGTCTATAACAATGGATGTTACATAGTAAACGATTGTTGATTTTTATCTCTGATAGTTTAGAACAACCTAATGCAAGCATGTCAGTTACAACGTTTTGCATTAGATAGGTTTCCATGTATTTCTTATTTTCTAGACCCTTCACACCAACTTCTTCACCGGGTGGGATAATTTGCTTCAAATAAACCGCTATATATGATGACACCATTCCAGCTGTTGAAGATTCATCCCAAGAAAGACCATGAATGTTCCTTGTCACCCAGTTGTTATGTTTTATATGATCTTGGCTCAAACAACTATACTGCATTGGCAGTTTAAAATTTTAATGCCAAACAACACCTTGCAACAAGTCCAAAACCGCAATTTCTTTGCACACAAACTCGTTTTTCTTGTATTTAAATCCCTGAATATCAATTATATACATGTTTGTATATGTAGGTATGTAAATATGCAGTAAACTTCGACTAATTAAATTAATATTAGGAGCAATCTCCTTATATAGTATGTAACGTGCATTTTAATAGTTTAACATCTTACGCTTTTCTGTAACTACTATTTCTATATTTTATATTTATTAACTCCTTAGGCGAATGCGTCGCATTGTAATGAGTGGATTGCATCGTTTCCTTTGAATCGCTGTTTGTATCAAATAAATAATTCAGAATTGTATGCAATTTAACTCGTGTGTATTAATTGAAGATAGATAAATTGAAGTTTGATTCTCATTAATAAATACATTCCAAGGAATGAATGTTAAACAGCTTGTAATTAATTATAGATTACATCGTTCTGGTTGGCCGTTTGTATAAACGTTGTTCCTTATGTGGATATACAAGTCTAGATAATAGGCGATAAGTGCGGTTGTAATAGCGACGAGTTGAGATAAACCGATGAGGAGTGAAGAGTTCTGTTCGTTGTTCCTATCTATTAAGTACGTGAAAAATTCGGTTCCTTTTTGCTTTGATAATAGTGAAAATTAATGCGGGTTTAATTTTCGAATTGTACATGAATAAATACGGCACGATTTTAGTTGTTTGTCTTGTGAAATAAAAGTTGGATATTAACTTTAAAAAGTGGTTTAAGTAACATTTGCCGGACGGTGTTATTGCTTACGCGTGCCTACTAATTGTTTTTAGTTGTTTTTCTTGTGAGATAAATGTTTTAAGGAACATTTGACAGAATTGCTGTAGTGATGCACGTGCTTTACCCAGTATGGTTCTTTTTTTAGTTGTTTTGTTTTTTGATATTTAAACGGTGTGTGCAATCTAGTTTCGCGGTCCTTTTCTTTTCAAAGTAGCGCATCCTTTGAATTATTTAAATACAGTGCTACTGTAGTTTCTGAATTTTCTAACAACAAAGAACCTAAAATAGATCATTGCTTGAGCAAATTTCGTTATTTGCGAAACATAACAGCTTACCGGCTTACAAAGGTATTGGTTGAAGTTTCTCACTGCTTTTGGGGATGTTTATGAAACTAATATCCATTTGGTCCCAGTTGAAATTAAACTAGTGCTACAGAATATTTCGAAATTATTGTCTTAGGAAATAGAATTACCAAGAAATTTATCAAGGCTACATAGTTCCGACGCGTGATAATGTCTGCTGCTAACCCCAGTGAAATACGTAGGTGTGATTAGTGTAACGTGTGAGAAGTTCCATCAACACCCTCACAGTCAAGAGTGAAGTGCTTCGTTAGTGCAGGACATCGTTGAATCCCACCCTTCCGTTGCAAGGAAGCGTTGCTGAAGGACTTTTGTAAGTTGCACTATTTCCTACTGGTTATTACTGTAAATATCTATCCGTTGCTTTACCATATCTTTGTCGTTCTGATACCTTTTACAATAGACTTGCATGCTATTTTAAAACATAGAAAAAAAAAGAAAGAAAGAAAAATCAATACTATTGAATTACTCATACCAATTGTGTCTTATCTATTTATCTTTTGTCAACATTTTGTCTGATTTATGTTTAATTGGTGTGTGAGGAAACGTTTCTGCTACTCCCCAATATTACCTCACTTTGTACTAAACATTTTTCTGTATTGCTTTTACCGTTGTTATATTATATAGATTATTCAAACAGTTTCTTTTTTTTACATTCTACAAAGTACTGAATAATTTAGACTTTTCATTGCTGCTAAACTTATTCTTTTTTTTCAGGTTTGCTTAACTATTTTTTTTTAATTTTATTACAGGTACTGTCACTAATTTCTTACAGCCGCATACATTATATGTCAGTTTGCTTTCTAAAACCCCCCTTAATCTCCGACTGAGCCCGGTCATTTTCTTGATTTTCTTGGTGTTACGCACGGCTACGAGCCAACGTAACATAACTTTGGCGCCCAACGTGGTTGCCACAATTTACGTAACATAAATTTTTGACGCCCAACGTGGGGCTCGATTTTTTTTTGATCGGCCCGATTTTTTTTTATAGCGGCCCGATTTTCTTGATTTGCTCCCGATTTTTTTTTTGATCTGCTCTTGACTTTTTTTAAATTATTTTTTTTTGACCTTGATGTTTTTTGGCATCGATTTTTTTTTGTTTTGGTGTATCGGCTCCTAATTAGTTTTTTTTTCTATTTCCTTTTCGTTTGAACTGAATTTTTGTTTAGTATTTAGTTATTTCGTTAATTTAGTTTCTCTATCGAACAAGCCCAATAATTCGTTTTGTGTCTTTAAATATTTGGGTGTTGTTTGTCGATTCGGTAATAATGGGTGACTATTGAAAATTAAAAGTGGATCGGTTACATGAAGCTGAACTCAAATATGAAGTCGGTTCTCGTGGGTTCGATGCAAAGGTACCTGTATCCGAACTTCGTAAATCCTTTAGGAATATTTTAAAAATGGAATCTTCTGAAACTTAAATTTGGTATCGATTTTCAGACGGACAGTAAAGCCGTGACTGAAGGTCTAACTGAATTAACTACGAGGAGTAAAGATTTTAATGGTGATATTTCAACTGCCGACGGCAAACGTATTATTAGCCTTGCTATGCATCTCAAAGGGAGAATCCAACGTATGAATGTTACTTCTGACGCGGAAACAGTAATACAGCGAAAGTTGTTGCTATGCGTTAGTAATTTACGCAGTGATTGCGATAGGTTATACCGTCGCTTTAGACGTTCTTCCACTTCACCTAGGGCACCACTCGTTTCTACGGCTACTATTAATCCGACTACTACTGATACTGAGGATGATCTTACTTTTGCTGAATCTTCTGATGAATTACCTATACCTATATCTATTCCTAAATCAATTGCTACGTCTGGTTATGGACAGCTGGAGTGTCTAAATGGGACTTAAAATTTTCGGGTGATGACCGTATGTCTTTAAATGCATTTCAATTACGCGTGGACGAATTATGCTCGGCACGCAACGTTTCTGCTTCTCAACTATTTTGTTCGGCATCAGACTTACTTTCGGGAAAAGCTTTAATTTGATTCAGAGCGCATAGAAGATCCCTAACTAATTGGCAAGATGTGATTCGACTATTAAGGGAAGAATTTCAACCCGCTAATTACAACGAAAAACTGTTAGAGGAAATAAAGCAACGTACTATGGGTCCCTCAGAGTCTATTGGTGTATATTTAGCTACGATGGAAAATTTATTTGCTCGTCTAACAATCTCCCTCTCTGAACTACAGAAACTCGACATTATTTTACCAAATCTTACCCCTTTCTACCAAACCAACTTAGCTTTGCTTGATCTGAATACTATTACGGAACTTTTGCGTGTGGGTCGCAGACTAGAACAGCGCAAAATACAAGTCGATAATTTCAAGTCTCCTCCTGCTCCGAACTTTTCTCAACTCCTAGAGCCTGACTTAGCTTATACCGGTCCTGTGGTCCGCAGCAAACTTACGTCTGCTTATGTCCCTCCCCATTCTGGTGTTACTACTTCGAAAACACTTACACCCGGTGCAAGTGATGTTCCTAAAAATATTTCTAATTCTTCCGTTACTTGTTGGAACTGTGGCCAACGAGGACACAAGTCTCCTTCCTGTACTAAACCGCAAATACTTCATTGCTATGGTTGTGGTAAACCTAATGTTACCCGTACCCATTGTACGCGTTGTAACAAGAATTTAAACTACCGATCGAGTCGCTAAGCCGAGAAACCGACCCGATTCCTTCTACAGTTGTCTCGGTACCTATTATTTCCTCAGAAAATCCTTTCTCTGGTCTTGATGACCGATCTAAATATGTTCTGGATTTTATTTTTGCTAGTTCTCGTGAGGACGACAGACCTTATCTTACCGTTACTATTTTCGATATCGAATTTAAGGGTTTGCTTGATTTTGGCGCTTCTCGTACTATTATTGGTGGTCCTGGTTGGGATATTCTCTATTCTCTTTCTTTGCCTTTGTCACAAACGGAGATCCACAGCTGTACGGTAGCCAATGGTCAAGCTTGTGACATTCTCGGGTCACTTACTTTACCCATGTCGGTCGAAAATAAAACTATCCTTCTTGACGTCTTAGTTGTTCCTTCTATTTCTCAGTCTCTGATCTTAGGCATTGACTTCTGGAAATCCATGGGTGTTGCGCCGGATTTTCGAACGGGTCAATGGACTTTCTGTTCTTCTTCTACTGTCTCGATCAGTCAGATCAATGCTCTTTCCGATCTATCGAACATACAACAATCCGAATTGTCTCGTATAGTCCAACAGATGTTTCCTAAAGATGATACTTTACCTTTGGGCTGTACTAATCTCATTGAACATCAGATCCGTACTACGTCTAGTCCTATCAAGCAAAGATATTATCCCATGTCCCCTACGGTACTACGACATGTCAATCAAGCTCTGGATGAGATGCTAGAAAATGGTGTTGTAGAACCATCTACTTTCTAGTTGCCGCTTGAAGCGAGCGGACGTGTTTTTGCCGAGCTCCCGCTTCAGTAATAACAGTAAGTTTTTATCTAGGGTTTTTATTATTTATTGTAGTATTATTTTATTTGAAGCTTTGCTTTTATTGTGTTTTATTTTTATAATTGTGTGCCATCAAATTTTAAATACAGGGCAGTATATAAAAATTTTAAAACAGAATTTAAACTAAATAAAAGCTAAATAAATCGCGTCTCTTTGTAAATTAAACCAAATCCGCGTTTTAAAATAAACTAAATAAATTTCGGGTTAATAAAACAAAATCTACTAAACTAATACTCAAAAATAATTTCGAAATAACTTAAAAGGCATTTTAATAATAAATTTAAAATAAAAACCGCGTAAATCGAGTAAAAACCGGGTAAAACAACCAAAAGTGTGTGGAATTTTATAGTGCGCGTATAATCAAATAATAACCAAAAACAAAAATCTAAGTCTTTTTAAATCAAATAAATATCTCAAAAACTGTAAATTTTAAAACAATTTTAATAAAAATTTTCCGTAATTTAAGTACACGCGTACTTATAAGTTTCTTTAAGATTGATTTTGGTGTAATTAAGCGGTGTAGCAGTTACAGTTACCAAGTGATTAAGTGAAAGGTCATTTCCGGTTACCACATTCCGATTGCGCTCGACCTTATTTTCTTAATTACACGTTTAAAAATAAAGTGTTGTTTATAAATTAGATATTTTAATATTTTGAAGTAATTAGTTTATTTAAATTTGATTTGGCGGTTTTAAAAATTTAAAATAAATAAATAGTGTTCTTCGCCGTACATTTTGATTCGAATTGCGTAGGGAATTTATTTGATTCTAGTTGTTATTTTGACGCTTAGTCCTTGTTGTATTTTTGTTAAAAATTTAATATTTAATTGGGCGGTTCGAAATTTAAATAAATACAAGGTTGCTTACGGTTCACCTTTAAACAAAACATTTTTATTGAACCAACGTTTTGCGTTCTTCTAGCGTCGTTCTTTTAGCGTCGTAACGGTCAAGTGGTTTTTGAGCTGCGTTTTAGGTGTCATTTTTTGTCGTTTGTTTTGTCAGCATGGTGGTCCACCGCGACGAGGAACCATTGCCCAGGAAGAAGAGGGGAGATAGGTCGGAGTCTGATAGGTCGGAGGCTGAGGGCGCTGTTGGGGGGAAACAGCTGAAGGTAGTATTAGAGGATGTAATGTTAGGGATTCAGGAGGAGGTACAGGAGGTAGAGGAGCCTGTGTCTGCGGCGGTCGTGTCGGGGGAGTCGGGGACCCCTGGGGTGGCTGCAGCGTCTGAATCGCCCTCAACTTCGGGAGCCCAGCGAAAGATGTCGACTAGCAGCGACGTTAGCGTTGCTGCTAGCGACCTTGATGAGCTGGACCTCTGAGATTGAGGATGAGGAAGGCGCACTCGGTCATCTCCGCGAGGGTGCCGACGACCTCCGCCACTATCGTCGTGGAAGACAGAAAGAGGATTCGCTACGCCGTGGATGATTTCCTCGACGCGGCGAATCAACTTATAGGTATGGTTAGTGCGCTGCGGCTTGTGGCTAGTGATTCTGGGAGAGCTGATGTTGTCGGGGGAAGTCCAGCGGTGGTTACTCCTGTTGTAGGGCAGCAGTGTTCCAGGAGCTAGGAGGTACCGATGCCGCGGAAGGCGTCGTATGCTGCAGCTGCTGCAGGTGCGACGCCCACCTTTGCAGTTAGGGTCGACGCCAGACCAGGGGAGAAGGATGACGTCATGTCGACCCTAAAGAAGAAGGTCGATCCCGCTCGTGATGGTTTTGTTGTGGTCGGAGCTCGTAGAACTCGAAGGGGCGGTGTAGTTGTCGAGTGTGCAAACCGAGAAGATGCGAAGAAATTGCAGTCGAAGGTTGTCGGTGACTGTAAAGAGCTCGTGGCGAAGACCATCGAGAAGAAGCGCCCACGGGTCGAAGCGGGGATGAAGGCGGAAGAGCTGGTGCGGTTGATCGCGTGCCAGAATCCCCGCTTCGGCGATTTGAAAATTGAAGACCACCTAAGAGAGAAGTTTAGGTTTGGCGGAAAGGGCCCTAGGGATCCCTTCGTCAACATAGTCTTTGAAGTGACCCCCACACTTCGGAGACGCATATTAGCTGACGCTATAAACCTTAGGTGGCGAAGAGTCTGGGCCCGGGACCACTTCTCGATGACGCAGTGCTACAGGTGCTACGAGTGCGGCCATAGATCGATGGAGTGCAGGGAGAAGGTACAGTGGTGCGGTAACTGTGCCGAAGTCGGTCACGAGTTCAAGAATTGCCGGAAGGCAGTCCCCTGCTGTGTGGTTTGCGCTAGGGCAAACGACAGAACTGGCGGTGGCGCGAAGGTCGATACGCGCCACGACGCCAAGTCGAGTAGATGCCCCACGATGCTGAGATTGAAGAACCCAATCACACGCAACATCGATTATGGACCGTGAAGAAAAAGATAGATTTAAAATAAGCAAGAAGATTAAATTCGCGCAACTAAATCTCGGGAAAGGAAAAGGGGCTACAAATAACTTCGTAAAGTTATTCAGCGAAAATAATATCGAGATCGGGCTTATACAGGAACCGCACCTGTATAGCCACAAAATAACAGGTTTTGGGAAAGGGGTTACCGTTTTAAACGCAAACAGCGAACGACCGCGTAGCGGGATAATAATAAATAACGGGACGTGCGCCGGAATAATCCTAAACAATCTGTCGAATGAGTTCATAACCACCGCAGAAATAAAAACGGGATTGCATACATTTTACGTGATAAGCACTTACCTTCCGCCGATCGATTCCCGGCGGGAGAATCCTCAAACAGAGGACTTAATAAATCAAATTGAAGGAATCCTTCGTAAAATCGGTAGAAATAGAAATTTAATTATCGCGGGAGACTTTAATGCTAAGTCGCCATTATGGGGCAGCCCTATCGAAGACGATAGAGGCTCGCAGGTTGCTGATCTTTTTACGGATGGGACCTTAGTGTGATAAACACTAATGATTCACCTACGTTTGAGACGCATAGAGGCAGCAGTTTTATAGATATTACTGCAGTCTCGCACGAAATGTTAGAAACGATTTGTAATTCGAAACTAAGGTCGGACGAGGAAACGCTCTCTGACCATAAATTAATAACATGGGACGTTGAAACCAAAACAAGCGCAAACGAGCAGCTAACTATATTTCCGCGGTTCTGTAATAAAAAAGCAAATTGGGAGCGGTTTAAAGAAAAATTTGGCGAAAGTATCCCTGCGCTCGAAAATGAGCTATTTAACTGCCGAGAGGCAGACGAAGTAGAAACACTCGCGAAAAAATTGAACAACGCGGTGGTAGACGCGTCGTCGTATTCCATGCCGCAAAGAAAACATTTAAAACAGCGTACCCTGGTGGACCCGGGAACTAACCACCAAGCGGGCAGAAACGCGTAACCTAAGGCGCCGCTATCAACGCGCCTCGGGAGATATAAGAGAACAACGGAGAATAGAATATAATCAAAGTTACCGCGAATATAAAATATTAATAGAAGAAACGCGAACGAATAAATTTAAAGAATTCTGCACGCAAAACTCAGAGAAAGAACCCCGGGGAACCGCATACCGCGTAATTAGAGGAAAACAACAAAAAATCGCGCTCAGTAATATAAAGAAAACAAATGGCGAATACACGGAAGGTTTTAAAACCACAGCGGAATATTTACTAGAGAAATTTTTCCCATCGGATAATCCCGAGGGGGATGAAGAGTCGCACGATTTAAAACGTCGGGAAGCTGCAAAGGCGCAAGGAACAGGTGCCGATAAGGCAATCCTAGTTCACAAGGTCGTCAGGGCTCTTAGGAGGATGAACCCTAAGAAGGCACCGGGGCATGATGGAATCACTTCAGACGCAGCTCTGCAAGCGTGCCTGTTAGCCCCGTGTGTCATTGTTGGGTTGTTTAATCTTTGTTTAGAAAGGGGCGTTTTTCCGCGTTGCTGGAAAATCCAGAATGTGAAATTTATACCCAAACTTAAAAAGGCGGATGCGTCAGATCCGGGCAACTATCGTCCAATTAGCTTGCTACCGGTGCTGGGGAAAGTTTTAGATCGCGTTATGACTACGCGTGTTGAACACCTAGTGCGAGACAGCGGCGGTTTTAATAACCGACAGTTTGGTTTCGTGGAGGGCAAGTCGACTATCGACGCGTTAGAGTTCGTTGTCGGGGAAATTAAGCAGGCAAGAGATGCCAAAAAGTACTGTGTCGTTGTTGCTTTGGATATTTCAGGAGCATTTGATGCTGCCTGGTGGCCATTAATCGTTTGCGAGTTAGATCGCAGGGGTTGTCCGCGAAACTTGATGTCTTTGGTCAAGAGCTATTTCTCGGGCGATTAGCACAGGTTGAAATTCCGGGTGAAGTTCTGTCGCGTGAGGTGGAAAGGGATGCCCGCAAGGGTCATGTTCTGGTCCCACATTTTGAAGTTGTTGTATGAGAGCATCTTTAGGGTCAAGTTGCCCGCAGGATGCTCAATCGTTGGGTTTGCAGATGACACACTTTTAATTGTAAGATCGAGATTGTTAATGGATATGCGCACAAAACCGAACGAGGCGCTTAATAAATTACACGAATGGTCGCAGGCGGTAAAATTAAAATTTAACACGGCGAAGTCAGAGGCGCTTTATTTCGGCACGAAACCAGGACAGAGACCTCCTAGGTTAGAGCTAGGAGGGAGAAAATCCCGTTTAAAGATTGTATTACCTACCTCGGCGTCAAGATCGACAATAAATTAAATTGGAAAGCGCACGTACAATACGTAAAAAGTAAGGGCGGCGAAATATCAAATAAAGTGATGGCGGCGGCTAAAATAAAGTGGGGTTTCAGGGGCGAATCGCTGAGGACGGTTTATGCCGGAGCAATTGAGCCGGCAATACTGTACGCAGCTTCTGTATGGGCAGAAGGTTGTAAAGTTCGGGAGATGCGTCAATTGACGAGCGTACAACGCATAACCGCGGTAAAAGCGGCGAGGGCGTACAGGACCACCTCCACGGAGGCTGTCCTGGTGATCAGTAGGACTCTCCCTATCGAATATGTCGTTAGGGAGATTAGAGATAGACGATTAATAAATATAGGAAAAGGGCGCGAAATTATCGAAGATCTTAATCTTGGTAATAGGGAAATTGCAAGAAAGATTGTTGTATCTGAATTAGGGCACCCGGCTGATATTAGAGGTATCGAGTTTGTCGAAGGTGATGAGGACGCGATGGGTATCAGAATTTATACGGACGGTTCACGTATGGACGATGGGCAAGCAGGCGCGGCGTTTGTCGTGTATAAGCAGGAAAGGGAGGTGTTTCGGTTTCAAACCAAACTCGCGAACTGGTGCACTATCTTCCAGTGCGAATTGGTAGCCATACGAGAGGCTATCGATTACGTAATAAACCATACGGGCAGAGACGAGTATTATATAATCAGTGATAGTAAATCGGCGCTAACGGCTTTAACAAACATGAACACCTCGACAGATCTCCAAGCGGACGTCTGGAGGATAGCGCGTACGGCGCTAGAGTTTCGACGTTTAAAGTTCTGTTGGGTCAGGTCGCACAATGGTAACGTAGGAAACGATAGGGCTGACGAATTAGCTAAAGAGGCCGCAACGGGCGACTTTCGAATATCACATTCGTCGATACCGAGGTCTTTAATCAAAAGAAAGCTGCGCGAAAATCAATTCGACAATGGGAAGAGAGGTGGAACAACGCTGCCACGGGCAGGTTGACCCACAAATTCATACCGAGCATAGAAGCCAGAGGTAAGATCGAGGTTAAGCTCGATCACAAAATGGTGCAGTTGATAACAGGGCACGGCGCCCTGAAGGCGTATTTACAAAGGTTCGGTCTAACCAACAGCGACCGATGCGAATGCGGTGAGGGCGCGGAAAGCGCAGAGCACGTGCTCTTCGACTGCCCGCTTGAGGCGGGAAATCGAGGGTTGGCTGATAGCAAACTAGCTATCCTAGGTCTGGCATGGCCAAAGAGCCTAGAGGAAGTCGGGAAAGTGGTTAACCAGAAGGCGTTCTGGACAGCCTTAAAAGAATTCGCGGGAAGGGTCGCGAGATTAGACAATCAATGACGACCGCGTGTAAAAATTCGGTGGAGTTGGTGGGAGGATTGAAAAATTTTAGATTGTCTTGGCGTGAGTAAGGATACGAGCATAACCAAAACCTGATATTAGATTAAAAAAAAAAAATGTCCAATATGCACGAGAAACCCCCACTCCATTAATACAATCACTGCCTATCTTCATAATTATGTGCGGAAAATCGGGAATAAATAATACCAAATAAACAATAACAAATAAATCATAAACCCTCATTAAATTAAATCAATAAAGTAAACAAGGATAATAAAACAGAGCGCAACCGCGCATCCCCCCAGGACTTGAAAGTGAAGTGATAGTGATAGTGATTGTGGTCCCCCCAAGAACATTTAGTGCATACCCACCAGGACTTTAGCAGTGCACCCCGTCCCACCTTTAGAAGTAAGTTACAGACGACCAGATCTTCGGATGCTAGAGAATTTTATTATCGAGGTAAGACTTAAATTGTGGCGGCTGTACTCGCACAAGCATTGATTTACATTAATTAGTAGTTTTTGAAATAATTTAAGAAGCACGTTTGGTGTGTAAAGGCGCTAGCCGACATAATGCTTGTGCGAGTGCACCTGATAAATAGGGTGATGCTTTCGCTATTTTGTGCAATGCTATATGCTTAACGCTTATTAAACATTTATTTACATATTTACATAATTATATTTATTTATATTTTATATTTACACTTTATATTTATTTATATATAGCAATGTATTATGTGGCTTATTTGTTTTGTTTGACGTTCTGTCGCCATTTTGGTTGCAGTATATATTTGGGAAGGACGAGCAGAATTGCGAAGATTGTAATCATAATGTAAATCAGTTAGGGAACGATAGTGAAAGCTAGGGATGGATTTAAATTAGTTAGCTAGATTTGGATAGTTTTAAGACGACCCTTCAGGTCGCACTGGTAAGCAGAACCGGCGTCTGCTATCCGGTATTACGGATCCCTCCCCCTCTCATTTTTGCTTGTTGATCGGGTACACTCAAAAGTCAGCGTTAGGGATACC
The DNA here is from genome assembly GCA_036346225.1 of Platerodrilus igneus. Classification (NCBI taxonomy): domain Eukaryota; kingdom Metazoa; phylum Arthropoda; class Insecta; order Coleoptera; family Lycidae; genus Platerodrilus; species Platerodrilus igneus. The sequence continues at coordinate 425,950 of JARFIW010001539.1, forward strand.
ATTATTTACAACCCTGTTTTTAGTTTTTGTTTTGTTTTTGTTCCAGTTTTTGTCAGATTTTTAGGTTTGTTAGATTGTTAGAGTTTGTTAGGTTTGTTAGATATTTAGGTTTGTTAGATTTTTATTTAGTTTTTATTTAGGGTGAATCAACTATGAAGTAAGAATAAATTAGGAGCACGACTATTTTTCGCGTTTAAACCCAATGTAGTACCTCCGGGTGGAGCATTGGGGACGTGGCCGCAAGTATAGCGGTCCTAATTCAAATTATAATGTAGAACCATCTAATAGCGCTTGGTCTAGCCCTATTGTCATGGTGCCTAAGAAAGATGGCACATATCGTTTCTGCATCGATTTCAGAAAGGTCAATGAGGTTACAGAAAAAGATGCCTATCCCCTTCCTTATATTTCTTCGATTCTAGACCGTCTTAGAGACGCAAAATTCTTAACTAGTTTGGACATTCGCTCTGCATATTGGCAAATACCTCTTTCTTCTAATTCTAAGGCGATTACTGCATTTACGGTGCCTGGTAGAGGTTTATACCAGTTTACTAAAATGCCATTTGGTCTTCATAATTCTCCAGCGACATTTCAGCGACGTATAGATCGTGTGCTTAGTGCTGATCTCGAACCTTTCTGTTTCGCATACTTAGATGATGTGATCATTGCTACCCCTACCTTCGAACAACATTTGGTGGTACTACAAAAAGTGCTTTTTCGTTTAAATTCTGCAGGTTTTACTCTTAGCAGAGATAAATGCATTATATGCCGACCGGAACTCCGTTATCTGGGATACGTAGTGAATCGTCATGGACTCCATGTCGACCCAGAAAAAGTTTCGGCCATTCTTAATCTTCCTCCTCCTACTACTGTAACTGAAGTACGACGCATAGTTGGTATGTGCTCGTGGTATCGTCGCTTTATCTCAAATTTTTCTGCTCTTATTGCTCCAATTACTGCTTTGACTAAAAAAAATTCTAAATTTAATTGGTCTTCAGAACGTCAGCAGGCGTTTAAGCTGCTGAAAGAACACTTGGTAACGGCTCCAGTGATGAGTTGTCCTGATTTTTCTTTGCCCTTTACTATACAGACTGATGCCTCTGATTTTGGTCTGGGTGCTGTGCTGACTCAACAACAGGGTGATGACGAAAAAGTCATTAGCTACATTAGCTGTTCTCTTAAAAAGGCGGAACGCAACTATAGCGCCACCGAAAATAATGTCTTGGTGTTATCTGGGCAATTGAGAAATTTCGTCCCTATATCGAGGGTTCTCACTTTACTGTGATCACCGATCACCACTCGCTTATCTGGCTGAATAATCTACAAAGCCCCAACGGTCGTTTAGCTCGCTGGTCTGTACGACTTCAACAACATAACTTCACCATCGTACATCGTAAAAGTAAAGAAAACATCGTTCCCGATGCCTTATCTCGCTCAGTACCTAAGATTGACTCAATTGATGATTTTCCTAAATCTTCTATTACTCTGCCAATTTTGGATCCTTGGTATCTTAAGCTACGGACTCGTGTTAATTCCAATCCTAAACTATACAGTAACTGGCATGTGGAAAACGAATTACTGTATAAACATGTAAAATCTAAACAGTCTTTGCTCCAACCTCCTCAAGACGATTGGAAGTTAGTAGTTCCCGGCGAACAACGGAATAGGGTTCTACACGAAAATCATGATCTACCTACTTCAGGTCACCCTGGTGTCCACAAAACTGTCTCTAAAATTTCCATGCGTTACTATTGGCCTAAACTTAGAGCCGCTGTTGCTCGATACGTCCGTCGTTGTAAAATTTACTCTGCACACAAAGTCGAACAAAAAAAAACTCCTGGCTTTATGTCTCCGCGTGCTACTGCCACTCGTCCTTGGCAAGTCCTATGTACTGATATTGTCGGACCTCTTCCTAGATCCTCTAAAGGTAATTCTTTCATTTTAGTTGTTGCCGATTGTTTCACAAAATATGCTTGTTTCTTTCCTCTACGTGCGTCTACGGCCGCTGCTGTTGCTCGAACCATTGAGGAAAATATTTTCCTGGTGTATGGCACTCCTCAATATCTAATTGCGGACAATGGTGTACAATTTCGTAGTAATATTTTCACTAAACTCTGTGATTCTTATCGAACAAAAATTCTGTTTAATGCTCGCTATCATCCTCAGGCGAATCCGGCCGAACGTATTAATAGAGTCCTGAAAACTATGATTTCTTCTTACGTTTCTGATAATCAACGTCGGTGGGACGTTAATTTAGCAAAAATTGGTTGTGCTATTCGAACGCTTAAACATGAGGTTATTGGTTACTCACCGTATTTTGCTCTATATGGTCGTGAACATGTTCTCTACGGCGATCATTTTGGAAAACCTCTTGATCCTGATGATGTTCTTATGGATCCCGAACGTCCTATTCCTCCTACTGACTTAGTCAAATTTGAGTCACTTCGTGAAGAAATTTCGAAACGCCTTTCCTTAGCATTCAAGAAAAATGCTAAACACTACGATCTTCGTCGTCGTCCCTTAACTTTATCTCCTGGCGATCGCGTTTGGAAACACAATTATGTTCTTTCGGATGCTACTCGCTACTTCAATGCTAAACTTGCTCCCAAATATGTGGGTCCCTTTACTATTAGAACTAAACTTTCTCCTTGGACCTATATCTTAGTGGATGATTCTGGTAACGATCTGGGTACTTGGCATATTAAGGACCTCAAACCCGATAAAACTTTAGACCCTCCAGACATTGATCCTGAACCTCCGGATCTTAGAGGACTCCCTACGGCTGATTCTATTTGGACCCCTACGTGTCGCTATCCCTAATGACTTGTAATTTTTTTTTTGGCTTATTGGTCTTGTGTTTTCTCTGATAAGCTTGTGTCTGAAAACACTGGCGTCCATTTCGTATTCCTATTTATATTTTGTAGCTAGCCCATCCCGTGACTTTTTCTTCGCGCATACTTTGAATTATTTAAATACAGTGCTACTGTAGTTTCTGAATTTTCTAACAACAAAGAACCTAAAATAGATCATTGCTTGAGCAAATTTCGTTATTTGCGAAACATAACAGATTACCGGCTTACAAAGGTATTGGTTGAAGTTTCTCACTGCTTTTGGGGATGTTTATGAAACTAATATCCATTTGGTCCCAGTTGAAATTAAACTAGTGCTACAGAATATTTCGAAATTATTGTCTTAGGAAATAGAATTACCAAGAAATTTATCAAGGCTACATAGTTCCGACGCGTAATAATGTCTGCTGCTAACCCCAGTGAAATACGTAGGTGTGATTAGTGTAACGTGTGAGAAGTTCCATCAATACCCTCACAGTCAAGGGTGAAGTGCTTCGTTAGTGCAGGACATCGTTGAATCCCACCCTTCCGTTGCAAGGAAGCGTTGCTCAAGGACTTTTGTAAGTTGAACTATTTCCTACTGGTTATTACTGTAAATATCTATCCGTTGCTTTACCATATCTTTGTCGTTCTGATACCTTTTACAATAGACTTGCATGCTATTTTAAAACATAGAAAAAAAAAGAAAGAAAGAAAAATCAATACTATTGAATTACTCATACCAATTGTGTCTTATCTATTTATCTTTTGTCAACATTTTGTCTGATTTATGTTTAATTGGTGTGTGAGGAAACGTTTCTGCTACTCCCCAATATTACCTCACTTTGTACTAAACATTTTTCTGTATTGCTTTTACCGTTGTTATATTATATAGATTATTCAAACAGTTTCTTTTTTTTAGATTCCACAAAGTACTGAATAATTTAGACTTTTCATTGCTGCTATACTTATTCTTTTTTTTTCAGGTTTGCTTAACTATTTTTTTTTATTTTATTACAGGTACTGTCACTAATTTCTTACAGCCGCATACATTATATGTCACTCTGCTTTCTAAAACCCCCCTAATCACCGATTGAGCCGTGTCATTTTCTTGATTTTGTTGGTGTTACGCACGGCTACCAGCCAACGTAACATAACTTTGGCGCCCAACGTGGCTGCCACAATTTACGTAACAAGTAGATTACCACCATCTGCGTACTTTGCTAACCTACTTTTCAATCTATCACAAGAGTGAACTAACATTTTTGAATTGAAACTGGCCTATGTGTATATTTGCAAAGTGGTTGCACTTTGAATTCAAACTGGCCTTAGCATATTTTGCATCTGACTTACTTTATAACTTCTCGCTAGAATTCAAAACAGCTCCACATTTTTTCTACACGCACCTACATTTTTTCAATGTAGCATACGCGCGCGTGTGTGTGTAATATTTTGAATCTGACCTACTTTACAACTTCTCGCTAAGCGGAAATGAAAAATTGATGCAATCAGTCTGTCTGTCTTTGACAAATCAGCATATATTTCTTGCAGATAACTGTGTTCGCGCTTTAATAACTACGACTTGTTATTTTTTAAAAGCGAGAACAAGAAATTGATGCAATCAGTCTGTCTGCCTTTGGCAATTTTTCAACGTAGCATACGTGCGGACACGTTTTGAAGTCAAATCGGCCTATGTGTATTTGCAGCCTCTAAACAAAAGTAAAACATAAATCAGAATCCACTTTAATTAAATACAGCATTCTTTATACAATTGATTTGGATGTGATATTATGAAGCTGACCTACTTCATAACTTCTCGCTAGAGAACCGAATTCAAAACAGCTCCACATTTTTGCATGCGTCTACATTTTTTTCAATGTAGCATACGTGTGTGTGTGGACACGTTTTGAAGTCAAACCGGCCTATGTGTACTTGCAGCCTCTAAACAAAAGTCAAAACCATAAATCAGAATCGACTTTAATTAAATACAATTGATTTAGATGCGATATTTTGCATCTGACCTACTTTATAACGTCTCGCTAGAGAACTGAATTCAAAACAACTCCACATTTTTTCTGCATGCGCCTGCATATTTTCAACGTAGTATACGCGTAGACACGTTTTGAAGTCAAACCGGCCCATGTGTATTTGCAGCCTCTAAACAAAAGTAAAAAACATATCACAGAATCCACTTTAATTAAATGCAATTGACTTAGATGCGATATTTTGTATCTGACCTACTTTATAACTTCTCACTAGAAACCGAATTCAAAACAGCTCCACATTTTCTCTACACGCACTTACATTTTTTCAACGTAGCATACGTGTGTTTTGAAGTCACACACGTATGTTCCATTGAAAGTAATATAAAGCCGGTCTGACTTCAAAACGTGTCCCCACGTATGTGACATTGAAAGTATATAAGGCCGGTCTGGCTTCAGAACGGGGCACGCGTATGTTACATTGAAACTTTCAATGGAAAAACATACGCGTGCACCGTTTTGAAGTCAGACCGGCCTTACTTACCTATTTATACACTTTTAAAAAGAAATTATACAGCGCTCTAACATGTAATTTGGGTAATCCATAATCGTCAAAAACTTAGTTCGGAAACAAATTGTATTTTCCAAGTACCTAAATAATACTGCGTTAACTACATAATTATGGTATGACGTGTTTAAAATTTTAAAAGTCGTGGTTTTGAATATTCTAAAAACAGTACATTACTGTTTGAAAATGGTTTTAAATATTAAACACTTATGGCTTATAAAGGACTCATTTCTAAAATTCCCACGGTTTTAGATTGCCTGGGAACTTATAGATAAGATTAACATGGGTATTCAAAGAAAACTTTTGTCTAGGTTAGATATGAATGCAAAAATTTAGAAGTTTGGGGGTCTTTAAAGTGTAATTTTGTAGGGGTGGTCTAATTTTAAATCTGTTTGCAGATTCGGATTCTGCATATAATTCTAGACTAATTTGATATATCGCATGGTTAAGAAAATTTATAAGAACGGTCAGAAATCGCTGCTGGTAAAAAAATCTTAAAATTGGGGTAGCTCCCTGGGGAATGATGCTATCTAAAAAATTCCCAGAGATTCGGGCAGCTGAGAAAATTTTAATATTAATTGATACCAAACAAGATAGGCTTATCTCGAAAGATGCAATGGCTAGTCGAAGAAAACTATTTGGTTCAGAATGTTAGCGGTAAAAATCTCAAAATTGGGGTAGCTCTCTGGGGGGATGATACTATCTAAAAAATTCCTAGAGATTCGGGTAGCTGAGAAAATTCTAATATTAATTGATACCAAACAATAGAGATTTATCTCGTAGGTGGAAATGTGCAGAAAGATTTTTCTCGCAGAGGACATATGTGTAACTTTGTAAGGAGCGGTCCTATTTAAAATTTATTTACGTATTCGCATTCTGCGTAAAAGTTTAGACTAATGTGATGTATTGCATGACCAAAAAATTTATGCGGACGGCTAAAAAATCGCTGCCGGTAAAAAAGTTTAAAATGAGGGTAGCTCTCTGGGGGATGATGCTATCTAAAAAATTCTAAGAGATTCGGGTAGCTGTGAAAAATCTAATATTAATTGATACCAAACATTATAGATTTATCTCGAAGAAAACTATTTGGTCCAGATGTGTGAGGAAATGTGGATGCTGGAGGAAATGTGGGCCAAAAACCTGTAAAAATACACTACTATCTTATCTATGACCAATTCCAATGGGAGAAACTGATTTTGTGCTACATGTGCTACATGTGTTTGACTATACTAGACAATTCAAACCACAACAAAATTCTCGCCTTATCTTTTAGTACATATCAGTGAATTACTTTTACCCAGTGACACTTCACTAAAGCGAGATATTAAAGTGGAAGATATTTGTAAAATATGCGAAAGGACATTACAAATGCATAGTCTAGCCATTCAAAATTTTAAGTATGTTCAGAATATATTTAAAATTCGCTACAAGCATAAATGACTAAGATTCTAACTTGAAGGCAGGTTGGAATTTTTGTAATGAAAAGATTTCTAAGAATTGTAAAAGTATCATGGTACATACCACATAGTAGTGAAAGTTAGCGATGTAGATTTGGTCTGTTCAAAACATGAAGTAGTGCCTGTTAATAGTAAATTACCACACCACAAACTTTGGAAAACACAAATAGATGGAAAAGAACAACCTGATGAAACACAACAATTAGAAGAACAAACGGTGTTGAAAGATCAATTTTAAGGAATTTTATAAAGCTAAACTTTCTCTTTTGCACAAACGAAGAATAACGGCATAGGTACAGTATGGTATAATTCAATAAACAATGTCTTTTTTAAGAGCACAAACAATTTGCATATTCTTTTATTCAGAAGTCGGTAACAATTTAAACTTTAATTATACTTTTGAATTACTAAAATATTGAGAAACAGATTATCCACAGAACAAAACATAAATTAATCTAATTCCTTTTATTTGGTAATTTGGACGTATTTGAGTACACTTTGATGTATTTAGACGTATTTAGGTACATGTATGATTAAATGACAAGTGTAAAGTACGTATGACATGTGTTTGTGTCATACCTATTGCAATAATTCTTTCAAGACATATCAATTACTAGCAAAAGTTTTGAACACAAAATCGCATAACTATTTTACAGCGAAACTTCTTTCCATTTACAATATTTTTTTGTTTATAAAATATGTTTTAGAATCAGATTCTTCAAAGAAACATCAATTTGTAAGAATTATTTATATATATTTACAATAAAAACTATAAGTGAAGCAAAAGCCAAAATCGGCAGATATATATGTTTCGATCAAAACTTACCCAGAGTGAATAGATTAATTCTGCTCTTGCAACTCTGGCTCAATAAGCAGGCAAACTGTGAGGTAGAGCACAAGATAGGAAATGATGTGTTAAATAATTAGTCAAGTTTAGATTCATTAAAACAATTTTATCGAATATGAACATATACTTACCTTAGATAGGAAAATTTTCTAATTATCTACTTACCACAGACTTGAGTATTGAAAACATTTATGACATATATTACGACAATAATGTAACATTTTGCATGTCATTTATTTATTCCAAAAAACATACATCAAACACTTTTAGGAAAAAATTAACATAACATTAATTAAACACGTTAGAATTACATGCACACATCAACCTACAAGTCAATTCCTTTCAAGTTATCTGCAAAAGTGGAAGATATAAATCTTTCTAAATATAAATCAGACTCACAAGCCTCCTTGCATGCAAATTATTTGTACTTACAGATACAAAATTCACAGGTCCAATATTTTATATTATTAATTGCAAATAACTACATTTTAAATCGTTACAACTATAAATTTTTAATGAATCCAACGACTATCTACTAGTATAACTAACAGATTAACCTGTCTCATGCCAAAGATATTTCGATTGTTTGTTTCATATAAGGATAAAACTGGTATTGGTTTTGGACCTTCATCATATCAAATCTAATTTTAAAGTTTTATAAAACACAAACTACGCTTAATGCATGCTACTTTCTTAAATATAAATGTAAAAATAGTACTAAAAGGAGTTATAAATGTTGAAAATTAAATATCGTACAAGCTCAAACACAAAACTAATGATTTACATAAATTTAAAAAAATCCATATTTGTTTTTGACAGTGTTACAATGAAATTATTATTACCATGCTTAAAATTACATATATCTAAAATATTATCAGAAGCAGGTATGGAATATACTTTTGTGCCACTGTCCATATTCCATAAACACATGCTGTTATAATGTTCTTGAGCAGCAATGTATAGCCGAGATTCGTGCTTGACAAAACATGCACGTGATGAATACTTCTGTATTGGATCACCTACAGTGCCGTGTATAATGCTACATGATAAAGTATTGCAGTAACGTTTTTCAAATCTCCATTCTGGTTGTTGTGCGTATTGATGATTAACAATAAGGGGAGCTGCTAACAAAACCTGATTTGTACTATTATCATATGACATTGATACAAACGGACCTTGTTTGGAAATTGAGAAATTACTTGCGTGAACATTTTCAAATACCCATACAGAATACAATTGGCAGATAATAAGTCTTTCAGAAGTAGAATTTTCAGGTTGCAAAGATAGTAGTGAAACAACAGGTGATATATCTGATGGTGTTTTAAAGAAATTTAAAGGATTTGTCATGTATCGTGTGTCGAATGTATATACTGCCCCTGTTTCATCCCCAACGTTTAACATATGCAAGTTATCACGACTCCAACAACATGGCCACAAAGGTACCTTACATTTTATGTTCGTAATAACTTTGTTACTTAAAACATCAACGACTTTAATATGCTTATCAGAAGAAACACTAGCGATTCGCAAACCTTGTGGATGAAATTTCATATCACGTATTAGGCTGGAATGAAGTAGAATACAAGTTGACAGCGTATATGTTGATATGTTAATTACCTGTATGCCAAAATCTCCAAATGATGAATTGGGTAGTTTGGCGCTAGCAGCTACTAGATCATAATCAGTATTATGATCTAAGACCCGAGGTCCTCCTTTATTAGAAATTTTAAAGGATTTATTTTTGCATAACTTTATCATTTTAGGATCTTCCTCGAAATCAAATTTCGATTTGAAATTTAAAAGTTCTAGCTTGAATTTCTCAAGTTTATGTTGAAGCAACCATTCTCTTGAAGTCACTTTCTTTAATTCATTTTGCAATTGGGCATTTTTAATAGTAACATCGTTAAGTTCCCGTTTAATATTCTCATATTAGCTTGTATCAACTGCGGAACGTTTTCTCGTGCTAGTATGTCGTTTTTGTTCTGAAACTCTTTGTGTTCTATTTTCGTTAAAATCCTGTAACGGAATATCCACGTCAAGGCTATTGTTATCTACCAGTACTGTAGAAAATTCTTGAAAATCGATAGAATTGCCATCTTCGTTGTCTTAAAAGTTTACCTGCCTAATTGTTTATAGCGTATAAATTATTTTACCTATAATTATTACATTCGGTGACTCCAATTCCATCTTAAAAAACGGACAATTAATCATTACTACTAAAAACCGTCATTAAATTGACAGTTCATAGCTTTAATACAAACACAAGCCCCCTCTAGCTGAGTATTTCAGTTTCTACAACTAATGCACATATTTTCGTATAATAGAAAGCGGTTGAAACACACACGTTTCTTTAGATGTCTGAAATCTGATTGCTGGTTTCACTGAACTTTTAACAATCGTTGCGCCAATCAAAAACAGTAGATGAACGATCTTAAAAATAGTTTATGTACAATTTATAGCATCAATGATGGCAAACAAAATGCAGCGTGCTACATTTAAATATCAATTAGCCGAAGTGTTTAAATACTTTAGATTACCATTATCAAAATTATAAAATTTAGACGCCATTTAGCGAAATTCAAAAAGACTCTGGGGACCGTTTCAAACCGAAAATCAATTAAAAGCTTGTTGCATTTTAATTGGGATAGTTTTCTATATTTAATTGTAGAGACGGATTTTACAATCAATAATTTGAAACAAATCAAATACATAACTAAAGTAAAATACATCAGTTAAATAAAATAAAAAACGGCATAAATAGAATCAAACAAATAGGATAAATATGGTTTTTATAACTTTTATTTTTATTTTACGTTCTTGGGAACTCAGGACCATAAGCTAAAATTACTTATTCCATCGAACTATTTAATTGTTTTATTATCTTTTACTGACAGCCAAAAATATAACAATTCGAGATATTTTTACTTTAATTGTGTTCTCTACCGATGGTACTAGTATCCTTTGAACGCAACCCTTATCAAAACAACACAAAAAAAGCTTGTCGTAATAAAACCATGAACAATTAATTACAAATCAGAATATTTTATTGTCATCTGGTTATGTAGTTTCTTGTAATATTTAAAACTACACGTGTTTGTCGCGGTGTAATATATTTATAGAATATATATATATATATATATATATATATATATATATATATATATATATATACATTGTTAATCTTGAGGTTTTTGCGATGTCAATTTTTAAGGTATTACTCCGCATAGCTGGCTGGTTCAGAAAGGAGCATTTTGTTAAGTCAGCCGTGCAGAACAATTAAACAACACGCACCAGGATCAATTACACGGAGCCGCATCGAAAATCAATCAAATACAAGGAAGTATGCATTCTCACTAGTATATATAGCAGGACAAAGAAACACCTCTTCATTTGCTGCTCAGCCTACAGAGCCTGAAAATGGCAGATGTGATTTTGCCAAAACGCCGCCAAATTGACAGCGGTTCACTTCAAAACCAGCCAACTATGCAGAATAATACCTGGAAAATGAAGAAGGATATATATATATATATATATATATATATATATATACTTACACATACAGACATATATACACATGCATACACAGACACATTCATACATACATACACATACATATACATGTAAATAAATATACACTAAGAAATATACACATATAGACACACATACATACAATATAACACACATATATATATATATATATATATATATATATAATGTAATGTCAGGGGGAGGTACAAGGCTTCTAAAGGTAGATTTGTGTTAAAAGGGGTGTATGCCAAATAAAATGATTCATATATCAGATCCAGTAATTCAAAAACTATATTTTGCCGTACTTTACATATGCTAAAGTATTTACCATGTTAGTTTGAAACGTATGTGCCAAAAGGTAAAATAAATGACTTGATGACGTTGATAAAATGCACAGTGCTCAAGGTTTTATACTAAGTTGAAATTTAATAAGCCATTGAAAGTACATTTGCCGTCTGAAAACAGGATGCGTCTACGGATGTCTACTATCAACCAAGCATCCAGGTCTTGTGTGAATTATTTTGGCTTTTTATTTAAATAGAATCAACTTTTGGACGAATTTGTAAATTCAAAATTATAAGTTAATAGCAGTATCAAATATAATTGGAGAATTGTGAAGTATTTAGGACCAATGATAGAATTTAGGAATGTGTATAAAGACAATAGTGAAGGTATTTGTGACACCAAAAAAAGGACAAATTGTTATTGGATATTTTTATGTATGTGAAATGTAATTAAGTAAGCTAGTTTTGTTGTGCTTATTGCCTAGGAGAGTAAACAAGATGATTCTTTTTCGATTAATTTTAGTATAAAGACGTTTTTTTGCAAACCTGCGTTAAAGTTGTTAAATATTTTGAAAAAATAAATGTGTTTGAATTTAAATAGTCTGATTTATTAAAGTGGAGGTACAAGAAGCATCGGTGGTTAAATAAGCAACATCGACGTTAAAAGAAGTGTATAGGGTGGTTATAGTGCGACGGGAAAGCAACGAATATTTAATTAGATTTGGAACGATATTGGGATTGAGATTTGAAGGCAGTAGGACATCGAGTGGGACATCGAATTTATAGCAGGGCATTGAGTGATTTGAAACAGGACGGCGGTTAGGTTTGGATTGAAAACGAAAAGGCGGACGGATTAATTGAAGCACGAAGAGGGAAATTAGGAAAGCAGCAATTGCAGGGGAAGATTCAACGAAAAAAAGGAACACGGAAGGATTAGCGCAGGGGAAATAATTACAACGGTTTGTCAAAATTCTAAAATTCGGGTTATTCATTTCAGATTTGGGGTCATCAAAATTGTACTAAGACACCTGGAGGCAATACGAAAGTTCAATAGTGATTGTGAGTCCATGTAAAGACGCATACGGCGACTAAGATCGTGAGCCAGCAGCATTAAAAAAGGGCATCAGCGAAGTATAATTCAGGTGAGTACCGTGCAATACCATAAAACGTCAAAAAAAGTCAGAAATTGTGTACATTAATTAATTTGGCACAAAGCTACGTTGATCAGTAAAATTTGGCATATACAGTAGTAAATTCACATAAAAGTAGTAAAACAAAAGAGTGTGCAATTTGGTTGGGCAGTGCACATCTACTTACGACTGAACCCACGGTAAATAGATGAACACCCTGAGATAAAGAGTTCATATAGTCGAGGCATAACAATAGTAAACGTTTTAATTAGATAACCAACCAAATTTTGCTAAAGCACATTATATAAAAGTCATTCATTGAATAATAAAAATAGGCGCGACGACAAAAGTAGTGTATAATAATTTATAATTTTATATTTAAATAAATATAATAAAAGTAAAAAGGGGGGGGGTGAGCCAGTAGAATATATATATATATATATATATATATATATAATATATACATACATACACACATACACATACATACACATTCATACACATATATACATACACATATAATGTATATACATACACACATACGCACAATATAAAAACAAATTATCTAATATATAATTTAAGTTTTAAAGTTAAGTAGGTAAGTATAAATTGAACTCAAGCCACTAATGTCTGTTTTTTTTGTTCATAGTGTTGTTATTTTTGTATATATAGTACATCTCTAAAAATAACCTTTTTTGTTTATTTGTTTCCATTTCTAAAATTTTTGAATTCTGAAGATCTATTTTGTGATTTAAAGTAAATGAATGATTTGATAAAGCACAAAAATTTGGTTTAATTTTGATGTCACTCTTATGTTGAGTGATTCGTTGCTTTAAAGTTTGAAATGGAAACAAATAAACAAAAAAAGGTTATTTTTAGAGATGTACTACATATGAAAATGGCAGATGTGATTTTTCCGAAACGCCGCCAAATTGACAGCGGTTCACTTCAAAACCAGCCAACTATGCGGAATAATACCTGGAAAATGAAGAAGCATATATATATATATATATATATATATATATATATATACTTACACATACACACATATATACACATGCATACACAGACACATTCATACACACATACATATATACACATACATAAATATGTAAATAAATATACACTAAGAAATATACACATATAGACACACATACATACATACACACATACACATACATACACATTCATACACATATATACATACACATATAAATGTATATACATACACACATACGCACAATATAAAAACAATTTATCTAATATATAATTTAAGTTTTAAAGTTAAGTAGGTAAGTATAAATTGAACTCAAGCCACTAATGTCTGTTTTTTTGTTCATAGTGTTGTTATTTTTGTATATATAGTACATCTCTAAAAATAACCTTTTTTGTTTATTTGTTTCCATTTCTAAAATTTTTGAATTCTGAAGATCTATTTTGTGATTTAAAGTAAATGAATGATTTGATAAAGCACAAAAATTTGGTTTAATTTTGATGTCACTCTTATGTTGAGTGATTCGTTGCTTTAAAGTTTGAAATGGAAACAAATAAACAAAAAAAGGTTATTTTTAGAGATGTACTACATATGAAAATGGCAGATGTGATTTTTCCGAAACGCCGCCAAATTGACAGCGGTTCACTTCAAAACCAGCCAACTATGCGGAATAATACCTGGAAAATGAAGAAGCATATATATATATATATATATATATATATATTACACATACACACATATATACACATGCATACACAGACACATTCATACACACATACATATATACACATACATAAATATGTAAATAAATATACACTAAGAAATATACACATATAGACACACATACATACACACATACACATACATACACATTCATACACATATATACATACACATATAAATGTATATACATACACACATACGCACAATATAAAAACAATTTATCTAATATATAATTTAAGTTTTAAAGTTAAGTAGGTAAGTATAAATTGAACTCAAGCCACTAATGTCTGTTTTTTTGTTCATAGTGTTGTTATTTTTGTATATATAGTACATCTCTAAAATAACCTTTTTGTTTTATCAAATTAAAAAACTTTTTTTTTTTTCTTTAAATTTTTGATTAAACAAATTTGGTTTAAATAAATGATATTTATAGAAATTGTTTAAATTTATAACTAATAAATGTTTTTAAAGTAAAGAAAAAAAAAAAGTATTTTCAACAAATTGAAAGTATGAATCCAAGCAAATAACGAAAAAAAAAATAAAATATAATAAAATATATAATAAAATAAATAAAACAATTATAAAATAATTTAATAATAATAGTAAATAAATACAAAATAATTATAATTATAAATATAATATACAATCTAAAAAAATTAATATAATAAATATAAATTTTTATGTATATACTATTTTTTTTTTTTCTAAAAAACTTTTTGTTTTTTTCTTAAATTTTATATTTTTAAAAATTAAAAAATTGTTATTTTTTTTTAATTAAGAAAAAAAAAAAGTTTTTAAAGTTTTCAACCAATGTTAAACCAGAACGAAAAACTGAAGATCTATTTTGTGATTTAAAGTAAATGAATGATTTGATAAAGCACAAAAATTTGGTTTAATTTTGATGTCACTCTTATGTTGAGTGATTCGTTGCTTTAAAGTTTGAAATGGAAACAAATAAACAAAAAAAGGTTATTTTTAGAGATGTACTACATATGAAAATGGCAGATGTGATTTTTCCGAAACGCCGGGGGGGGGGGGGGGGGGGGGGGGGGGGAAAAAAAAAAAAAAAAAAAAAAAAAAAAAAAAAAAAAAAAAAAAAAAAAAAAAAAAAAAAAAAAAAAAAAAAAAAAAAAAAAAAAAAAAAAAAAAAAAAAAAAAAAAAAAAAAAAAAAAAAAAAAAAAAAAAATGATTTGATAAAGCACAAAAATTTGGTTTAATTTTGATGTCACTCTTATGTTGAGTGATTCGTTGCTTTAAAGTTTGAAATGGAAACAAATAAACAAAAAAAGGTTATTTTTAGAGATGTACTACATATGAAAATGGCAGATGTGATTTTTCCGAAACGCCGCCAAATTGACAGCGGTTCACTTCAAAACCAGCCAACTATGCGGAATAATACCTGGAAAATGAAGAAATATATATATATATATATATATATATATATATACTTACACATACACACATATATACACATGCATACACAGACACATTCATACACACATACATATATACACATACATAAATATGTAAATAAATATACACTAAGAAATATACACATATAGACACACATACATACATACACACATACACATACATACACATTCATACACATATATACATACACATATAAATGTATATACATACACACATACGCACAATATAAAAACAATTTATCTAATATATAATTTAAGTTTTAAATTAAGTAAGTTAATTAATTAAGCCATAATTAATTTTTATTCAATTTTTTTGTATATATAGTAATTTAAATAACTTAATTTGTTTTTTTTTATTTTGATTTGATCTTTTAAATTTAAATGAAAATTTTAAAAAAAAATTTGTTAATTTTATATACAAATGTGATTGATTTTTCAAATCAAATTGAACATTACAAAAAGTATTTTTAGGAAAATACTGAAAATGAAGTATTTTTAACAAATTGAAGTTACTCAAAACCACCATACATATACGAATAAAACAATAATATATAAATAATAAATATTAATAAATATACATAAAATATATAAATCAACACAACAACAACAAACATAACATCATACAAATATAATAATATAAATAAAATACACAATAGCACAAAAAAACAATAAAATAATAATTAAAATAAAATAAAATATAACATAACTGATATTAAAATTATTATATAATTAATTTAAATAACTGTATTAATTTGTTTCATCAAATTTGATTTGAATCATTTTGTTATTTAAGTAATATATTTTAAAAAAAAATTTGTTTAATTTTTCATTTATTTGATTTCGTTCTTATGTTTGAAATGAAAAATATAAAGTATTTAAATGTTTATATGAAAATTGTTGATTTTCGAACCCTCAAATTTGAAGGTTATTAAAACAAATATGAAAATACTAAATGAAGCATATTATTAAAGTATATTAAGTCCAAAACACCAATATCGAATACCAGAAATCGAATAACAATAAATAAAAATAATAATATTAAAAATAACACAAATAACACATAAAACAATCATACAACACAAATAACACATACATAAATATAAATAAAATAACTAAAAATATACACAAAACCACAAATAAAACAATTTACAATAATAATATTTAAATATATATAAATATAAATTAATCAACACAATGCATTAAAAATTTTTAATTTATTTAATTTTAAATTAATATAATTTATTAATACCATTTCTAAATTTTATTCTAAGTTATTTTGTGATTTAAAGTAAATATTTTATAAACCAAATTTGGTTTAATTTTGATTCATTTATTTGAGTATTTTGTTTAAAGTTTAAATGGAAAAAATAAACAAAAAGGTTATTTTGATGTCACTTAAATGTGAGTGATTTTCTTAAAGTTGAAATGGAAACAATAAACCAAAAGTATCAAGGGAATAAACTGAAAATGGAGATTATTTTTCAACGCAAATTAAGTTATTAAAACCACCAACATCGAATAATACCTGAAAAGAAATATACAAATAATATATAAATAATAATATTAAATAAATATACACAAAATATACACATATACACAACACATTCATACACACATACATATATACACATACATAAAATAAATAAATATACACTAAGAAATATAACATAAACAACACAAATAAACATTACTAATAAATTAATAATAATAAATATAAATTAACTAACACTAGCATTTAAACAATTTATTATTATATTTAAGTTTTAAAGTTAATTGTAAATAAATTATAAGCTAATTCTATTTTTTTATTGTGTTATTTTTTAAATATATATTTAAAAAAACTTTTTGTTTATTTTTTATTTTAAAATTTAATTTGAAGTATTTTTGTTTAAAGTAAATGAAATTATAAACAAAAATTTGTTTAATTTTGATGTCACTCTTATTGGGATTGTTTTTAAAGTTAAATGGAAACAAATAACAAAAAGGTATTTTGAATTACTAAATGAAAAGGCAATTATTTTTCAAACCAAATTAAGTTCACTTAAAACCACCAATATCGAAAATACTAAAGAAATCATAAATATATATATATAAATATTAAATAAAATACACAAATATACACATATAACAACACATTCATACACACATACAATACAATACATAAATAAAATAAATATACACAAAAATTAAAATAACACAAACATAAAAACAATTTACAAATAATTAATTTAAATTAATAGTAATATAAATGAATCAACCACTAAGAAATTAAAAATTTATTTATATTTTTAATTTTAAAGTTAATTAAAATAAATTATATCTTAATTCTAATTTTTGTATTTGAATTATTTTGTATTAATAAATAATGATTTGATAAAGCACAAAATTTGGTTTAATTTTGATGTCACTCTTATGTTGAGTGATTCGTTGCTTTAAAGTTTGAAATGGAAACAAATAAACAAAAAAGGTTATTTTAGAGATGTACTACATATGAAAATGGCAGATGTGATTTTTCCGAAACGCCGCCAAATTGACAGCGGTTCACTTCAAAACCAGCCAACTATGCGGAATAATACCTGAAAATGAAGAAGTTTTCAAACTATATATATATATATTCAAACATACACACATATATACATCATACACAGACACATTCATACAACATAATATATACACATAATAAATATGTAAATAAATATACACTAAGAAATATACACATATAGACACACATACATACACACAACATAATACACATCAAATTAAAAAATATACATAAAAATATACATAAAACACAATAATAAAACAATTTACTAATATATAATTTAATTTTAAATTAATGGTAATATAAATTAACCAAGCCATAACTTTTTTTTCTATTTTTATTTTTTTAAAGTATTAAGAATAACTTTTTTTTATTTTTCCATTTCTAAATTTTATTCTAAGTTATTTTTGATTTAAAGTAAAAATTTTAAAACCAAAATTTGGTTTAATTTTGTTCATTTATTGTGATTCTTGTTTAAATTTGAAATGAAAAAATAAAAAAAAAGGTTTTTAAAAGTTTTCAACCAATGTTAAACCAGAACGAAAAATATTTAAAAAAAAATAAAAAAAATTAATTATTTAATAGAGTAATAACATTTTTTTTTTTAAAAAACTTTTTTTTTTCTTAAATTTATATTTTTAAAAATTTGATAAAGCACAAAATTTGGTTTAATTTTGATGTCACTCTTATGTTGAGTGATTCGTTGCTTTAAAGTTTGAAATGGAAACAAATAAACAAAAAAAGGTTATTTTTAGAGATGTACTACATATGAAAATGGCAGATGTGATTTTTCCGAAACGCCGCCAAATTGACAGCGGTTCACTTCAAAACCAGCCAACTATGCGGAATAATACCTGGAAAATGAAGAAGCATATATATATATATATATATATATATACTACATACACACATATATACACATGCATACACAGACACATTCATACACACATACATATATACACATACATAAATATGTAAATAAATATACACTAAGAAATATACACATATAGACACACATACATACATACACACATACACATACATACACATTCATACACATATATACATACACATATAAATGTATATACATACACACATACGCACAATATAAAAACAATTTATCTAATATATAATTTAAGTTTTAAAGTTAAGTAGGTAAGTATAAATTGAACTCAAGCCACTAATGTCTGTTTTTTTGTTCATAGTGTTGTTATTTTTGTATATAGTACATCTCTAAAATAACCTTTTTGTTTATTTGTTTCCATTTCTAAAATTTTTGAATTCTGAAGATCTATTTTGTGATTTAAAGTAAATGAATGATTTGATAAAGCACAAAAATTTGGTTTAATTTTGATGTCACTCTTATGTTGAGTGATTCGTTGCTTTAAAGTTTGAAATGGAAACAAATAAACAAAAAAGGTTATTTAGAGATGTACTACATATGAAAATGGCAGATGTGATTTTTCCGAAACGCCGCCAAATTGACAGCGGTTCACTTCAAAACCAGCCAACTATGCGGAATAATACCTGAAAATGAAATATATATATATATATATATATATATATATATATACTTACACATACACACATATATACACATGCATACACAGACACATTCATACACACATACATATATACACATACATAAATATGTAAATAAATATACACTAAGAAATATACACATATAGACACACATACATACATACAACAACATACATACACATTCATACACATATATACATACACATATAAATGTATATACATACACACATACGCACAATATAAAAACAATTTATCTAATATATAATTTAAGTTTTAAAGTTAAGTAGGTAAGTATAAATTGAACTCAAGCCACTAATGTCTGTTTTTTTGTTCATAGTGTTGTTATTTTTGTATATAGTACATCTCTAAAAATAACCTTTTTGTTTATTTGTTTCCATTTCTAAAATTTTTGAATTCTGAAGATCTATTTTGTGATTTAAAGTAAATGAATGATTTGATAAAGCACAAATTTGGTTTAATTTTGATGTCACTCTTATGTTGAGTGATTCGTTGCTTTAAAGTTTGAAATGGAAACAAATAAACAAAAAGGTTATTTTAGAGATGTACTACATATGAAAATGGCAGATGTGATTTTTCCGAAACGCCGCCAAATTGACAGCGGTTCACTTCAAAACCAGCCAACTATGCGGAATAATACCTGAAAATGAAATATATATATATATATATATATATATATATTAACATCACACATATATACACATGCATACACAGACACATTCATACACACACATATATACACATACATAAATATGTAAATAAATATACACTAAGAAATATACACATATAGACACACATACATACATACACACATACACATACATACACATTCATACACATATATACATACACATATAAATGTATATACATACACACATACGCACAATATAAAAACAATTTATCTAATATATAATTTAAGTTTTAAAGTTAAGTAGGTAAGTATAAATTGAACTCAAGCCACTAATGTCTGTTTTTTTGTTCATAGTGTTGTTATTTTTGTATATATAGTACATCTCTAAAAATAACCTTTTTTGTTTATTTGTTTCCATTTCTAAAATTTTTGAATTCTGAAGATCTATTTTGTGATTTAAAGTAAATGAATGATTTGATAAAGCACAAAAATTTGGTTTAATTTTGATGTCACTCTTATGTTGAGTGATTCGTTGCTTTAAAGTTTGAAATGGAAACAAATAAACAAAAAAAGGTTATTTTTAGAGATGTACTACATATGAAAATGGCAGATGTGATTTTTCCGAAACGCCGCCAAATTGACAGCGGTTCACTTCAAAACCAGCCAACTATGCGGAATAATACCTGAAAATAGAAATATATATATATATATATATATAAATATACACATACACAACAATCATACACACACATTATACACACATAATATTAAATAATAAATAGAAATAAATATAACAAAAATATACACAATACAACATACATCTACACAAATACATACACATTATAAATATATACATACACAATAAATATATAAACAATACAATATAAAAAATTTTTAATTAAATTTAAGTTTTAAATTAAAGTAAGTTAATTGATACATATGTTGTTTTTTGTTTTATTTTTGTATTTCATTCTAAAATACTTTTTGTTATTTGTTTCATTTTAAAATTTTGAATTGAAGATTATAAGAATTTAAGTAAATATTTGATAAACCTAATTTGGTTTATTTTAGTACTTATTGAATTCGTGTTTAAATTTAAATGGAAACAAATAAAAAAAAGGTTATTTTTGAACCAAAATGGCAGGTATTTCCAAACGCCCCAAATTGCAGTTCCTTAAAACAGCAACTATGAATAATACTGAAAATAAAAATATATAATAAAATATATAAATATAAAAATCTACAACAACATATATACACATCATAAAGAAATTATAACACTAAATATACACATATAAAATAAATAAAATACACTAAAAATATACACATATAACAACAACATAAATAATACATACACATCATACCAAATAATAAAAAATTTATAATAAAATAAATTAAAAAATTTATTAATAATAATTTAAGTTTTAAGTTAAGTGGTAATTAAATTAATAACCAAAATCTTTTTGTTATATTTGTTATTTTTAATTTAATTCTAAAAATACCTTTTTTTTTGTTTCATTTAAAATTTTGAATTAAGACATTTTGGTTTAAATAAATGAATTTTGTAAAGAAAATTTGGTTTAATTTTGATGACTATTAATGTTTTTAAAGTTTAAATGGAAAAAATAACAAAAGGTTATTTTTAAGGCACATATGAAAATGATATTCCAATATGCGGAATAATACCTGAAATATTAAAACCATATATGATATATATACTAATATATATATATATATAACATACACACATATATACACATGCATACAAACACATTCATAAACATACATATATACACATACATAAAATGTAAATAAATATACACTAAGAAATATAACACATAGACACACATACATACATAACACATACACATACAAACATTCATACACATATAATACACATATAAATGTATATACATACACACATACGCACAATATAAAACAATTTATCTAATATATAATTTAAGTTTTAAAGTTAAGTAGGTAAGTATAAATTGAACTCAAGCCACTAATGTCTGTTTTTTTTCATAGTGTTGTTATTTTTATATATAGTACATCTCTAAAAATAACCTTTTTGTTTATTTGTTTCCATTTCTAAAATTTTTGAATTCTGAAGATCTATTTTGTGATTTAAAGTAAATGAATGATTTGATAAAGCACAAAATTTGGTTTAATTTTGATGTCACTCTTATGTTGAGTGATTCGTTGCTTTAAAGTTTGAAATGGAAACAAATAAACAAAAAGGTTATTTTTAGAGATGTACTACATATGAAAATGGCAGATGTGATTTTTCCGAAACGCCGCCAAATTGACAGCGGTTCACTTCAAAACCAGCCAACTATGCGGAATAATACCTGAAAATGAAGAAGCATATATATATATATATATATATATATATATATATATATTACTACACTACACACATATATACACATGCATACACAGACACATTCATACACACATACATATATACAACATAAACATGTAAATAAATATACACTAAGAAATATACACTATAGACACATCATACAACACACACACATACATACACATTCATACACATATATACACATATAAATGTATATACATACACACATACGCACAATATAAAAACAATTTATCTAATATATAATTTAAGTTTTAAAGTTAAGTAGGTAAGTATAAATTGAACTCAAGCCACTAATGTCTGTTTTTTGTGCATAGTGTTGTTATTTTTGTATATATAGTACATCTCTAAAAATAACCTTTTTGTTTATTTGTTTCCATTTCTAAAATTTTTGGATTCTGAAGATCTATTTTGTGATTTAAAGTAAATGAATGATTTGATAAAGCACAAGAATTTGGTTTAATTTTGATGTCACTCTTATGTTGAGTGATTCGTTGCTTTAAAGTTTGAAATGGAAACAAATAAACAAAAAAGGTTATTTTTAGAGATGTACTACATATACAAAAATAACAACACTATGAACAAAAAAACAGACACTAGTGGCTTGAGTTCAAATTTATACTTACCTACTTAACTTTAAAACTTAAATTATATATTAGATAAATTGTTTTTATATTGTGCGTATGTGTGTATGTATATACATTATATATGTGTATATGTGTATGTGTGTATGTATGTATATGTATGTATATGTATATGTATGTGTATATATGTATGTATGTATAAATGTGTCTGTGTATGTATGTGTATATATGTGTGTATGTGTAAGTATGTATATATATATTTATATGTATATATGTATATATAGATGTATATTTATGTGTATATGTGTATATGTATTTCTTTGTATATTTATGTGCGATTGTATGTATGTATTTGTATATGTTTATGTGTATTTATATATGTACATATTTGTATATACACTTAAAATTTTGTGTGTATAATTATGCGTTTTATGGGTATACATACAAATAGAATTTAAACACTACCTCCATATTCATGCCAATTTGTGCACACACATACGCTTCCATGCATACATACACTTGTTCATGCAGATAAATAAACAAATTGCGTCATACTGTTTTAAAAAAACTTCAAAAAAGACAGATTTCAAATACCTTAATAGAATATACAAATTTTTAATTTTACACCTTAGTCAAATGCACACTACTTTTACGACTACATTTTAATTTAGATGCAATCTTTTTATTAATCTCAATTTTGTAAGTTTATACAGATTCTATGTGTAGTTTTTAGCGCATTCATTTTTATATAATTATAGAAAGCCTGTGATCAAGGATTCAAAAATAAATCCGAAAATTTAGGCAGTTAAAGAAAGAGTTTATATACCTAATTACCAGCAGACTTAAAACCCGCAATAAAAACACTTCATATGATTATAGCAAGGTCGTTACTATAAAAGTTTTACATACATCTATATATATATATATATATATATTATATATATATATATAGCTGTGAGTCACCTCTCTCGTCGGGCTGTCGTAAAATGCAGTGGTTACGTTAGGATCGGTTCATCAACTCGTTCCTCTCTCTTTGGGCGTTATAAATTGCTGTGAATCATCTCTTTCGTTGGGTACCTTCTGAAAATGCTCTCCAAATTTCGAAATATCGGCTAGCTCTGCTCACTGCGTCCTCCTAGATACTCACCTTTACTACTCATTCTTCCAACAACCTTTGTAGTTAATAATAAAAAAAAATAAAAAAATATTTCGACAAAAACAAACAACTCCTTTATTCTGCTGACATACAAAATCAATTTTCATAATTTCCATTTACAGTAAATATTCACGTTACTACATTTCGTACTTCTATTCAAATGGCAAACATCAATCTAAAATTTCCATAAACTTTATGTACCTCAACATTTCATGTTTTATTAAAAGTAGATGGGCCTATCCTCTACCCTTACTTTACTTCCCTGGTCTATGTTGAGCTCAGTATAAAGCTTGTTATTTCCTGTGCATAAATTTTGCATTTCCAAATTATACCAAAGACCCGTTTACTTCTTACATTGATAACATATTAATCACGTATTTACACCCTCAGATTAATAATAGAAAATTGTCCTTTACATGTGTCCATAAAATTAAATTTTATGTTTATATAAATTTGTATTACAAAATAATAACCAAATCACTTATAAATCAAAATAACGCACCAGCACAAAGGTTCAATAACAAAGATCGTTACCTGGATTGTTCTTTCCGATTACCACCTCCATAGATGACTTTTCACCAGGCTGCTTGGACCTGCATTGCTCCATCTTACTCGTTCATCCAAGTCATTACCAATCTGAAGTCGCCTTCCGTCAGACTGCACGTACAATAACCAAATCAGACCTCTTTGTCTAGTTAATGTGCTACCAGCACTCGCGTTCAAAATATAAATGCTTCTATTTATGTACCATCCAGCTTTTAATTATTATAATTTATTTTTATTTCTGTCCGTTAATTACTTTGTACCCACTTGTGCGTTATAAACACTTGTAATAATTTTCGGCGGACTGCACTGTACGCGGTATTAAAAGCTATGATGTTTTTCAAATTATCATCGAGAAGTCAGATGATAAAAGCGAAATATAAAAGCATAAAATCAGAGAGCGAATCCAACTTCAGCCTTCCTTATATATTCTAAGCCCCACTTAGTTTGCACGTATTTTCATTACCCATTCTTTGAAAACCTTCAAACTGCTATTCAATTCTAAAAATTTCCCGTACAAACATATAACAAACTTTCAAAAACCGAGAAATCGTCCACTCCACATCGCTTTTACTACGAAAAAACTACGTACGTTTTCTAAGCGTTTAAATTTATCGTGAATTTTGTCCTTTTTATTCCCCAAAACAAATCCAATGCACGCTCCGTATGTGCGCGTCTATATCGTTGTTGCGGTCCTGCTTTTATAACGACTTTTCCTGCCTTTGTTTTTCTTATTGTCTCACTATTACCATGTTGTCTACGGTTAAAGCTTTCTTCCTATTGGAAAAATCGATATCGTGTAACACAAACCTGTTGCATCTGCGCCTTGTTATTAGCCTCTACAAATATACTTGTTTACCATGCGCTTGAAAAATGTTTATCATGTACCCATCTGTTATTTTCATCTCACTTTGTTACGTTCTAAAGATTCTCTGTCGCCTAATCCTATCGATCTGTTTTTAAAATACTCGTCTGTTGTTATAAACCTTGAATCTATCCGTTAGCATAATACTCCGAATTGCCGTTTCAACGTTTCTAGTCTTAATAGAAATTATTTATTTACCCAAGCTTTTATTCCTTGAAAACCTTGACCGGTTTAACTTGTGTGTACTCTCCTATTTTGTAGCTTTTCTACGAATGCTTTAAATTATAATTTTTAAATAAATGTATGTCGTTTAACTTACGTATACAAATTAAGCTTACATTATAACCTGATTTTGTCCCAAATTGAAGCTTTTCGAATAAATTATTGATTTTTGCGTACAGGGTCATTAAATAAATAAACGCATGTCACATTTACCCATGTTTATCTTTTCTCGTACACATTAATATATATATATATATATATATATGTATTAAATATATATATATATATATATATATATATATATGTGTGTGTATGTGTGTGCGTGTGTGTGTGTATGTGTGTGTGTGTGTGCGCGCGTGAGTGCGTGTGTGCGTGCGTGCGTGCGCGTGTGTGTGTGTGTGTAATTTCTTGGGATGTAGGTCATAAATGTAAAAATGCTTTTTAATATTTGTATATAAACATTACACGTTTCGGTATATTAAAACCATGATCACATGTTTAAGTCTACAAAAAATTAAATATTAAAATTTAATTAAATTATAATACGCTTAATCTAAAAATTTTTAAAGAAAATTTAACTGGTGTATAACTCACATATTAACATTGAAGTAATTGGTCTACAATTAATATAAAGCACAGAACAGAATCCATTATGTACTTCTTAGATTATTGAATGTAAATTGATCTATTATTTTTGTTAGAAACAATATATATTAAAAAGGTTTACCAATGTAAAGATAATATGGAAAACATACATGTTTTGTCTAGGCGGATAGTATAGGAACATTGATAGAATATTATTATTACAAAATGTATAATTTTGCAATTAATTTCTAATATACAATGCTAGTCACCAGATTTGTGACTTTATAAAATTGCGGTAAATATGCGTGAATTGTTCATGATCTGCTTTATTATTGATGCTGTTTGCATGGCGCTGTATTTGGATCATTTCTAAAATATTCCTTTTTGTTATCATTAGGTTTAGTATCCAAAATATTCTCGTTATTAAAGTCAAATGTATGCAACTTGTCTAACGCATGATTTGTTAGAGCTGTGCATAACTTGTGTGATCTTATTGAGTATTGGTGTTCATATATTCTACGATGAATGCATTGTTTAGTATTGCCGATATATGAACCATCGTAGACTTTACAATTAACTTTGTATACACAATGAATTTCTCTTTTATTAGGGGTGTTACTTTTTAATTTGTGAATAGATGTTTATTAGTATTTTTAAGTTTATGTACAATTTGGATATTATATTTCTTTAAACACTGTTGAATTTTTTTCAAAACCTTGGCATGGTGTTCAATGCTCACATATTGTTCTGGTGTATTTTTATTTATAGTGTTTTTGATTTGTAGTGTTCTATAGTCTATTTATTTTATCTATAATTACAGGTGTGTAGAATTTACAAGGATATCCATTTTTATCTAATGTATTTTGATTTTGTTTAGAATAGTTGGGCGGTAGCATGGATGGGTAAATGTTAATGCTCTGTGAATCAAATTTTTAGTTACATTTTTCTTTTATATTGATTAGGCACGTTCAAGCAAAAGTTAAGGTATCTTCCTGTCTAAACATTTTTTGTGTACCATTTAATATAAATTTTACCTGTATTGTCATAATGTATTTCAAGATCTAGGAAATTAATAGCTTTGCTGTTTTTCGCAAGTAAACTGTATGCGTGGATGGTAAGCATTAGATTTAGTTAGTAGTTCATCAGTTTTTGTGTTGGGATACATAATATGCAATCGTCTATGAAACTCTTAAAAAAGCGGAGTTTAAGGAAAGAGCAGGAATTACCGTTGTTTCAAGTTCTTTCATAACCAAGTTTGCGATAATGGAAGAAATTGGAGATCCCATGGCAATGCATAAATTATGTTATATGTGAAGTAGGTTAAGTTTAAACAATTTTATAGCTTCAATAAAATTATCTTTACTTATAGCAGTAAATTGTTTAAGTGTGCTCAATTTGTTTTTTATTATATCTGTAGCTAGGTTGATTGGCACATTTGCGAATAAGGACACAGCATCCAATAATATTAAAATACGATTTTTTGGTATAGTTTGTTTGGTAATAAATTTATGAAAATGCCAAGAGTCTTTTAAAAATATTCTGTGTTCCCTATTAGGTTTTGAACTATGTTAGCTAAAAATTGTGAGAGATTGTAAGTTTGAGAATTTATGTTATTGATAATTGGACGGAGAAGTATATTGTGTTTATTGAGCTTTGAGAGACCATATAAAAACGGGGCATCGCCATTATAGCATATTAACATATTTACATTTTTCCGTTATTTGTTTTTTATTCATAAGTTTGTCTACAGAAGTATGTATATTAGAGAAAAATGAATATCCGTGTAAATTCTACACACTTATAATTAGATATAGAATAAATAGATTATAGAACACTACAAATGAAAAACACACTATAAATAAAAATATACCAGAACAATATGTGAGCATTTAATACCATACCAAGGTTTCGAAAAAAATTCAACAGTGTTTAAAGAAATATAATAGCCAAATTGTACATAAACTTAAAATACTAATAAACATCTATTCACAAAATTAAAAAGCAACACCCCTAATAAAAAAAACCTATTGTATATACAAAGTTAATTGTAAAAAGAGATGCACAAGAGATGCACGGCTCTCGCAAATCATGCGTTAGACAAGTTGCATACATTTGACTTTAATAACGAGAATATTTTGGATACTAAACCTAATGATAACAAAAAGGAATATTTTGGAAATGATTCAGATACAGGGACATGCAAACAGCATCAACAATGAAGCAGATCATGAACAATTCACGCATATTTACCGCAATATTATAAAGTCATAAATCTGGTGACTAGCATTGTATATTAGAAATTAATTGCAAAATTATACATTTTGTAATAATAATATTCAATCAATATTCCTATACCATCTACCTAGACAAAAGATGTATGTTTTCCATATTATCTTTGCATTGGCAAGCCCGTTTAATATATGTAGTTTCTAACAAAAATAATAAATCCATTTACATTTAATAATCAAAGAAGTACATAATGTTTTGTGTTTTGTACTTTATATTAATTGTAGACCAATTACTTCAATGTTGATATGTGAGTTATACACCAGTTAAATTTTCTTTTAAAATTTTTAGATTAAGCTTATGATTTAATTAAGTTTTAATATTTTTGTTTTTTTGTAGACTTAAACATGTGATCATGGTTTTAATATACCGAAACGCGTAATGTTTATATACAAATATTAAAAATCATTTTTACATTTATGACCTACATCCCAAGAAGTCATAAAGCATTTTCTATAAGAAGTCTGTAGCTAAGATGCCAATTATTTAATCTATATACGCGTTTCGGCTCCTTATATTTTATGGGGATATAGTTTATAGATCAAACCGTTTATTTAGCAGTGCTGTGGATTTTCTTAATACATATTTAGTTATTGTTATAAATCAACAATTAGTGTTCTATTTTGTGTGGGTGGATTTTGCTCTTGAAGGAGAGTATATTTTTATGCTTTTATAGGATTAAAATTATAAAGTAGTGAACTTTTATTAAATGTCTATTTTCAACATGCATACTGAAATATTTACTTCTAATTTTGTAGATAGTTACATATAAGAACAATTACTTTATTTGAATACATAAAATCTTTGCTTTGCAATTTAGTTTTGTTTTGTTAATAATTTTTAAACGCTCGGTTTTGACACCGTAGGGTGAAAATAATAGAAACTGAGTATACTCTACTTTTTTTTAGTTCAATAAATGTAAGTTTAAAAGATTTATACAAGACTATGTGACAATACAAATTATCTTGAATAATTTTGAATTTCAAGTTGTTTTAATTTTGATCAAGCAATGGTACTTTTGTTGTATAGAGGACATGTCATATTTTTATTTTAGTGAGGTGACTTTATGGTACTAAAAATTGAAAAAATCCTTTTAAAATTTATTGATACCAGCCTTACTTGATATTACAAATCTTAGTTTTTAAGAGAAAACTATGTTTTGAACTTGCTAATTTTTCTTACAACTACATACCCAGAAATACTATACAAATCTGCAGAAATACAGTAAAAATACTGGAAGTGTATGAAAAATACTAGAAAAATATTTGCAGTAGTAGGAAATACTGTATATTTCATTTTCCAATGCTTCACCCGGAGGCACTACACTGGCCAGGAAGCGAATTGTATTTTACCTGGAAATGTAGAATTTAACTCAAGGTAGGGATCTTTAGCATGTGTGACAACAAGCATGCACACACATCAAACATCTATATTTATATATACACAAGTAGTAGGGGAGTTTTATTTTTACTCAAAACAGATGGCGATCATTTTACTCCGAGGGTTTATGTGGCACTACTCTCTTCTATGTTTAGCATGTTTTTTTTTACCAATGAGAACAACAGTAAGATACTGTCTTACCGATTGATTATACCTGATTTCGAGATCTAGTTTATTTAACAATATAACCCGTTTATATTTGGTGCTTAGTTTAAACCACATTACACATTATTATATCAGATGCAATCTTTCGTATGGATCTATCTTTACTACATATTATCTGCAAATGCTTTCTTGACCCTACCATCCTGGCATATTAACTAGTACGAACAGTCAGTAGTGTAGGAAACCAACATGGGTCACAAACCTACATTCTACAGATTTTACTTTAGAACCAGTTGACATGAGCTCTTCTAAAGTGTTACAAACATTACAGGACCATTCTGTGATAATGTAATGTTTGCTGTCTCTGATTCTGAAGAAAAATTTGTAAACAAAGAAATGGTCTCGAAAAGAAATTCAGAAGCATTTAATAGTTACATAAGAATGCCGTTTCCTAGTTTGTGTCTGCTGAGCATCGAGTTAACTGAATTTCCATTTTCTCTTGAAAGAAAGAACAAGTTTTGACGTAGAATAAGAGAAGTTACAGAAACTGAAGGCCTTGACCATATGAATAAAAAACATAAAACCAGGTATGTATTACATAGAAAATGAAACTGGCATATGTTAAGTTAGAAACTTTATGAAAAAAACTTCCGAATGCATTGAACCAGCTAGAAAAAGAACAAATTTTTTTTTGAAGCTAGGAATACGATTTATGGGAAAAACATGTACACATTGAAACTGATGGATGATTGGACCCTATAGTAAATTCTTATACTTGAAAGGGTATTTATCTAAATTCAAATATATTTGATGTCAAAATTTTGAATAGTATCTTTTTATACAGAAATGCACAAAAAAGGTAAGTTACTGAATAGTGTGCTATTGTCTCACATTCCATGGATGTTTGGGTGGACTAGAATGTTATGTAAGAGGTACCCAAAGAAATTATTTGGCACACTAATACATCTGTGTACAGATCTTAACCGTGACATACAATACAACAAGCATTTCATTGAGTCTTTAGCCATTTTTCAAAATGAAACTTAAAAAACGATATAGCAGCATCCTAGGCTAATTCCTTTAGCAGTTTGAATCCTTTGCCGAAATTGAAAAATAAAATTTTGACCACTTTCTATGATGAAATCTAAAGGCTTAAAACATTAAAGCTAAAATAACGATTTTATGCTATTTAAAAGAAACAAATTTATGAAATGGAAAAATTGATTATAATATTAGAAAGATAATTCTGCAAACTGCAAACTTTATAGCATTTGATTCAAGAAAAGTTTTACAACGAATGATTAGCGAATAAATTTTGCATCACAGGTCAAATCTTGTGTAGCTGTCACATTAGACTAAAACCAGAAATAGCACAATGATTTGCATTTCTAAATGTTGTTTATTTTTAGATTAGAACATATTTTACTTTTTAATCTTGTATTATTTATAATTTTTTAATGATTTACCTTTTGTAACAAACACACATAAACAATGATTTTATTTTAGACAACATATACTATAATTACCATAAAAGACAATAGTCACTATTTAAGTATTTAAAATCTACTATTCTGGACTAATTGGTACCATAACTTCTGAACATGCTATTCCTGTTCTAGAAAAGGTGCAAGTCAAAGAACACTCTAATCTGTATGTTAAGTACAAATATGTGAGAGTTTCCCACAAACATCTTATAACATACTGCGAATTGATTATAAAATTTTAGAAAAATCATAACATGTTGAACATCCAACATACTCACCTCCTCCTACAGGTGACTAGAAATATACCCTTTCAACGTACCCTGCAAAATTTATTAATTTACTGAAGTTTTTTTTAAAAGATCCAAACTATTTAACAAGGTACTTTTATGTATTGCATTCTTTTATTTAAAGGATTTTGTTTTTGTATACCTAGAATCTTTGTATCTTTTTGTAAATCTCGCAGATACCGATCTGTAGAATTTTTTCATTGGACATCTACGGCACCCTTGACCATGTCTTTCTTTTATGCTTTTAGATTATTAATTGTAAGATCTTTCAAACCTTTAATTAATAATTTTGAATCATACATACCTTCTGACAATTAATAATTCTTTCTGTATATTTTCAACGATCCATCCTCCAGTGTTAGAAAATTCACGTTTCACATCTGAATTATTGTGCGGAAAGGTAGCCACCCATTTTATGATATACAGCAAGTTTAGCATTTGATCGTAAGCCAAAAATGATCAAGATGTTTCTTTCTACCATACCGAGTTAGCTTTATAACAGTTTAGGTTAAATCACACTATGTTTATATTTCCGATTAATTTTGTTGTTTGCGCTGGAAGTCAAGTTACTATCATCTGTCCGAGTTGCATTTCTTCTTATTTATATTTTTTTTGATTAAAAAGTTTGGATCTAAAGAAAAAATACGGTAATTTAAACAATGAACAGATGTAGTCCAACAATTTTTCAGGAATGTTAAAAACTAGTACTTAATAACAAAATAAGGTGTATTATATGTGCTACTAATGATAACTTAGCGTTTGCAACAATTACAGAAAATTGTCTTTCTATACTTCTAAAATCATTGTCTAACGTTGATAGTTTATTTCATTGTTTTCAATCAAAGGAGTAACCATAAAAGTTATCAAGAAAGAGAAATAAGTAACTATTGTATTTTTATTTTATGGGTTAGAAAATTTAACGCAATTAAATATGAACTTTAAGTAATTTTCACAATCAAATTATGACAATTGATAAAAAAAACAAAATTTTTCGGAAATATAAACTTTCTGGTTTCTCCCAGGTCTACTCAGTCGGTGATTTGTTTAAAAGCAAGGGTTTATATGTTAATAGCCTATACAGTAGCTCACATTTTAATAATAGAAAAGACTTCACATATGATTAAGATACATTTGCTGGATGTCTCATAACGTAATAAATAGTAACTGAATCTATATAATCAAATAATAACTAAATTTATATATAGTGCGTTTAACGAACACATTCAGTAAGTGCTCTTCTCATGAATGGGCGCAAAGTTTCAATAGAAATTTTGTATTGGTTGGCCGAATTTCACAACGACTGATATTTTGTATTGTCAACCTACACGTGTCAATTAATTTCTGATTTTTGCTGTTATTGCTTTATTTTTATTCACGTTTCTATCATTCTTTTTGCTCTAGTACTTTGTCTCTTAATTACATCATATAAAAATAAACTTAAGGAACATGACCTACAATGGTATAGGAGAATAAGTAACCAACATATTGGTTCTCGGTACTAAAACAATATTAAAAAATGCCAGCAACCCAAGTAACATTTTACCGACTACTGTTTTACTTACTCTGACATTGTTAATACTGTAAATTGTTGTCAGTATATACCTTATACACTCAAGTATAAACACAATCTACATATGATATTAATATAATGTCAGAACTCCACTAATGCACTTGTAGGTTATAATAGAACGTCTATTTGAGGAATGAATTCAACTTAAAATTTACCTGTTTTAAGAAGTTCAAAACCGTTGATTGATCATAGTTAACCAACTCAAATAAGTCGAAGGCATACTTAACTAATCAAATAACGTCTTCTAGATGTTGGGTGACCGACTGTAATTTTTAAATTTTTGAACAGCATCAGATCAAGGTTGGCAGTATAATTTTAATTACCAAATCCTTAACCTCTAAATTAATTTCTCCTTGGTGATGTGTTTTATACATATACAAATAAATTTGGAAAAGATGCGTATCTAGCAGTTGGCGCCTGATCCTATGCCTCAATTAATAAATATTCCTGTGATTTATATGTAACATAAACCGCTAAACTATGCACGATATGTCGGCACTTATAAGGTAAATGAAATTATCGTAATTGTTAGGTTTGTGACATTGGTTTGAAATGTTTATAATCATATTTCATTTTAGTCGTTTCTATATTAGTTAATCCCATCACTAAGGTTATGCTATTTTCCTTAAGAAATATAATTTTTAAGTTACATGCAATCCTGATCTAAGGAAGGGTTGTTTGTAACATGTAAAAATTCTGAACTGAATTATTCGTCAACATTACTGCTACAAAGCCGTTAATTCAGCATTTATTTATTTAACGCTTTACCTAATATGAATTCCAACACTTTTGTATATTTAATAAACCAATAAAATTAAAGCATTTTATTAATATAGCTGATAACACTATTACATATCTTGCGCGTGTTCCTTATTCGTATGTAGAATATCTAAGATATTCATGTTGTTTGTCGAATTATGTCAAATGCTCACTTTTTTTCTGCTCCTCGATCCGAAAGGTCACTGCTCTGCGATATAAAAGCAGACAACATGTTGCAGGAAATTAAGTTTTCCTGGCGTAAGCGCCGACACAAATAAAAATTTAAGGTTATGAAGTGATTAGTCTTTACAAACGGTTTGTTTTATAGGTGATTGATTACGATTTTAATAATATATATTGCAGTGCAACTTCCGCAATTTATAATGTAACTTCAGTAAACTACAATGGTTCTAATGTAATTTTAAGATTATTCTATTTAGTTGATGTACAAATAATTTATCTATATGGAAATTCATTTCGCACAAAATAGTAAGCGGAATTGTTGGATAGTACCGACACGTGGATGGATGCTCACATTGCAGCAAGAGCTGACAAGTTGTTAGGTCATTGACGTCCGTGGGTAAGCCCATTTGATTTCCTGAAATTTTTGCTGCATGTGCAATATTTTATTTTGTATACACACACATATATCGACGTAATATTTTATTGTTCATTTTAAATTACTTTATGCTTTGATGTACAAATACCTCCAGTACAGATAATTTAGCAACATATTTATTAATAGAAAGAAGCTTAACTTTTAACGGTTCAATATTTAAAATATATAGAATGATTTTATTGTATTAATCAGATGTTCAAATTTAGAAGTCATTCTTGTCAAACTATGTATAAAAAAAATATTAAGTTACATCAATCATAGTAACATGTGGTTTGCAGTATTTGTTTAAACAAATGTTATTTCTTATCTTGTTTACCGAAACCTTAGTTCAACATGTTGTTTGCGTGCCTTCATTCTAACAAATGTAATTTGTTTTGAGAACAATTAACCAATACATTACTGCATGTATAGAGAATTTAAATCACTTGTAAGGTTC
Source organism: Platerodrilus igneus (assembly GCA_036346225.1). Taxonomy (NCBI): domain Eukaryota; kingdom Metazoa; phylum Arthropoda; class Insecta; order Coleoptera; family Lycidae; genus Platerodrilus; species Platerodrilus igneus. The sequence continues at coordinate 461,779 of JARFIW010001539.1, forward strand.
TAGTAGCGCTACTTCGAGCTATTAAATATAAATGGATATTGTTAAACAAAATATGCCATTTAATTAAAATTCAGTAGACATAAAAAATTTAATTTTACATCTCCTGAGTAACGTAATTATATAGATTCGTAAGAAATTGTTTTTGTTGTGTTACATTATCTTGTATATAATTCTTTAAAATGAGAATATAGAAACCTATTTTTCTTCAGTTCATTTTTTTATGAATATTTAATTTTTCCCAAAGGTTTTATGACCACTAAAGTAATTAATACAACAATTCAGTGATAAGTATTTGAAACAAAATTAAGGACTTCGTATAGTCACAGAATTATTAAATAAATTACATGTTTGCTAGTAGTAATTTTGTTTCAGAGCCATTCTAGAACTTTTTTAGAGCAGAAAGAAAGTAAGTAACCTATTTGTGACAATCAATCTTGTATTTAAAGTGGTTTGTGATAGTTAGTATAGGTTTCCAAATTTTTTCTTTAAGCAAATTCATTTAGTCAATTGCTTTATAAAAAATTTAGGTGGCGTCCATTACCTTGTTTTTTTAACTTTAATTAAATCCACTGACCCAATCTCATGCGACCGTGGGTTAAACGCTCAGCTAGTTACAAGTCATAAGAGTTTTCTTTTTCTATAAGCCGCTTGTCATCCAATCTTACCCTGGGCTTGTTACAATTTACAAGAATTCTCAAAAGGTATAGAAAATCAACCACGATTTTTTTGATAATTTACACTACCGCCCATGGTCTGGCGTGTGATCTAAGGTTGATTAGAGAAAATATATAACACTTGCGCCTAGAACGTGGGGCCAGATTGCTTGCTCTTCGATACACTTAAAGAGGCTCAAATCAATTTTGGTTGGCTCGAATTTTGGTTGTCTCAATTTTGTTTGTTCATTAGTGATTCCCTCGTTTGATTTAAAGATTTTGTCTCACTGATTCATGTAACATTTAAACTCAATGAAGTTAGATCTCATCAATATTAATTCCTCGTAACATTTCATATAATTCGGTAGAGAAAGATTTGATTCAAATTTGATTAGAATTTTGTATACTATTTTATTTGGTTCAATTAGTTATTGATTGCTGTTGAGTGAGAGCTTATATTTACTGGATAATGTTAGATTTTATAAATTTTTACAAAGACAGAAAAATATCAGATAGTAAATTTACTTAATGATGAGTTAGATTATGAGTTGAATATTAGAGGTATACAGAACACTAGACCAGTCGCTGATAAAAGAAAAATATTAGCTCGATTATTAGCCAAGGAATCTGTTAAACCAGGATGTTTGATTGATCTCTCAGGGTATACAGTAGATTTTTATACAGAAAGGCAGGAAGTTGAGTCAAGTGTAAAATCGATAAAAAATGTCTTAACGGAATACCAAGATGAACCTTCAGACTCCACTTTTAAGAGGATACAGTCTAGGTTAATACACATTTTAGGTCGTATTAAACGTATAAAGCTTCCCAAAGAAAATTCTGAAGAGATAATATTATTCAAAAATGAAACCATAGCAACCGTTCTTGTAATGGAGGCAGATCTCCATGAAAAAACAAACAATGGTTTAGTGACAAATCAGAATGATATAAGTGATATATTTAATGTCCCCACTAACTTACCTGTCCTTCCTGTTACATATTTTACTGTCAGTTCCCATTGGTTCCTGGGCAAAAAAATATTCTGGAGACCCTAAACTATTGTATCAATTTTTAGAAAGAATTATAGAACTTGCACAATCTCGTAAAGTATCGGACGAAGAGTTATTTAATTCAGCAGTCCAATTATTCACTGACAATGCTCTCATTTGGTACCGAAGCGTCCGCAGTCAGTTAACGGATTGAAATTCTTTAGTCGTTAAATTAAAAGAAAATTTTTTACCATCCCATCCTGAAGATGAGGTATGGGAAACCATGAAATCCCGTTCTCAAAAGAAAGGAGAATCTGTGGTTTTCTACATAGCAAATATGGAAAGTTTGTTTAATAGGCTACCCATATGTCCCGCCGAAAGCACAAAGGTTAGAATAGTCAGAAAAAATTTGTTACCTGAATTTGTTCAGCATCTTGCTTTGCTTGATATAGAGAATATGACTACTTTAGCTAAATCGTGTAGGAAACTAGAAGACGCTTCTCCTAAACAAAAGGTTGTTTCTGTCATGTCTTGTAGCAACTACCAGTCATATAACAATTATAAACCCCAATTTAAAGATAATAAATCAACCTCGTCCGAAGTTGATTAGAGAAAATATATAACATGTTTATTATCTTATATTGCTCATAATCAAAGGTTGTTAAATCCAGTATTATGGCTTTAAATGTTAGAAATAATGACAGCAACGTAACTTGTATTTTAAAATTATTAGGTTATGATTTATTTGTTTTGATTAATATTGTATCAAGTTGGTGCATCCATAACCTCAGCATCTGGACACAAAGAAGTTCACATGAAAAATTTGTACTAAAGCAAAATATTGATAGTTCCTTATCAAACGGACAGCAAGTTGTCAGTAAAATGCGGATAATACCCTGACAGATAGGTTGCTTTTAATTTTAAAAGACCTTGGTTCCAGTTAAATTGACAACTTTATGTTGGGAAAAGCATGTTGATTTAGAATATATAGTTTCCCTTCAAAGTCACAGGAGGATCTGATAAAGACAAAATACGTCCAGGAGATAAAAGGTTTTTAGTGGTCTCTGGTTATCTACAGACCAAATCGCACATCAGGTATTTATGATTAAAAATTCTGAAAATATAACCTGCACTTACTGAATGAACATTTTTAATTAATGGCATGAAATTTAGAAATGTACCCACAGTACGTTCTTCTTCTTAAGTTAAGAATTTAGATAGTAGTTTTACTCATCTAAAATGTTCTCCCTGAAGCTAAATAATTTTTGATACATTTCATTCTTAATTTTTGCTTAATAATTTCTATCTTGTACTTGTAATGAAAACATAATTGTGTAATATAGTTGATAACAGTATCGTGTAATAGACAAAGGAGCTTTTTAGTAATGTTTTTCACGTTTAATGGGAAGTAATATTTCCAGTTTTATCAAAATGAATTATTTTGCAATTGCAGAGGCGCGAACAAAATTCAGGTCACATAATGTTTGATTTTAAAAACCTTTTCGTTATTTCAACTAGTAGCTTCAAATAGCTATACTAGTGTTCTTATGGTTAATGTTTCTTCTATAATTATTTTAGCAATAGAATACTTAATGATTTCCCATGTGAATTTTAGGCCAAAATCACGGGTTTGAACATTCTCTTACTATTCTTTCTGAAGCTGTTCTCTAGAAACTCCTGTACAATAAAAGTTGGCATCTAAGCTACTTCCTGATTAAGACATATTTCACACATGATAGCATTTCAAGACCCTCCTCAAACACTTACACCATCTATCCCATTGAATTGGTCGCAACCGTTTTTGTTAGTACATTCGAGGTTTTCAGTACTTTATGGAAATGGAATTTCTAGCAAGGTACTTCACCCAGTTTTTCTGTGAATTTTCGGTTAGATTTTCTGGTGCCAAAAGTGCAAGTAACAAGTTTTTGTATGATGTCGAATCAACATTGGTAGTAATAAAATTTTAATTACCAAATTCTTAACCTGCAATCATTTTGTTTTGTTTTTGTGTTTTATACATATACAAATAGATTTAGAAAAGTTGTGTACGCGACAATAGGCACCCGACCCTAAAACTCAATTACTAAATAATCCTGTAATTTGTATTGTAACAATTACGATTTTCTGTTATTTGAATAAACAACTTTGTTCAGTACACCTAATCAATAAATATTATAAATTCATACATAGTACGCCATCTACATTAGAATAGCAAAAGTACTCTTAAAGTGAACTTCTAGTTGTTTGTATCTTGTTTCAATATCCTCCCTCCTGGCGCATGCTTGTATAACTAAGATTGCCTCGTGGAATAAGCCATTTTGGTATCAGATGTAGTCCGTAGACGAGTATTATCTTGGGCTTGCAGGTTTTTGATTAAACATGCCGCCCGAACAATTGATTAAGTGGAGTCAACATGTACCATAAGTTAGTTTCTGTAATAGCATCGACCTAAAATGGCTGTAGATATATTTTTACGCGCAAGTTCTTCTTTGTTTTAGTTTAAAGTTTTAAGGATTAAACTACCTATCATTAAATATAAAGATAATTATAATTCCGAATTTTAAATTATTAAATTCAAGTTACAAGTGATGAAGTTATGGAAATTTAAGTATTATAAAGAAAACAATCGTTAAATATAAGGCAAGCACTAGAGAAGCAGCTTCAATTGTTACTAAACAGGAATGTAAAAATCAGCACACGTGATTGGTTTGTATGAAGATTAAATCCGGACCCCTGCGTCAGCCACGTTCAACGACAAGAGTAAGGATGCAGATGTTTAAAATTTTTTTTAAAAAAAAAAAAAGAAAACCGGCTTTCAAGCAGATGGCCAGCGGTGAGTCATCCTCCATTTTTATACTTATATCTTTTCAAGATACTTTCAATTAAAATGCTCAGATAAATTTTCGAAGAAGCTATACAAAAGTTTGTTTAAAATTAATTCTTAAAATTTTACTAAAGTTCATAGTTCAATTAATTTGTTTCATTTAAAAATTTAATTTAAAAATTTAGTAATTGAATAAGGCATAATTGACCTTAACATTTTTAAGATCTTATGTAATTTTTTTTGTGAACTGAAAAGGATCCTATTCTAGTAGCATGTAGTCACTGTAACATAAAGTAAAAGTAATATATTTTTTAAAGTGAACTGAAATAATTGATGCAGTTAATAAAACAATATTCCAAGAATGCTTAGAGATCAATATTAAATAGTGAAAACGGAACTGTTTCGAAAGTCTCAGTATAAATAAGTTGTATAAACAATGTATATATAAATATTTAAAAAAAAAAAAATTAATAGAAAAAATATTAAGTTGTCTCAAAATTTTCTTTCTTTGAAGTCAACAGTAATTATCCTACAGAAGCAAACAGTTTATAAATATGAAACTTTAATACTGAAGAAAGGTATTATTAGTGTTAAAGTTAAAAGTTTTTCTTGAAAGTATAATTTTGTCTAGTGGATTTACATATAATTATTTTTGTGATAAAGTGACTAGGCTCTAATGAAGCCCTAGTTTGAAACGTTTAGGTGTGATTAAATTTTGAGATAGCAGGTTGCAGAGACCACAGTAAGTATTTTTGTTTATGTTGCTTGTCGTAAATTTTTTTCTTTTGAAGATTTCCGTATCTGATTTTCGAATAATTTCTTATAAAACACTCATTAAGATACGGTGGCGTCCAATAAAATTTTTTTTGTTTTATCGTATACCATCCCACGACCCTAGCTCATAGCTCTGCCCTAAGTTGAAGAAACTTAGCTGGCTGGAAGAACTCTTTAGAGGGACCCTTTTTTTTCTCAAAGCCATTCAACATCCTTTTTACCCTGGGCTTGACTATCAAACAGGAACCCCTCGTAATCTATCGAGGCTCTGCCGCCTGTATGGTAGAGCAGACATATTATTTTCCTTTAGAGGAAAGTATAGGTTACAGTATGTAATATTTACCATTAAAATACGCAAAATTTGTTGACACCAGCAAGGAAGTTGAACTTACTAATGCCACAAGTCGGTTTTGGAGTAAAGGTTTGTACTAGAAGTCTTATACAGTGCAGTTAGAGGTACGTATTTAGACTAAAATCGGAAATTGGTAAAAGTGTTGTGTAAACTTTATTACTAATAATCGGAATTAGTATACTTATTTGCTCTTTGTTTATGTTTGATATAAATTTTTTATCACATATGTGCGCAGCCATTGTATATTAACACTTTTAAAAATGTAAATTTTGCTTTATTAGAGAAAATCACTATTTAAGACCATGTTTTTTTACTGATATAAGTTGTAAAAGCTTTGCGATGTTTTATTTATGCAAAAGAGTAAATACTAAAATTCAAACAGATAGGTACTAATTTTATAATAGTCTTAAAGAAATTTATGATAATTTGAGGGCGTTTTAACTTTATCAGCATACCTCGAGCAAGCTTTATTGATAAAATGCTCTTTGTTTACACTTTCAGGTAGTCCCGACACAAATTTCACTTTAAATGATATGGATATTCACCTCAATTAAAAACATCAAAAAGTATATATTTCAGTAAAGACAACCTATTTGTTGTTAGAATATGTACAAACTTATTTACTACTATATAGTTCAAAAATTTGTACTGACGCTGATTTAGTTGTCATGTGTGGGCTACAAGATTATGTTAAAAAGAATGTAATTTTGTATAACTATGATGCTGATGACAAATAGACTCAAAATTGATTCACCATACAGGTACAGAATCGAATCACTTAAAAGTCATGCCAGTTCCAATCTGACGTCAGTTGTGAAACACCAATGTCATTATCACATTAAAATGCTGCTTGAGTAACAACATCACGTTTCTGACTAATTTCAAAAGTTTTTTGAGCTTATTCAAACACCTAATTGCAAATGGTTTTGAGCAACCAATCGGAACAGTGAAACTGTATTCACAATTATTGGGAATTATTAATCAAGCGATGCACATATTTATAATTACCAGAATTTGTAAATTTGTTCGCTGTGAATTAAGCCTGTGCTTAGTTGATACTGCACAACTAAAGCCCATTTTAAAATTTTATATACCGAATCTGTCCATTAAACGCACTATACCAAACTACGCCTACAATTGGTTCTATAAAGCAAAGGTTGAAATTGAAAACAAAAATAGACTATAAGTTGAAATTAAAAGAAATCAACGTCCGTACCTGAAATGAAAATATTAATTTATAAATACCACAAAGAATGACTCTTACTTTAGGAATTCCCATTCCCTGTTATCTAATGGGCAGACTTGTCTAGTTTTTAACCAGCGAGAAATACAGTGAAAGTGAAAAGCATGCTGAAAATATACATTATTAGAGTGAGCAATGTTTTAAGCAAAACTACTGTAACAAGCAAGGATGTTATAAGAATGGATCCAGTGATACTTACATAAGTACGGGCCAACATAGTTCGGACGTACGTTTATTACTACTTGCTTTTTAACATTCCGAAAAATATATCTACTGTCTTTTATCTGAAATGCACCAATAGGAATATTGCTTGAAATTGGAGATAATTTAGAAATCACTAGTGTTTACTTATACCAACATATACATAAAAGCCATAATTTCACCTAACTTTGTTTTGTGTTAATAGCATAGTGTCTGATAATAAAACACATATATGCCCATAGTGAGACCAAACACGAGGTTATATATGGACACACTATATGTTTAGCAATGACAGAGCAAATGTGTATCTTAAATGCACCATCCGATGTTGGCACCCATACGTTGTACCAGTTACATACATTGTAGTTTGGTCTATTCTTACAACGTCGTTGCTAATAACAGGCTATTTTAAGTACATTTTGAGGATCTGCACATTCTGCTTTTCCGAAACCAAGAGCTTTATCATCAACATAATTTAAAGTATTAAAATTCACAATGAGCACAAAAGTATCTTAGAGCATCGAAATGGCAAAATACAACATGTATAAAATACGTTTACTTAATTTAGTCTTCATTTTAGTTGCAATAATGGTGTTCAAAAAATGAATGTAGCATGCAGTTCCTCAAGAAATAAAAATTACACATAAACTTTATATAAATTAATTGTACTAACATTACAAACACCCCAAGCTACAGTGCATTCTTCACTAGTTGTCGATGCCTGGTTAGCTTGACATTCTATGCACATGTCCATCATGTGATTTCGGCAGATGGCGCAATTGTCCACCACAATATCTAGATTAGAAAAAATATTGATGTTTATTTATAAACTATGCAATTATACTTACCCCAAGCCCATAATGCTACAGTATTCCACTGAAATATACAACTAAAAGGGTAAGTACAAGATATTAAAGACTGAATTATATTACCTTTTTTAACTTCAAATCTCTGACATTTTCCACTGGTGCTGCTTGAAGTAGTTTTCTCATTCTCCTCCTTATTTATTTCCATCGCAGAAGCCATTAGTAAGTGTTTTAATTTAAAATCACACTAAAATAATTGGAACAATAAATCAACAACATGAAATATATATATATATATATATATATATATATATATATATATATGCATCTGATGTGATTTTTTTGTTAATAATGTACTTCCGGTTTAGCCAGAAATGCCTTCATTTTTTTTAATGAAATGGGACCACCCTGTATATTTTTGCAGATTTTAATAGATCTTGTTATTTCGAATTTATACATACCGGGGTTAATGGAAATAATCTGTAAAAACGAGACACTAAAGCACTTTAGTACAATCACTTTTAAGTTTTTACGCAAGTTAAGGTTCGGGCCTTTGGAGCTGTGTTTTTAAAAAACAACTTCAAACACTTAACAACATTTATTTGATTTGAAATTTAGATAACTTGTACATAATACTAAAAATTAATTATTGTACTAGTGAGTAGCTTGAACAACGAAGTATGGAGTTCGAAGACTGACTGCCGGGCATTGAGCTCCCGGGCTTTTTATAATAACCTGCCCCTCACACGGCTGTGGGAACTTGCAGATCTCATGTCTGCGTTTTTCTTAATTGTACACTTTATTACAATGTAACAACTTAATTCTAAGTAATTGCGGTATGTTGACCGCCTGTGACCTGCCACCTGCAGTATCACTGCCCTCACGGATGCAAAGTTGCATGTCCGTTCTCATGAACTGTCGATAACCTCTCTGGGTTATCCTTGTGTTACAATGTTGCATTGAACTTATACTTTTATTTAACAATTTCTAATAATTCCTATTAGATTCAATATATCAATATATACATATATAGGTAATTGGGGGATACATAACTCGCATTAGAATAAAAACCATTTAGATTAGCAAATTGATGTTTACTTTGTATTAAACGTGTACTGTTTAGTAAAGTAGCTGTTGGAAAAATGTCAAGACAAACTGTCAAGTTAATTGTAATTTACGGTAATAAATTGTACGGTTAAAAAAGGTACATTTAAGTGAGAAAGATCGAATTGAAATATTAATGATGATTGGTTTTGGCGATCGTGTTAGAACTAGGGAAGAAGTTTGTCATATTTTTAATAATTTGCATCCTGAAAGAAATCCTATATCACGTTCAACAGTTACTAAAACATTACGTTTTAATGCAACAGGGATGGTCAAAAATTTGCCAAAAACTGGAAGACCACAGACCGCAACGAACGAAGCTATTAGACAAAACATTGCTATTGAATTAAAGGAATCACCTCAAACTTCTGCCACGGATTTGGCACTAAACCACGGTATAAGTCGACGTTCTGTAGGGAAGATATTAAAAAGTGAAAAATATCATACATATAAAATGCAATTAGTTCAAGAATTGTCTGATGATGATTTTGACCGATGGCTGGAGTTTTGCGAACGAATGATGGACATCTGTAATGTCGACGAGCATTTTGCAAATAATATAGTGTTTTCGGATGAGGCATCTTTTTGTTTAAATGGAACAGTTAATCGCCATAACTCAAGGTATTGGTCAAATGAGAATCCTCATTGGATTTATGAAGCCTATACTCAACATCCACAAAAGCTGAATGTTTGGATGGGAATTGTGAAAAATAGGCTTATAGGCCCATTTTTTATAGACGGAACCTTGAATGGTGACAAGTATTTAGATTTACTAAATAACCAAATTATTTCTGCACTCCATCAAAATGGGCAGTTACCACAAAATGTTTGGTTTCAACAAGATGGAGCGCGTCCTCACTATGATAGACGGGTTTTGAATTTTTTAGATGCAAATTTTCCAAATCGATGGATTCTACGTAGAGGATTTGTAGAGTGGCCTGTTCGTTCTCCAGACCTCAGTCCGTTAGATTTCTTTTTTTGGGGTTACCTGAAATCACAAGTTTACGTTAGACGACCAACATCCCTGCAGGAATTGAAACAAAGAATCATCGATGAATGTGAACTCATCCATGGAGAAGTTTTGGAAAGAGTGATTCAGGAATTTATTAATAGACTTGCATATTGTCAGGAAGTAAATGGCGAGCATTTTGAACATTTAGAATGATTTTGTTTAAATTAAATTCAATACTATTCTCATTCTCGTTAATCTTATAAATAAAATTTATTATTGAGTAAATGTAAAGTGCTTTAGTATCTTGTTTTTACAGATTATTTCCATTAACCCTGGTGTGTATGAATTCGAAATAACAAGATCTATCAAGATCTGCAAAAATATACAGGGTGTCCCATTTAAATAAAAAAATTGAGGGCATTTTCCGCTTAACCGGAAGTATATTATTAACAAAAAAAATCATATCAGATGCATTTTGCTTCATTGCATTTTATATATATATATATATATATATATATATATATAAAGTATTACAGGTATTACAGTGAATAAGATGAAATAATAACTTGGACTTTTATGCAAAGCCCAAATGATCATTTCAATTGAGCTGGTAATTGAAAGATGGAAAATATAAGGTCTTGGACAGAATTTTAACCTGTATCTTGGTCTTTCCGGGACTGTGCGTTTATCAATTACGCCACCGAGACGGATGATAATAATTGGGAAATTTACAAATTTAAATCGTGTACACAACCATATATTAATCTAACTTTCAATTACGTTTGGCATTTTTCTCAATCATATCTGAAATTGTCAAGTTTTTGACTTATGTCAGTTATAAACAGGAAACAATGCTCAAAATTACGGCTATAAGCTAAGTACTAAATAAATAAATATTTTTACACAAGGTAAGTTGATAAATACTATCGTATTACAGTGAATAAGATGAAATAATAACTTAGACTTTTATGCAAAGCCCAAATGATCATTTCAGTTACAGGTTCAAGATTTTCCATCTTTCAATTACTAGCTCGATTTGAAATGATCATTTGGGCTTTGCATAAAAGTCTAATATATATATTACTCATATTTAGACCAGGGTAGAAAATTAAATAATCAAATCAAATAATTTTAATTACCGTGTATAAGGAATTTCATTAAATAATACGCTTTATTAAAACCTTGAAGCATAAATAAACTCGGTCGTTTCAGTAAAAATAAGAAATTTAAATTATCTATAAGACGCTTTACATCAAAAGAAGCAGTATTGAAAAGCGCAGTGGATAATTTAATTATTCCTAAACAAATGGAAATTACGTGCAAAATTTATATTAATGAACTCTATTTTAAATAACTGGTATTAAACAAAACGTACGGATAATAATTTGTATTCGCTAAAAATGAAAGGATGGAAATCAATTTTAATTGGAGTTAATTGAACCATTATTAATAATAAGCATAAAACTTGTAAAACCCAATAATAGTCAAATCGTAGGAAGGTTATTTAAAATGTTACGTTTGAACACCCCTGCGTGTTTTTAAAAGGCAATTTCAAGTTAATTTGTTTGGATAAACATGTTGATTCTAAGGATATTGGAAACGATCAGATGCTTTAGCAGGAAATACAGAACACCTGCGTATTTTTAAAAAGCTCATTCTGCGTAAATTTGGCAAATAATTAATGTTTCAAAGAATCTTGGAGAAACCGGGACTTAGTATTTACGAGAATGTGCGATACGGGTTTATTAAACCCAGATAACAGTCCGCGTGGACTAAAATATAATCGATAATAAAGAATATAAATTTGCACCAATACGAACAGGTTAGAAAAGGAAAAGAAAATGCGTCAAGCAAAGACACATATTGTAAAGGGCGGGATTTAAGCAACGTCAAGGGGTTGCGATTGGTTAAAAATAGGATGCATATATCAGAGGTAGAACAACAATTTCTGTATAAAAGTAATTAGTTTTTCTCGGACAACTTTGCGGGCCGTGTTGAAATTTTCTGAGATCTCAATGGGTGAGGACTAAATTCATAAAAATCGACGTGCAGGCTACAGACTGGGAACGTAGAATGAGGAATTCGTTGGAATTACCGTTTTAGGGAACAAAGCGACGTGTCGGCTATTCGCTATATATACAGGCGGGAATATGTGTTTCGCTCTCTTAGACTCTTAGACTTTCGACGATTCGATGCGTTAAAAGCTCGTGCATCCGCGACTTGATTTTAAACAGTGCTTTTAGTTTGATTAAATAATTTAAAGTGTGCTAGTATATTTTAGTGACTCAAAATAGTTGGTTATTTTACGTGCTAACATGAATGTACTTCAGTGCACTTAGATACAAGGTAATAAAAGTTTATTATCACGGTACCAATTAGTATAATTTACAACGACAAATGTATACCCAAAAGTAGGCAGTTTTGGCGTATATTGGTAATATTGGTAAAAGGAAGTATGAATTTCTTTGCTATTTTGCGGGGTGTTAATGACTAAATGGTTCGTAAATGTGTCTGCATCCACTGAACCAGAGGCAGATATACACAGATGAGTTCCGGAAAAGCCTAGAAACAACTTTAAATTAATGGTGATGGAGAACATTTTTAAAGCGTTGACAACTTGAAGCTGTAAATAGAATCCGGTTGGAATGGTGTGATTTACAAAAGGGACGATTACACTGAAGCTACGAGGACAATAACCTTCAGGTAAATTGTACTATTTTGTTTGACATTTTTGTGTGTATTGAATGACTTTATAATTGATTTACTTTAAATGGACATTAGTGGAATTTTTCTAACCATAAAATTTAATTTTAAGATGAAATTTGCTTGTTTAAGTAAAAGGGTATTTTGTTTTGATGTTCGGGAATAGGATGAAACTTTGGGTAGGTCTTTGAGCTCAATTAGACAAACCTGGTTAATTAACGTAAAGGGGTGGTAGATGCTCCTTTATACTCAGACTCCGGTCTGCTTATATTGTTATATTAATTAGTAGGCATCCAACAAGGACTTTAATTTTGGATGCACAGTAAAATGATAATAAAATTAATCCGGAAATTCTTTTAAAACTGAATTTTATGTTCAAATTTAATTTGAAAATTTAATGTATTCTGAATATTGATGTAAATAGAGTTAACGTTGATGTTTGTGGTAGGAATGTGTTGTTTAATTTTTATGATTGAGAATGGAAGTTATCTAGAAGAGCAGCCGAGGCGATTAACAGAAGGAATCAACGGACCAGGTGATTTAAAAGGTTTCACAGCATTCTTGACGCCCAAACTGTGGGGCTCGAATTTTTTTTTTAAGGGCAAGTACCTAGAGATATGAGAAGAATCACAGCAATCTTGGCGACCCAAAAGTGAGGCTCGAGTTCCAAATAAAATTTTTGTTATTTTATTCCAGGAAACTGGCGATCTGAGAGAGAGAGTTTCTGTTGGTGGATAAATTTAAAAGTATTTTAGAGTGTGTGAGAGTGATTAGAACGTATGCAGAGAAAGGAGTGGTTAAGGAGTCAAGGAGTGGAAATTGGAAGTGACGATAGTGCATTGTGTGGAAAATTTCGAAAATGGAAGAAGCAGGAGGCAGTAGAGATCAGTCGAGGACGGAATCAGGGATCAAGGAAATGAGTTAATGATGAGAATGTTAGAGGAAATGCGATTAGCTAGGAGGAGTCCAACAGAAAATTAGAACTGCTAAGCGAAGAATCTAATAGAGCGAGGAGGAGTCCAACCAAAAATTAGAGCAGATAAGCGGAAAATTGAACAAAATACTAAAGAATTTACAGAATTTAAAGATAGTCTTACCGTGAAACTGGGGGAAGTAGAAAATAGGGTTGATAAAAATGAGCGTGATATTACAGGTCTTCGACAGGAAATGGGACATTTAAGGTCCGAAGTACGCATTTTTTGTGAAGAAGAGATTAATGTGAAAATGACTGAAGTGACGGACTCATGTAGGGATCAGTTAGGCAGGGTAGAACGTGAAGTTAGTAGTATTAAATACAACATGTCAAATTTAACGGGGGATGGTCCCAGATTTTATACAGGTGGAGTATCATTGGACCAACACATGAAGTTTTATGGCGATAACAGAGTAAATCCACAAATTTTTATTAATAGTGTAAGAAATCTAGTGGGAAATTTATTTGACGAACAGACTAAACTAAATACGATAAAGGCTTTATTAAAGGACAACGCGGAAGCATGGTACAATTTAGTAGGACAGGACATAGACACGTATCAGGACTTTGAAAACAAATTTTTAAAACACTACTGGAGTGACCACAGACAAGACCAGGTACGAGACGACTTAATTACAGGAAAATTTAAGGGAGAGTTTGCAGGATCTAGGAGCAATATGCCATCCGCAAGTACAGTGTGGCCAAACAACTGAATCCACCATTGACGGACAGACAGATAATCAAGTACCTATCACGACATTTTGAACTGGAAATTAGACAACACGTGGCCTTACAAAACATCACAGAACGGGAGACATTTTTAGAGTATTTACAGAGATATGACGATGTATGTGTTGGACGGACAAGAGAGATACGAGAACGAAACGTTAACACAGTTAGGTTTGACAACAGGACACCGAATTATCCGAGACGGCCTGACTACAACAGAAATTTTCGACCGAATTGGGAACGACGAGGACAGGAATACAGGAGCAATAGTGCGACTAGGGGACCGACGCCAAGACCTAGTTACACGAGACAGAACAGTTTACCGGAAGTAAACAGGACTGTGACCAGCACGCCGAATAGAGATAGGGACACGGATATTAACACGAGTAGGACGTACGCACAGGTTGTAGAAGGACAACCAGGACCAAGCACGGAAAACAGGATGAGACAGGATTTTTAGAACGTGACAGACCACTAGATTTCTGTGTAAATGTATACGAACATCCACGTGAATCTTTCAAAATTGAGGAGGAAATAGAGCCAGAAACTGAGGAAAAATTATGTTTGCCAATTGTTAATTTAGAAATTTTTGAAAATAATGTAGAAGTATTACTTGATACAGGGGCAGAGGCGAGTTTAATATCGGAGGAATTCGTCAGCAAAATTAGGGATAAGGTTTGTGATAGAATTATGCCTATAAAGCGTAGCCATTTGGTAGCTCCAAATAAAAAGAAGTTTGCTGTAGTAAATAGTGTTGTGGTGCATAGGATAGATATAGGAGGTTTTAGCTGTGAACAGGAGTTTGTAATTGTACCTGGACTGAAGTTTCAGAGCATTTTAGGTGTTGACTGTATGATGAAGTTAGGGTTTTGATAGATATGGAAAGGAAGGTAATAAGGATTAAGGATAGGGTAGTGCCATGGAAGGGCAGTTATGAAGTCACAGAGGATGACACGGGGTTTAGTATTAATGTAGTAGAGGTAGAGGATGATGAGGCTAAACAGATCAACACAATAAGATGTCCAGAGGATAGGAGAGTAGAGGTTCAAGCTTTAGTACAAGAAAATGCAGAATTAGTGGGGGTAGAAGCAGCATATCGGGAGCAGGTGAAGGCAGAATTAATTTTGACGAGGTTAAGTGGCAAGTTTGTTTTTAATAAAGTAGATTTAAGGAATTCATTCTGGCGGATTCCATTACACAAAAATTCTAGAAGGTACGTAGGATTTTCCATAGAGGGAAAAATCGATAATTGTAAAGTAGTATCGTTTGGTTTGTCGGCAGAAAAGGAAATAAGAATAAATAAGAAACAGACAAGTGTAGGGACTGAAAAAGAAGTGATATTTAAGAGTCAGGATAAGAGGGATGATAAGTTTATGGTATGTGAGATAATAGAGATGTTAAGTATAGATATAGAAGGGGGAGAGATAGGAATGAAGAGTATTAGGTTGGTGAGAAGAAAGACTTGGAGGGTCAAGAAGAGAGTTAGATTTAAATAGGATAGGGATAGAATAGGTGTAGATAGAAGAGTAGAAGTAAGTGGTTATAGAAAATAAAGCTAGGTATAGGATAAATATGGGAGATAATTAGGAATAGGTTTAGGATGAGGATAAAGAGTAAATGTAGGAAGAAAATAAGATAGGTTAAGTATAGATATTTCATATAAGATTAGTGGAGAGTTAGGAATAGAGTAAGAGTAGGATAGGCATATAGGATTAGGTAGGGGGAAGTAAAGTATAGTGAAGAGTAGTTAAAAGTTAGGAATAGGATAGGTATATAGGATGTATATAGGATTAGATGGATAAGTAGGTGAGAGTTAGGAATAGGATAGGGATATAGGATAGGTGTAAATATTTTTTTGGATTGGAGACAAAGTAGGTAAGTTAGATAGATAAGGATAGAGAGAGATAGGCAAAATTTTGTAAAGATTTTTTGGCAGTCTAAATATTTGATATTTGCATTCAAATAAGTGGGATTATTTGTATTCAAATAGGGGGAAAATACTCATATTTAGACCAGGGTAGAAAATTAAATAATCAAATCAAATAATTTTAATTACCGTGTATAAGGAATTTCATTAAATAATACGCTTTATTAAAACCTTGAAGCATAAATAAACTCGGTCGTTTCAGTAAAATAAGAAATTTAAATTATCTATAAGACGCTTTACATCAAAAGAAGCAGTATTGAAAAGCGCAGTGGATAATTTAATTATTCCTAAACAAATGGAAATTACGTGCAAAATTTATATTAATGAACTCTATTTTAAATAACTGGTATTAAACAAAACGTACGGATAATAATTTGTATTCGCTAAAATGAAAGGATGGAAATCAATTTTAATTGGAGTTAATTGAACCATTATTAATAATAAGCATAAAACTTGTAAAACCCAATAATAGTCAAATCGTAGGAAGGTTATTTAAAATGTTACGTTTGAACACCCTGCGTGTTTTTAAAAGGCAATTTCAAGTTAATTTGTTTGGATAAACATGTTGATTCTAAGGATATTGAAACGATCAGATGCTTTAGCAGGAAATACAGAACACCTGCGTATTTTAAAAAGCTCATTCTGCGTAAATTTGGCAAATAATTAATGTTTCAAAGAATCTTGGAGAAACCGGGACTTAGTATTTACGAGAATGTGCGATACGGGTTTATTAAACCCAGATAACAGTCCGCGTGGACTAAAATATAATCGATAATAAAGAATATAAATTTGCACCAATACGAACAGGTTAGAAAAGGAAAAGAAAATGCGTCAAGCAAAGACACATATTATAAAAGGGCGGGATTTAAGCAACGTCAAGGGGTTGCGATTGGTTAAAAATAGGATGCATATATCAGAGGTAGAACAACAATTTCTGTATAAAAGTAATTAGTTTTTCTCGGACAACTTTGCGGGCCGTGTTGAAATTTTCTGAGATCTCAATGGGGTGAGGACTAAATTCATAAAAATCGACGTGCAGGCTACAGACTGGGAACGTAGAATGAGGAATTCGTTGGAATTACCCGTTTTAGGGAACAAAGCGACGTGTCGGCTATTCGCTATATATACAGGCGGGAATATGTGTTTCGCTCTCTTAGACTCTTAGACTTTCGACGATTCGATGCGTTAAAAGCTCGTGCATCCGCGACTTGATTTTAAACAGTGCTTTTTAGTTTGATTAAATAATTTAAAGTGTGCTAGTATATTTTAGTGACTCAAAATAGTTGGTTATTTTACGTGCTAACATGAATGTACTTCAGTGCACTTAGATACAAGGTAATAAAAGTTTATTATCACGGTACCAATTAGTATAATTTACAACGACAAATGTATACCCAAAAGTAGGCAGTTTTGGCGTATATTGGTAATATTGGTAAAAGGAAGTATGAATTTCTTTGCTATTTTGCGGGGTGTTAATGACTAAATGGTTCGTAAATGTGTCTGCATCCACTGAACCAGAGGCAGATATACACAGATGAGTTCCGGAAAAGCCTAGAAACAACTTTAAATTAATGGTGATGGAGAACATTTTTAAAGCGTTGACAACTTGAAGCTGTAAATAGAATCCGGTTGGAATGGTGTGATTTACAAAGGGACGATTACACTGAAGCTACGAGGACAATAACCTTCAGGTAAATTGTACTATTTTGTTTGACATTTTTGTGTGTATTGAATGACTTTATAATTGATTTACTTTAAATGGACATTAGTGGAATTTTTCTAACCATAAAATTTAATTTTAAGATGAAATTTGCTTGTTTAAGTAAAAGGGTATTTTGTTTTGATGTTCGGGAATAGGATGAAACTTTGGGTAGGTCTTTGAGCTCAATTAGACAAACCTGGTTAATTAACGTAAAGGGTGGTAGATGCTCCTTTATACTCAGACTCCGGTCTGCTTATATTGTTATATTAATTAGTAGGCATCCAACAAGGACTTTAATTTTGGATGCACAGTAAAATGATAATAAAATTAATCCGGAAATTCTTTTAAAACTGAATTTTATGTTCAAATTTAATTTGAAAATTTAATGTATTCTGAATATTGATGTAAATAGAGTTAACGTTGATGTTTGTGGTAGGAATGTGTTGTTTAATTTTTATGATTGAGAATGGAAGTTATCTAGAAGAGCAGCCGAGGCGATTAACAGAAGGAATCAACGGACCAGGTGATTTAAAAGGTTTCACAGCATTCTTGACGCCCAAACTGTGGGGCTCGAATGTTTTTTTTTTAAGGGCCAGTACCTAGAGATATGAGAAGATTCACAGCAATATATATATATATATATATATATATATATATATATATAGTAGAATTGGTAACGACCTTGCTTCTTTAATAGTATATAACTTTATGGGTTTTAGGTCAGCAGAATTGAAGAATTCTCTTTTTTATAAACTCAAGCTTTCGGAAATTTATTTTTCCATTATCAAGAGTACTACAAATAAATACATTGAGTTAGTTATGTGAACAAGATTTGACTTATAGCTAAAAATTATATAAATAGTACTTAATACTTACTAAAGTGAGATAATAGTCAATTGGATGATTAATAATAGTAAATAGGATGGTTTTGGTGTGTAGTATAATTAAATATAAAGATAAAAATTTTTAAAAATGTATAAAATGTGTTTTAGAATTCTAAACAGTAATATTTTTTTGATGTTGATGTATACTGTCTTGGTTTTTTAATTTTTGTAAAGCAGTTGTTTGCGTGTTGATTTTTGTTGGTATATTAAAAATGATTTTGTGTATATAGTTTTAAGTAATTAAGATAATATATTAGTATGTAGATAAGTTATATATTATTTTGATTATTGTTGAATTTGTAAGTATGCATGCAGATGTTTTGTTTAATTTATTTAGTTGTGTTATTAGTTTGTGTGTATGTATGTATGATTGTGAGAAGATGTTATGTGTAATTTAGTTATTTGTTATTGGTTTATCTAGGTTTAAAAGGTAAGTATATATAGAGCTCAGGTCTCCAATGTCTGTCTTTTTGTTGAGTGCATTGGAATTTCGATAGATGTAACACATTTCAAGAAATTCGCGTTTAGATTTTTTATTTTCAATATGAAGAATTTTGGGATTGTTGAAATCTATAGTGTGGTCTGTTTTTGTTATGTGTGTAGTCAGAGCAGTTGCATTTGGTTTTATGCGTATATCACTTTTGTGTTGTGTGATTCGTTGTTTGAGACTCTGCGAACTTTGTCCAATGTAAATATTAAGGCAATTTGAACAGTTTAATTGGTATATGGTGTTTCTTTGTTCTGAAGGTGTGGTTTTGTCTTTGGTTTTTGAAAAAAGGTTATTTATTGTTAAATCTGGTTTTTGCAAGCTTTATGTTAAAATTTTTAAAGATATGTTCTATTTTGAGTTAATTTATCGAAATATTGAAATATTTTGTATTGGGGTGTTTGATTGGTGTTAGTAGAAGTGTTTTGAATTATTTTTGTTGTATGGTTGTATAATAGTCTTTTATTAAAGGAGGAGGATAGCTATTGTCTTTTAGTATATAATAAAGTTTAGTTAAGTTTTTTGGTATAAGGATGGATGGCTGATGTTTTTATTCTATTTTTAGTCCTAAAATAAAATTTATTTTCATATTTAATGGATGGTAAGAGTAGTAATTTAGGTATCTACTTGTAGTGGTAGGTTTTGATACCAGTCTAGTATAATTTTGTTGTCTTTATTTCTTATTAATAAGGTATCTAAGAAAGGGACTGAATAATTTTGTTCGTTTTCAATTGTAAATTGAATTTTATAAAGAGAATTCTTCAATTCTGCTGACCTAAAACCCATAAAGTTATATACTATTAAAGAAGCAAGGTCGTTACCAATTCTACTATACAAAATAATGGGTTTCTATCAAACAATAAATACACGTTATGGAGCAGAAGCAGCCTTACTATTGAAGCGATGGGCTAAACTAACATCCAAATTGGCATCGATTAGTAATCGTAAAATTTTCCTTTTGCA
Organism: Platerodrilus igneus; assembly: GCA_036346225.1. Classification (NCBI taxonomy): domain Eukaryota; kingdom Metazoa; phylum Arthropoda; class Insecta; order Coleoptera; family Lycidae; genus Platerodrilus; species Platerodrilus igneus. Next base: position 482,042 of record JARFIW010001539.1, read on the forward strand.
ATGCAGAAACAAAAATGTAACACCAAGACATATCCCCGAAACATTAAAGAACCTGTATAGTTTACTGGAAAGTGATGGTAATATTACTACTCCTATTATTAAACGTTTCAACGATCGTTTAAAAATCAAAATTTTAAACCTAGAAATTAAATTAACGCATCAGTTACTAGATAAATTAGACAAAGAACTAAAATTTGTAAAAACTAAAGTTGCTAACATTATACCTACTTATATTTATTCTGATTATGAACACCATCAAAATTTATACTATAATAAAGAATTTCACAAAATAAAAAACAGTAACCTAAAAAAATTTGACAGATTGTCAGATGACAATAAATTAAGTTTTAAATGCACTGAAAAATGGTTTAAAAATATTAGCAACTTCAGTTTACCTCAAAATATAAAAGACTCTCTGTCACTAGGTCCTAAATTCAGTATATGTCCATTTATAAATAACAAAACCATTATTAATTTACTTGCAAACTTAGAAGATGTCATAAATACCATTAAAGAAGATAACAGGAATATATGTAGAGCACAGGCAACCAATATTATCACCAACTTTATCAAACAAAATACCAACGTCAAAAATAAACTTCTAACTGATTTTCAAAATTGTAGAAAATATTTAAAAGACAATGATGACCTATTAATCGTTAAAGCAGATAAAGGAAATGTCACAGTTGCAATGTCAAAATCAGATTACAATAATAAAATTTACAACCTAATAAATGACACAACAACCTATAAAAAAATAAACACAGATCCAACTAAAAAATTTGAAAGACAAACATTAAATATAATTAAAGAACTAAAACAATCCAACGCCATCACATTACAAGAAGCAAAAATTCTAAACAATTATAGTAGTACATCACCAAAATTATACGGTTTACCAAAAATACACAAACTAAATTACCCACTAAGACCAATAGTAGCATCAAACAATAATCCTACTGAAAACTTATCAAAATTTATAGCTGAAATTTTAAAAAAATCTTTAAAAAACTAATATTTATAATGTTAAAGACTCCTTTGAATTTGCACTTTTTATTAATAATTTTCAATTACCTCCTAATCATGTATTAATAAGTTTAGACGCAATATCACTATTTACCAATATTCCAAAATATCTAGCTTTAAACAACATTAATAAACTTTGGCACAAAATCAAAAACAACTGTAAAATACCTAAACAACAATTCATAAAAATAATGGAATTTCTTTTTGACAGTAGCTACTTCTGTTTACGTAATGAATACTATTTACAAACAGATGGTTGTCCCATGGGATCCAATCTAAGTCCCATAATAGCACAAATTATTATGGATGACATAATGGAAGAAATCATTCCCAAATTATCTTTTAAAGTACCTTTTTTAAAAAAATTTATGGACGACATAATAACATCTGTACCATTCGATAAAATTGACTTAATTTTAGAAACATTTAATAGTTATAACAATAAAATTCAATTTACAATTGAAAACGAACAAAATTATTCAGTCCCTTTCTTAGATACCTTATTAATAAGAAATAAAGACAACAAAATTATACTAGACTGGTATCAAAAACCTACCACTACAAGTAGATACCTAAATTACTAATCTTACCATCCATTAAATATGAAAATAAATTTTATTTTAGGACTAAAAAATAGAATAAAAAACATCAGCCATCCATCCTTATACCAAAAAAACTTAACTAAACTTTATTATATACTAAAAGACAATAGCTATCCTCCTCCTTTAATAAAAAGACTATTATACAACCATACAACAAAAATAATTCAAAACACTTCTACTAACACCAATCAAACACCCCAATACAAAATATTTCAATATTTCGATAAATTAACTCCAAAAATAGAACATATCTTTAAAATTTTAACATAAAGCTTGCAAAAAACCAGATTTAACAATAAATAACCCTTTTTCAAAAACCAAAGACAAAACCACACCTTCAGAACAAAGAAACACCATATACCAATTAAACTGTTCAAATTGCCTTAATATTTACATTGGACAAAGTTCGCAGAGTCTCAAACAACGAATCACACAACACAAAAGTGATATACGCATAAAACCAAATGCAACTGCTCTGACTACACACATAACAAAAACAGACCACACTATAGATTTCAACAATCCCAAAATTCTTCATATTGAAAATAAAAAATCTAAACGCGAATTTCTTGAAATGTGTTACATCTATCGAAATTCCAATACACTCAACAAAAAGACAGACATTGGAGACCTGAGCTCTATATATACTTACCTTTTAAACCTAGATAAACCAATAACAAATAACTAAATTACACATAACATCTTCTCACAATCATACATACATACACACAAACTAATAACACAACTAAATAAATTAAACAAAACATCTGCATGCATACTTACAAATTCAACAATAATCAAAATAATATATAACATATCTACATACTAATATATTATCTTAATTACTTAAAACTATATACACAAAATCATTTTAATATACCAACAAAATCAACACACAAACAACTGCTTTACAAAATTAAAAACCAAGACAGTATACATCAACATCAAAAAATATTACTGTTTAGAATTCTAAAACACATTTTATACATTTTAAAATTTTATCTTTATATTTAATTATACTACACACCAAAACCATCCTATTTACTATTATTAATCATCCAATTGACTATTATCTCACTTTAGTAAGTATTAAGTACTATTTATATAATTTTTAGCTATAAGTCAAATCTTGTTCACATAACTAACTCAATGTATTTATTTGTAGTACTCTTGATAATGGAAAAATAAATTTCCGAAAGCTTGAGTTTATAAAAAAGAGAATTCTTCAATTCTGCTGACCTAAAACCCATAAAGTTATATACTATATAAATATATATATATATATATATATATATATATATATATGTATTGCCGCGGTTCTTCGGTAAAAGCCTCGCCAGAGTAAAAACAACATTCGAGCCCCAACGTTGGGCCGTCATAAATTGCCGTGTAATTTCGGGAATTCTCAGGGTACTCAGTAGATTCGAAAATTAATTTATTTTTATTTTTATAAAATCGTAAATTGCACACAGTAGAAAAATTTAAAAAAAATTAATCTCTTACCCAGATTCCTCTCTTCATCACCTTAATTCTTCTTCAGTTCCCAGGCTAGCTTAGTTGGGCCTCCTCTCTTCCTAGATTCACTATTATACTCTGTATCGTTCACGCACACTCTCAATAAAACCACAAAATAATACAACCATCATACAATATTTTTTTTGTCACTATTTACAAATAAAATTCAATATTATCCACTTTTCAGAGATCAAGTTACACCTCAATAAATCCTATTTTTGTACTGTCCTGGATTTTAATTTAAAATATCAAACACATTGAATATACCCGGAGTAAATGGGCCCTGAATAATACCTTATTTTCTTTCTTTATTTATAATTTATTTTAAATTAGTATACTCTGGAGTATGGTGAGCTCATGATAACCCAGTTAATTATGAATAATGTATGCTTTTGTATTTCGCATACTCTTACAACAAACAAAAAAACCCATGTACTCGTAACAATAAAAATTTTTAATTTCTGATGGAACGTTAATAAGCTTTATATAACCTTTAGATTTCTATTTAAATACCATAATAAAGTTAGTTATACGTATTATTTTCAATACGCAAAATAATGCACAATACCTTCAAATTCACTCTTACACGCCACACATTTTTCATAGTTTCATTGTTTATAACAACAATTTTAAAGCGTTACTTAGAATTTCTTGAAGATCTCCATTCCGTTGACGATGCCGTAAAGTAGTTTCGCTCTGCTCTGCTGGCCGCTTCTAGGTCCTTGTAGAGGAACACCATTTAAGTTGTGCTGTTTGCTCTGCCTTCACGGTGCATCCCAAATCCAAATCCAAATTAATTACACTTCTTTCATAATTGCGTACTTTAGTTTAATTTAATTTAAATTTACGTTACTTCACGTCACTTCACGAGCTTGTTTAAGATAAATGTTGCAGGTGTTCAATTAACCGACGTTTTAACACAACATTTCTAAGAGTTGGCTTTTCAAGGTATTTTATATTCAACGGCTGTTTTATGTGTTAGCAAAGCGTTTCACCTTGGTATTATCGATTTTTCATGCTTTTATGCGTATTATACGTAATTACCCGTTCAATTAAACTCCACTAAATTAATAAATAAGTTGCATTGGCTTCTAAAATTTATTTTCTTTACGATCCAAACTAAATTTTATTCACTAATTGTAAATTTTTGTTAATACTTGTTACTTTAAACTGAACTAAATAAAATAAATTTCGCACGTAAATTCTGGTTGTTTCCTCTATACAGGGTGTTTCAAGTTGCTTTGTGTATAGTTAATTTAACCTTTTAAAACCACTACAATATATATATATATATATATATATATATATATATGTGTGTGTGTGTGTGTGTGTGTATATATATATATATATATATATATATATATATATATTGTTATGGATTCAAAGAGTTAAATTTGGGGTAAGCAATAAAATTTCAACCACCCTGTATAGAGAAGAAAACAAATTATTTACGCGCAAAAATTATTTAATTCATTTAGGAGAACGAACAAGTATTGACGTATTTTATAATTAATGATTGAAAGGTTAAAACTACATAAAGAAAAACAGTTTTAAAACAAATAGAAACGCATAATTAATTTTAATTTATTTTAATTTAATACGTAAAAGCATAAGAAAACCCACTAAGGTAAGGAAAATCAATAATTCTAAGGCAAAAGTTTTCCTTGTAACAAGCAGATGTCAGTTTTATACAAATACAACGAAATATAAACTCCAAGAATTGTTGTGCTAAACGGTCTATAACTAACGAACACCTGAATTTTTAAAAGGTTACATTCGTCGAAATTATGAGCATAATAAGACAGGACTTTATAGAAAATAATTTCAGCCGTCAGTTGGTTCGAACAAGCTAACAAATTTCTTAAAGAGCAAGGGAAATGGACGATCGGTAATATACTACAGATAGAGACAGAGATAAAAGCGTTGATATTGAAAACGCACGTATTAATACACGTGGAGTTGAGATGAACTGTCAGCAATATCGATTTTCTATAACTCAAGTGGGGTTTTGAACGCGACAGCAGACATGCATAAGACAGAGATAAAAATATTACAGGCGGGGTTTTATGACGACACAGAATATTATCATCAGTTAGGAACAGACAGTTTTCCAAACGTAGACAAACGCGACAGGTGGGAGCGCTTTTGGATACGTACGGCACGTTCACGGAATAAATTTCAGGAATTTTCCAGACGGTGATATCAAAATTTGCAGAATTTTAATTTGAAAATAAGCTTTTCGAGTGAAGTGTGTCCGGGAGGTAGCATTTTGAAAAATATAAATACTCTAGCTAAATTAGGGGGGCTATCTTTGTCTTCTCATCGTTTTTATACTACTTTACTACGATATACCAACATTATAGTAGAGTTTTTGTTATGTGAGTATTAGATATGTTCATAATACAGTAAATATAGTGCTAGCACGTGTAACTTAGTAGCAGTGGTCTTCTATTTACTAACGCGAGATACGTGTAGTGTAAATTAAATTAATAGAGGTCCGGCTACTATACCAAGCTAGAAAATCAAGAAATAGAAGCATAGTATACGTGGGTAAGCATCACAAACAACCAGGATTGTATGCTGTTATGGAATGGTAGTATGAAACAAGGCGCTTGGCGTATTATTGGGGTTATCGTCTGTGAATCCGCTCAGTATCACAGCGCATGGTCACAAAGCTAAAATGTTCTGGTGATTTTCGTCGAAGGAATGGAAGCCTGAAGCATTCTCCAGGTAATTTATTTGAAATTTCTGTTGTCTGATAAACTTTTGCGAAATTTTGGTGATGTGTGAGAGAATTTTGGGTTTTATTTCTGGTTATATAAACTTATTGGAAAAGATACATGTACTGGACAATTTATTGGGGTTATTTATATATTGAAAAAGGGTGTATTTAAAACTTACAAAATTTTATTCTGAATATAGATTGGATTGCAAAGGGTAAACGGGTCTATCAATTTTGTATTAATTTTGGAAGGTAAAAGGCATATATTAAATAAACTAGGTTATTATGAGCTCACCATGCTCCAGTGTACAATCAATTTAGGGTAATATGTGGGGCCCATCTACTTATATTTTATTAAATTTGTTTGCAAATAATTAGAAAAGCAAGGATTTTAAAAACATATCACATTTTGAGTTGTAATTAGTGTACCAAACTGTTTTTATACATGTGAATAATTTGTCTGTAAATAGCGGTAAATAAAAAATTGTAGGATTGTTGTATTATTTGGTGATTTTATTGAATGGTGTGCGAGTGTCAAGGAAGAATGGTTTTATGTTTACGTATCCGAGAAGAGGTACAGCTAAGCTAGCCAGGGAAGCTGCTGAAGATTTTTGAAGCAGAACGAATAAACAAGTAAGAAATGTTTTGTTTTGAAATTATTTTATTTTTGAAAAGCATTTGATGACACTGGCTTGATGTTAAAAGTTTATTCCCCGATAACACAGCAATCTAATGACGCCCAATTCGTGGGGCTTGAATGGTTTTTAGAAAAAGGTTCGAGTGTTCCAGAGACTGTCCCAGAGAACACAGCAATCTTATGACGGCCCAACGCTGGGGCTTGAGTTTGAAAACCTTAATACCCGAGAACTCTGCAATATATATATATATATATATATATATATATATATATATATATATTGCCGTGGAATGTGCCTTTAGGTCACAGGAACTGGTACTTTCTAAAAACATTCGAGCCCCACAGATTGGGCGTCATAAATTGCCGCGGAACTCTCTAATTTAAGCTCCGAACCTCGCCAGAGTAAAAAAAAAAATTTTTACAAATATAAAATTTCACAAAAATTTCTTACCCGGATTCTGCTTCATTAAATTAATTTCTTTAGCAACTTCCCTGGCTAGCTCAGCTGTGCCTCCTCTCGGATACCTAAATTTACTATCATTCTTTTTACCGTTCACACACCATTCAATAAAATCACAAAATAATACAACAATCATACAATATTTATTTACCACTATTTACAAATAATAATCCATGGTTATGTACAGTTCGGCGCTCAAGTTACACCTCAATGAATGCTATCTTTGTAAAGTCCTTGTTTTTAAAATTAAAATTTCAAACACATTTAATGCAACAGGAGTAAATGGGCCCCAAATAATCCATTATCTTTATTTATTACCGCACGCTGGAGTATGGTGAGCTCATGATAACCCAGTTTATTAATGTATGCTTTCCACTTTGCATACTATAACTACAAACTTAAAAAAACCATGTACTATTAACAATTAAATTTAAATTTATCAAGAAATTTAATAAGCTTTACATACACCTTTTGTTTTATATTCCAAAATACCATAATAATAGTCAGTTATACGGATCTTTTTCAATACGTTAAATTACCAAAAATAACCATCAAAGTTCACTCACACATCACAAATAATTTCAACAGTTTATATAAATAAAACCAGCAAGTTCAAATGCGTCAAAAGTCCATCTCCGTTGAAGAAGTTCTATATTCCTGAAAAACCTCGGCTTCGTGATTATGCGCGCTTGCTGCCTCCAGCTATTTATAGATGACAACTCAGTTTAAGCTGAGCTTCGTGCTAACACCAATTCCAACATCCAAATCCATGTATGATTAATTTACGAGCTTGATAAAGTATTCGTGGAGCTCAGTTAAATTTAAATTACCATCTATTATACTCGCGTTACTAACAATAATACCACAAATAATCTAATACTATTTCACTGAATGTTACAAATTTTTATTACTCACAAGCTTTGTCAGTTGATTATATTATGTTGTTACGCGATGCAAAATTGAAGAGAGCCCTCCTAATTCTCCCAGAGTATTTATATCATAAAACTACGGCCCCTAAGCCACACTTTACGCGAAATACTTAATCGAAATTAATATTTCTCCAAATTTGGTGTAACTGTTTTAAACTTCTAGAAATATTCCCGCGTCAACACGCTATATGAGACAAATTATCACACCCACCTGTCGCGTGTTCCTCTGTTCTAAACCTATCTATTTCGACCAATGATACATTTTAGTGACGTCTTAAAACTCCGCCTGTAATATCTCTATTCCTGTTTTATGCATATTTGATGTCGCATTCTAACCTTGCTTGAGTTGTAGAAAATCGATATTGCTACCCGCGTCTTTATGGACTCCACCTGGATCGAATACGTGCCTACTGGAGTGAATGCTTTTATGCCCGTCTCATTCTGAAGCATATTATTGATTGTTCATCCCTTCTGCACTTTAAGAAACTTTTGTTAGCGTTTATGCGAAACCACCGACGGTTGAACAATATTTCCTTGAAGCTCGCCTCGTTATCTTTACAAATAAGCGTAAGGTAACCTTTCCAACATGCAGGTGTGCCTAATTAATGATCATTTAAAATAACACTTCTCGGAGCTTACATTTCACAGTATTTTATACAACCGACGTCTGTTTGTTTGTTAAGAAAGCTTTTCGCCTTGGGATTATTGATTTTTCATGCTCTAATGAGTTTTCTGACGTTATAACCCGTTGAATTAGACTAAATTAAATTAATAAATAATTTCTATTGGCTTATAAAACTGATTTTCTTTATGAACCTATTAACTTTTAATCCCTAATTATAAAATTATGTCAATACTTGTTAATTTAAATTAAATAAATAAAATAAATTTTGCGCGTAAATATTATGTTCCTCTCTCTACACAGGGTGTTTAAAATTGCATTGTTTATACCTAAATTTAACCCTTTAAATTCACTACATAATCCCACTATTTCAATTCTAGGAAAACTACTCCATGTTTTCTGAATTTAAATATCTACTCTCTAATCTAATTTTACATGCTATTTCTATACACCTATCTACTCACCTAACCTTACCTATGCCTATTTATCCAACCTATCACTACTTATCTACTTATTTCTATCTATTTCTACACTTTTCTTTACTTATTTCTATCTATCTACACCTATCTTTATTTCTAATTACCTATTCACACCTATCGCTACCTTTTACCTAACTATTTCTATCTATTACTAACTCTTCACCCTCATATTTCATTCTATTTTCTCTTTTTATTTCACCCTTTCGTCCTTTATTGACTCTTTAAGAACCTCTTTTGTACTTTTCTCTTTATCTTCACTTTTCATGCCTTTAACCTTACCTACTATCACTATCTATTCCTTATCCTAACTATACATACCTAATTCTATATCTACATCTAACTATCTCCCATATTTATCCTATACCTAATTTTATTTGTCTATAAACACTTCTACTTTTTTATATACACCTATTTCTATCCCTATCTATTTAAATTTTACTTTATTATACACCTATCTCTACTTTTCTATATACACCTATCCATATTTATCCTATTTCTACTTCTACTTTTCTATATACACCTATCTCTATCTCTAACTATTCAACTTCTACACAACCATTCACATATCTCTATATTTTGTTCATTAAGTTTCATTTCCTTATTTAAATCTGACTCTTTTCTTGACCCTCCATGTCTTTCTTCTAACAATCCTAATACACTTCATCCCTATTTCTCCTCCTTCTATTTCTATTCTTATCATCCCTGTTACTTTACATAAAATAAAATCATCCCTATTATCCTGACTCTTAAATATTTCTTCTTCATTCCCTATACTTGTCTGTTTATTATTTATTATAATTTCTTTTTCTGCGGAAAAACCCAACGATACTACCTCAACATCTTTATCTTTCCCCTCTATACAAAACTTTTCGTCTTCTCTAGACCCTTCATCTACAATATTCACCCTGTAAAAATCTTTTAAATTCAAATTCAAATTACCAAAACTATCTTTACCCCTTAACTCACTTATGCCTACATTTACCTCTTGTGTGTCACATAATGCTGTTTTTACTTCTAACTTTCTTAATTCTGACTCGTTATCCACTATTAATGCTGCGCTTGACTCTACCTCTATTTGTTCAGCCTCTTCTTTCCCTACCAATTGTACCTCATCTAACTTTTCCTCAATATATTCACCTGAGTTGATCTCTTTCACTTCTTCATCATCTCCCTCTATACTATTAATACATAACCCCATGTCATCTTCTGTGACATTATAACTTGCCTTCCAGGGCAATATCCTATCCCCAATCCTAACTATTTTCCTCTCCATATCAATCATAACATATAACTTCATCATTCAATCGACCCCTAATATCCCTTTAAACTTTAACCCAGGTACAATTATAAATTCTTGTTCACTGCTAACTGAACCTAACTCTACTTTTAAAATAACCACGCTAAAATTAATAAATTAATACCCAACGAAAAAACTACGAGACGAAAAAGAGGACTAATAAACGGATTAGGCAACATAATAAAAGCTATCACAGGCAATTTAGATAACCAAGACTCAGAACGTTATGACAACGCAATACAACAAGTAATTGAGAACCAAAACGACATAAAAACCATAATCAGCAACCAACTATCACTTACCCAATCAACAATTATAAAATTCAACGAAACATTGAGAAAATTAGTAAAAAACTAAGACAGTATAGCCAACCGAATACAAACCCTTGAAACCAACATGCAAACTACCATGTTAGGCATGCGAGATTTAATTAGATTCAATACAATATTTACTCAAATAATATCAACCCTTACTTTAATTCAACAAATTTTAGCAACGTTAGCAAACGCAGTAACATTTGTAAAATTAAATACCCTACACTCTAGAATCGTTGAACCAACCAATTTATTAAAAGAATTAATAGGAATTAGATCATTTATTACTAACAGTAAATTACCTTTTGATGTAACAGAATCAAACATTCTAATATTTGAAAAAATAGCTATAGTCAAAGGCTACATTAAGAATAACGAAATAATATTTTTAATAGAGATCCCGATAGTAGAAAGTAACAATTATAATTATTATCATTTATTTGCTTTTCCAACGAAAGTTACTAGCACATACCAAGTTATCATACCCAAAACTAAATTCCTATCCTTAAATGAACTGAACGAAAAATGTACTGAAGTAACACCAAACCAATACTTATGCCAATCGATGACGACAACAACCATTCAAGAAGACAGCCCTTGTGAAGTACAACTACTAAAATTTTTAAATCATTACGAAAACTGTGAAACAAAACCCGTGCAAATAACCAACATCAAAATTCAAAATTTACAGAAAACAAATGGATAGCCATTTTCCCAACAGAAGTAGTAGCAACGATCCACTGCAATCAAGATGAAAATAACCTAGGATTAATCGGAAGCAAATTAATTACCCTTAAAGAAGACTGTTACGTAAAATTGAAAGACGAAGTAATCAGAGTTTATCAAGATCCCATAGCAACAAAGAAACTTGCAAACCTACCGGAACTACAGTTCAAGATAGAACAACAAGAAGACGAAGAAATAGTCAAGAAACCCATGAAGCTAGAGCATCTAGACTTAGACGACCTCAACCACGCCATGAAATTAGTGGAAAGTTACAAAGAACATTTAAATGAACTCAAAACGCCAAAGTTACACTATGATAATATAAGCGTTTGGACAATTGGATTAATCATTTTAATAATTTTTCTAATTATATGTGTATTTTATAAAATGTATCTTAGATATAAGAATGAAGGAAACAGTTTTAGATTTTTTGGAAACAAAGGGAAATAAAGAAACAATAAGTGTACCTTTAGAAACAATGAATTTTAAATAATGAAATGGAATAATGAATTTTATGTATTTAAAAATTAAGTAAAACCTTAATTTTTTATTTACGGTGAAAGGAGTTATGTATCCCCCAATTTACCTATATATATATATATATATATATATATATATATATATATATTGAATAATAGAATCTAATAGGAATTATTAGAAATTGTTAAATAAATTATAAGTCATTTGCAACAATGTAATACAAGGATAAACCAGACAGGTTATTAACAGTTCATGAGAACGGATATGCAACTTTGTATCTGAGACGACAGTGATACTGCAGGAGGCAGGTCACAGACGGTTAACATACCGTAATTACCTAGAAATAAGATTGTTGCAATGTAATAAAGTGTAGAAATAAGAGTAAAGCAGACATGAGATCTGCAAGTTCCCACAGCCATGTGAGGGGGCAGGATATTATAAAAAGCCCGGGAGCTCAAGGCCCGGCAGTCAGTCTGAGTACTACAGCTTGTGCATTGTTGTTTACCTATACTACTCGCCTTATTTTAATTAATTAATTATTTTCGATTTAAAGTTATTTTATACAGTTATTCAAAATTCCATGATAATTTCTGTTTTAGAATAAATAAATTTGTTAAGAGTTTGGAAAGGTTTTTTAATAACATCGCTCTAAAGACCCGAACCTTAACTTGCGTAATAAATTGAATTATATAAATTGTGATCTTGTTTAAAAGTAAATGAACGATTAGTTAGAAATTATTGAATGACCAATATCCACAAAGTGTTATATTATATAACAGTAAATGGTCAAGAAGCTTCGAATTGATTATATATATATATATATACAGGGTGAGTTTTTAGTGTGGAAACGGTCGATAACTCCGTTATTATAAAAGTTACGTAAACCAAATTTAGAGGCATATTAGGCATGCCTAAAGTGCACATTTTAAAAATATTTCGAAGCATACAGGGTGTTTCATAATTCCAGGGCATATTAAACTTATATTTTTTTAAATGGAACACCCTATATATTATTACATTTTTGAAAAGCCCATAAAAAGAGCTTTAATTTGATATGAAATTGTATCTGTCTATTCCTTTTAGTTTTTGAGATATTCAACTGTTTTTAGAAAAAATGACTACAATTGGATACATTGCCACTGCACTAATACACAACTTATGTTAATTTTCAAGATGCAGAAAATTTTACCATATACCATAGTATATTTGTAAATGTCACTTTTTTGAAATTTCTTCCCAGTATACAGGGTGTGTCAGGTTTCGCAAAATGCAATTTTTAAATTTTTTTTTAAATGGCATTCTACCAATTTTATTGCTACAATAGATAGTTCATTAAGTGTCCTTTCATTTTTGTTAAGCGTTCCCTATACCTAAATCCATTACTTTCCGAGATATTTTTGATTTTCTTCAAATTTTATTAATGTTTTTAATTTACATAACTAAAATAACTACTATTGGAGAATATTATAAAACAATCAATACATATTAATTAACAATCAACTACACTTATCCAATAACAATTTTCACTAAAGATATAACAACCAACAATAATACGCTATCAACAGAATTCTGCCAGATCAACAATATGCATTTTATAGAAAATGTTCAAACAGGAAATCAGGCAGGCTTTGAAAAAAATAACAATTACAATCAAAATGTCATTTAGGTTTATTAATTGTAGTGTGTTGTCATTTAACACATTATCAGTTCTGTTTTAAATGTAATCTTTGAAGGAGTTTTCAAAATGAATTTTACAGTGGAAGAACAAATAAATATGATTTGGGGATTGAGAGCAAGTTTAAAAAATTTCCTACTTGCATCAAGAATATACCAAGAGTTGATAGCGTATTATTGTAGGTTGTTATATCTTTAGTGAAAATTGTTATTGGATAACTGTAGTTAATTGTTAATCAAAATGTATTAATTGTTTTATAATATTCTCCAATAGTAAGTTATTTTTAGTTATGTAAATTAAAAACATTCATAAAATTTGAAGAAAATCAAAATATCTCAGAAAGTAATGGATTTAGGTATAGGGAATGCTTAACAAAAATGAAAGGACACTTAATGAACTATCCATTGTAGCAATGAAATTGGTAGGGTGCCATTTAAAAAAAATTTTAAAAATTGCATTTTGCGAAACCTGACACACCCTGTATACTGGGAAGAAATTTCAAAAAAGTGACATTTACAAATATACTATGGTATATGGTAAAATTTTCTGGATCTTGAAAATTAACATAAGTTGTGTATTAGTGCAGTGACAATGTATCCAATTGGGGTCATTTTTCTAAAAACAGTTGAATATCTCAAAACTAAAAGAAATAGACAGATACAATTTGATATCAAATTAAAGCTCTTTTTATGGGCTTTTCAAAAATGTAATAATATATAGGGTGTTCCATTTAAAAAAATATAAGTTTAATATGCTCTGGAATTATGAAACACCCTGTATGCTTCTAAATATTTTTAAAATGTGCACTTTAGGCATGCCTAATATGCCTCCAAATTTGGTTTACGGAGCTTTTATAATAACGGAGTTATCGACCGTTGCCACACTAAAAACTCACCCTGTATATATATATATATATATATATATATATATATATATATATTCTCGTGTAATTTATTGGTTAGAATTTATTAGGTTAGGCAGCTGAGAAATTAGTCCAGGCTCCCGTGTGTATATACAACACAGTAGTGAGTTAAGACGTTTTTCAGAGCTCTAGGTTAAGGATTAATTAGTTTAGAGTTGAACCTCATCATCAAATTGGCTTCAATATTTACCTTGGCAAAAATGCGCCAAAGAATTCTTAATATGCGTTTATAGGAGGAAACAGAATTAGGCAATTTTACCAACTGATCATTGAATGTAAATATTTTAGCATATAGGGTAATTTAGACTAGATTTAATAAATATTAATTAAAATTAGCTTTTCAATGTTACGTTAGCGTTATATTAATAATTGTAAGCTCAAGTTTGCGCTTGTAAATATGGTTCTAAAGTATAATTTTAATTTAACCTTGATAAACGTTCTAAAAGCATTTCTATAAAGGTGTTTACGAAAACAAGCAACGGTTATCGTTTTCTAGAGAAACAACCAGTTGAAAACATTCTGAGTAGCATTTATGTTCAAAGATATTAAGGGAGAAGTGGTTAACAGATAGTTCTTTGGAATGGCAGAAGCCGTTAAAGAGTGCTGATCGATATTTTATAAGGAAAGATGGCTTTTAAGATGCAAAGGACAGTATATAACATATGTTTTGTATTGGGTTGATGTTTAAAGGAATAAATAAACAGAGACGGATCAAAGTCTATAAGTGCAAGAAGGATGCAGAATGGCTGTTTAAGGTATCGATTTAGAAGTGGACTGAGAATGAGGTAGGGATGCGATAAACAAACTACCTAAGGGGAACAAAAAAAGAGGTTTGTTTATTCTTCACATGTGAAAATAAGATGAGAGATAGATTAAAATATATGATGAGGGGCGTGAATAGACCAAGGATTTGAAGGCAGTTTGCGAGCGATTTCAACGTATTTAGCAGCCGTTAGAAAACAAAGTGGTGGTTTTTTCGGTAAAACAGTTATTTGTTGTGAAAAATTTTGAGATTTTGAAAGACGGTTGGGGTATGTGTGCTACAATACTTGGTATTGCAGAAGGCCAACACGGGGTTTTCGAGAATTTGTAGACCGTTGAAAATGTTTGTTTAGAGGAATTGGAAAGACGGTTTAGAAAGGGTACCTGGAAAGCGTGTTTGTGGGGTTGTGAAGCGGTGTGAGTTGGGTCTATATAAACGCATTCAGAAGGTGGATGCGCTCTCTTACTTCTTCGCTTGCTATTGAGGTTACCTCAAATAGTCAATTGCATTCAGTGATTTTTATTGTTAGTTGTAATTACACAAGTTGGTGTAGTGATAATTATTTGACATAGAGAAAAACTGAAAGTAAATAAGGAGTTAAGAGCGAAGCTTTTTAAGCATGTAAGTATAAACTACTGCTATTTTGAGTGTTAGAGCGTACAAAGGCGTTCTTAAATGAAAGTTTAATGGCGAATGCATCAAGTATTGATTGGTTGATCTAAAATAGAATGGTAAGGGGAGATTTTGGAGGTTTGGATGCACTTTCTATCGAGAATTAGGAGAGATTTGGATAGCAGCGTGCCGAGAGGGATGGTTTTTCAACTTGGAGAGCGGTTTCAGAGCCTAGAGTGGCAACATCTTCAAGGGCCGGTTTGCAGCTGCTTGCAGTATAATGGTTACCAAGTAACGAACTTTTATAAAACATTGTTGTGCTCTTTTGTGCTTTCGAGTGACTATGTTATGAATTTTGATAAACTGAAAATTTTATTGACTTCATATGTAAAAGAAAAACAGGTTTATAAATAATGTAAGAATAACAGGCTGTTTTGTAAAAAGTAAAGGGGATTTTTTTATTATTGCAGTGCTATAATGTTGCACACAAGTTTAAAGCGTTTTGCTGTGAGCTCATGTTAAGACGAGAGTTAAAGTCAGCTATAAGGATAGCCCACTTACTTTAATAGGTTATATGTTGGATAAAGATATTTAATACAAATTCATTTGTGAAATTGAATTGCTTCTAAACAAAGTTATATTATTGTAGGTAATGGAAAGAGTTTATAAGAATGTAAATATTTATTTCGTGTAAATAGAGTGTGATGTATTTTGTTAGTTGCGTTATTTCGAGTATGATTGTAGGGAACTATTTTCTTTTAAATTACAGTAAAATGGCAGTTAAGTGGAGTTGAGATTCTGCAGTCCAGGTAAGCTTCTTGGAAAGTGTTTTCATAAGCAATTTTAGGAAGGAGAGGAGCCGAGGTAAGCTTCACAATTATTAATGACGACCCACGCTGGGGGAATTTCCAAAGTAAGCTACACAACATTATGACGCCCAATTTGTGGGGCTCGAATTAATTTTAGGTTCGAGACAATCCAAAGAATCTACACAATAAAATATATATTTATATATATATATATATTGCTGTGATAAGGGGTTGTTCAAGGGTGTATTTTATAACAATAGTCATGTAGTAATTAGAAATTATAATAGAAAGCAAAAAACTGCATTTATTTAGTAGAGAATTAAGTAATTGGGATAGTTTGTAAATAGTAAGCAGTCAACACCCTGTATATAGAGTATAAGTAGTTGTAAGCGACGCAAATAGTAACAATAGGACGCATAGTTAGCATAGAAATAAGTAATTCATGCACTAGGTAAATAACAGATATTTAACACCCGATATATGGAGTTTTAGTAATTTTAAGTAAGGCAAATAACTATATTTTTCAGTGGAAGCACACGTATTTAGAAGTGAGCATAGTTCATGTAATTAAACACGCATTTCAAAGGATTCTAATCAGTTGTGATATTACGGAGATAAAAAATAAAACTTAAAGAAGCGTAGTGTAAGTGCGTACAAACAATTAACAATTTTTAATAGTAAAGGTATTTAAAAATGCGTAAAGAAACAAGCGTATATGAAAATTGAAAGTCGAATTGCATCAGGTATTTGTATATAATATGGAAAAGCGATTATATTTCTCAAAACACCGCATGTCTGATAACAAAGCATCTGTAAGCAAACAACAATTACTCGAAAGGCAGAGAATGTTACATCAGAAAACCACTTTAAGTGTAGGAAATGGAAAGACTTGATTGGTTAAAATTAGTAGGCCAAACCCACAGGCAGAGGGGGACCTACTCATATATTAACAGCGAGAATGATAACAGAGGTCAGTTTTTAACTCAACAAGGCCAAGCTGTGTCACTATGAATCAAAAAGTAGCGCGTACGCAATAATATTTTGATAGTAAAAGTGTTTAATTACAGATAGTGCTACGAATATGAAAATCTCTAATGCCGATCAACGTAAGTAGGTTTTGGGGAATGTATTTAAACTAAAATACAATAATAATAGGGCTCTAAGTTGGACGACAATAAATCTAAGTTTGGAGTGCATGATTCTAAGTTTGATGAGAATAATTCCAAATTGGACGATAATAATTCTAAGTCTGATGACGATAATAAATCTAAGTTTAATAATAATAATCCAGAAAGGGACGATAACATTCTAAGTTGAATGACAATGTTCTAAGGAAAATTTTAGTAGTAATATTTGAGATGATGCATTTGAAGATTCTGGAAGCGAGTATGTAGTTAGTGGCGTATCTGAAACAAATAATTCAACAAATGGCAAAGAAGAATACGAGGCTAACTCAGGCGAAGATAATGGTAATGCTACTGAACATCAATCTAATTTTAGCAAAATAAATGGACAGGGCGATGTCAACGATAATAATTTACCTGTTTGGAGTATCTGTACAAACCAAAAACAACCTGTGGTTCCATTTACTAATTCCTAAAAACTTAACGTTCCCTTTGATTTAGGTGTTTCAAAATTAATAGGTTACTATAAACTATTTATACTTGATGATCTGATACAGATAACTGTTAAAAAGCGAATAAAAATGTTCAAAATTGTTTAGCCAATAACAGACTAAAAAGAAGTAGTAGGTACAAAGATAGGAAAGATACACATATTATAGGATAATGTTTTTGGGTCTTACAATATTGATGGGGTTAGTTCATGTACCTTCTCTTGAATTGTATTGGTCTGACAAAAAATTATACAAAAACAAAATGTCGTCTTTTATGACAAGAAACCGTTTTCAGCTTCTGTTAAGATTTTGGCATTTAGGTGAAGATGTTCGAGTTGATAGATTATGTAAGGTATGACTACTGCTTGATTTTGTTCAATAAACGAATCAGCAAGTTAAGAGCCCAGGCGAAAGCTTAGTTATTGATAAACCCGTCGTGCCCTTCATAGGAAGGCTCAACTTCGAGTAATATATTCCTGAAAAATTTCATAAATATGGTATAAAATTATTTAAACTACGTGATCCTAACGGATATATTTACATATAAACAAGGAAGACATTAAAGGATATGGAACTCGTACTACAAATGTTATCATGTCAGGTAGTAACTACCATCAAAACAAGAAATTCTTTCCTTAAGGTTACTAGGGCTATGCTAAAATGAGGCGAATGCAAAGCTCTTGAAAACTTAAAAGTTGTAGTGGCTTTGAGGTTGAGAGAAAGATAAACGACATCTTTATTGCGTGTCCTTATAATTTTTTGCAAATCTCATTCTAATTGTTAAAAAAACAGAAATGGAGAACAGACTATTAAAGCAGCGACGATTATTGAATTCAATAACACGAAGAGTGGTATTGATACTGCAGACTATTTGCATCATATCACTCAGCTATAAGAAAATCTATTCGGTGATACCACAACTGGCTAATGATATTATATAAGAAACTACAGTTGTTAATGCATACTTCTTCTATAAGCAAAACACGCCAAAGTCGACAATACTCCAGCTTTAAACGAAATTAGTTTATGCTTTATTTAATGTACCTGACGAGAAAGAAAGATGCCAAACTCCAAAATTGACTAAATCTACAAATCACAATTTAGATAAAGCAGAAGTTCATAATAGTGATAAAATAAAACGGAAAGTCATACTATTCTTGTGTATAATTACTTTTAGCAACTTTCGGAACTGTTTTAGGACGTTCAGAAGATATTGTAAACACTGTTATGAAAAAATAACAACTACATTAGGCAAAAAGCAAGCAAAGAGCAGGACGAAGAAAGGTAGCACCTTTTGCAAGTCGAGTCCAGATAGATCGTTTTTATGTTTACCTTGTTTTGAAATGGTTTACAATCCTAATACATAGGTTTAAATTATTTGTAGCTGTAATTCTAATAATTAGTAATATAAGTCATTAAGTTTGTTTTTGTTCCATCTGTCTACCCACTTAGGGAGACACCACTGAAAAATTACATTCTGGAAAGTCACTATCCACCCATTTGGGTAGACTAGTTTAAACCTTTCTAAGGTTTCTTGTGTACATAAGGACATGTAACTAGTTATAAAATTACTGTACAATGAAAAAGAATGTTATAGCTTTGGCAATCAGAAAAAGTTTCAATATTTTTATCATGGCACCAGTGGAAAGTAAATGCCTAGTCGATCGCGTGGGCATGACAATTTACCTTTTAATTATTGGCAAACACAATAATTGCACTAGACTTTAAATTTCTAAAAATTAAACATATTTTTATAATCTCTGTGTACATTGTTTTAATTTTAATCTACTAAAGATTAAGTTGCTTTTTGCGTGACAAAAAGAACCGAGTTAGATTAGAATAAGGCGTAGAATAAAACATTATAAATAACAACCATTTGTGCTCGTTATTATGTTTTTTACATAATTTAGATTTCTCCTGAAACATGTTCCGTAAATTTTAAATTTGAATTTTGATTACTTAAATTAGTAAACCATTTTTGTATTTCTTTTCTTTTAATCTATCTTCTGTGCCACCTTCTTATGTGAAAGCAATGTGTAACATATTTATTACAAATTTAGTACATATTACAATTAGTAGTATAACAACTCATTAATGAAATAGCGCTTTAACGCCTGAACATAAATTTTACTCCAAAATTGACTACCATTATCACTCACAATTGAGCGAGGCGTACCAAACTTCAAAAACCATTTATCTAAACAATGTAACACACTCTTAGCTGTGGCTCTTTTTACAGGAAAAAGTTGCACATATTTACTAAACACATCCATCACAACTAACAGTTGGGTTACCCCACCTTTCGATACAGGGAGGGGCCCCACAAAATCAACACTGAGAATCATATTCGGCTCTTTCACCAAAATACTTTGCACTTCACCATCACTACGTTTACAAATCTTCGATTTCTGACACAGTTCGCAATGTGTCGTAACTTTTCGGAATAACGCTTTTGTTTTTGGATAATAAAAATCCCTGGAAAAATGATAGATAACATTTATTTGCCCCAAAATGTCCTCTTTATCTTTGAATAAATTCGATTAATTCCCGAATTTGGTCCTTCGGAACAACTAATTTATAACTGGGATCAGTCTTGGATCCTTTTTTAATAACATATTTTCATACAACATAAACCACTTTAAAAAGACGAAGTCGATAATTGCGATATGTTTTTTGAACAGAACTCGTCATTGTCTTGAGTTTGACATTTGAAATCGCTATTTTTAAACAGCGTCAATTTTATCTCATTAACTTCCACGTCCTTCATACCGTTTATTTGCAAACAATTCATCGCCATTCGGATACCGTGATAACGTGTCAGCAATTTTGTTCTCTTTACCGGAACAAAATTCAATTTTTATATCATATTCTTGAATACACAACATTCACCTTCTCATACGGTTAATAACAAATCGGCATTTGTCTAGAAATCTTAGAGTTCTTTGGTCCGATTTCAAAATAATTTCTCGACCCAGAATTAATACTCGCCAATGATTTAAAGAAGAAATCACTGCTAATAATTCTTTTTCACACGCCGAATATCGAATTTCAGCATTTCGAAGAGTTCGGCTATAATATGAAATCACCAACACTTCACCATTTTTACTCAACTGGTATAAACACGCCCCTATAGCATATCCGCTCGCATCAGTACTGATTAAAAATGTTTTTAAAATATCGGGATGACTCAATTGAGTGATGCTTAAAAATTTTTCTTTAACCAATTCAAAAGCATGTTGTTCTTCCGCTCCCCACTGCCAATTACTATTTTTAGATAGCAATCTATTTAATGGCACCATATACTGCGAGAAATTTTTAACAAATTTACTGTCATGTTGGACTAGCCCACAAAAGACTCTCAAAGTTCTCAAATTTACAGGCGTTTTAAATTCTTGAATTATTTTTAATTTTTTTGGACACATTTCGAATTTGAACGGCGTTATATAATGACCAACAAAGGGTAACCTTGTAACATACTGTTTTAATACGCTCTAATAGTTCTAGTATTTCTAAAAATAGTTATTTTCTAGTTTAATTTTAGCATGCTAATTATTAGAATGAAGGTCGTGTAGCATAAATATTCTGCAATTGTAAACCGCTGCAAGATCACCCAAGTAGCGTCCTAGCGAAGCTCCAGGAAGATATAATCCAAGAGTTAATTAATTTTTCTAAAGGCACTTTACGTGAAAGGCACTAAACATGTCAGATTAGTTGCTATCTATGATTAGATGTCAATCATGTTCTAGGACCCTATTTATGTCAGGGTGGTCGGAAGGAATTTTTCAATTAGTGAAGTACTCAACTAAAAATTAGTTCCGAGATCTACTTGTGTGGCTATCTTAGTGCAATTGGCAGTTTAATTAATCTTAAAGATTTACGACCGGCGTATCCTAAGTCGAGTATGAGAGCCAAGAAAGAAGTTATTTTTCAATTAACTTAAATGTATATAAGGATGCCAGCCGGTGGTAATCGGGGTTGTTTATTTTCAGACGCGTTAGAGGTTAAAGCTGGCGGTTACTAGTGATGCGTTTTATTTCTCTGAAGTCAAGTGCGTGCCGTTATGTTTCTAAGTTAGTTATTTTTCTGAGTAAGTAATTAGTATATGTGGTATTAACATGAACTCAAGGCGGTGTTATGCATCATAATTCCGTATTTGTTTAAATACAGTACCTGTCGATTTCCATAAAATACAACGTCGGGTTAAAGCTCAGTTCTAGTAAATTGATCCCGTTAAAGTATTGTTTTAGAGACCGCATCGCTTTAGAAGGGTCTTCTATTTTATTGTTGTTTCAACGTTTGTATGAGGCCTGTAATTACTAAGCCGCGAGATTATCTGTGTATGCGAAGCTCCGGTCAGGAGTTCCGTTACTGTAATATTTGACCCTTGCGAAGGTCGTATTTTTCCTGTTGTTGATGACCCTGTGGTTAAAAAAAAGGGTCGTCGCACTATGCAAGTTAGGTAGACTAGGGTAGCATCAATAAATTTTTATTATTGGGGTGTTTACACCCAGAACTGTATTACTATTCAAAAATAAGTTTTGTTAGTTAAGTTTAGTTAAGTTGTGTTTGTGCTAGCCGGAGACTTTAAAAGATTAGCCCCTGTGAAGTGACTTATTTTCCGTCCTGCAATCTTGGTTCATCGCCCAAGAACAAAGTGCGACGAGAGCTGTTACCGTGATTGGTCCATGGGCTGTTTAATTCCCATGGTGGCGCCCTATTGTAAATAATGTTAATTACTGTATATGTTTGTTTTCATATGTAATTAGGTGAAGTTTTAGTTGGTAGCCCATTTAATAAAACAATCAGAATTTCGTCTTAGTGTGTTGTTATTTAATGAACTCCCCCCCTCTCACCGATTGCAGCAGCTTGCGAGGCAATGTCCCGAAACGTGAGGGTACTATAGAGCTAGAGGTCCTGCCCCTTTATTATTTATTAATAATTGGATACCCTCACGCGGTAGGTAAATATATATTCAATTACAACCTATTCTTTAATAAAGTACATTTATTGAATTTCAAAGTAATATTTGCTTGTCGAAATTTTTCAATAACTATTTTCAAATGTTTCAAATGAGTATATACATCCAATGACGTTATTAAAATATCATCAACATACGGCATTACAAAATTCATACTGTCCTTCCCTAATGCCCTACCTAGTGCACGTAAAAATCCTGCCACACTGGTAACCAAACCAAATGGGACCCTTTTAAAAACATGTCTGATTATTAAACGAGAAACCCACATATTTTCGGTGTTCTTCATACAACTCCACTTGCCAGTATGCCTGAACCATATCCAACGTAGACGAAATCTGACCTGGTTTAAATTTATAAAACAATTCCATTGGATTTATTGGCTCTACATGATCTTTCTCTATTCTTTTATTTAAGAATCGACAATCAATGCAAATTCGTGGGGACCTGTCCTTCTTCTTTACTACTACTAAAGGTGACACATATTCGGTTTGACATTGTTCTATAATATCTAACTCAATCATTTCGCTAATTTGTCTATGCACTTCTTCAAAATAAATAAATGGTATCGGATAAGGTTTAATTGGATGTTGATAACAATTTATCTTGCCAGAATACTCAGAAAAAATATCTTGGTATTCTTTTAATAGATTATCCAACATTAATTTTTGTTCATTATTTAACATCTCGTTTTCCATACAGATTTGATCAACAACTTCTGACTGTATGTACATTTCATTATTTTTCAAACAAGATCTCTCGAGCTCCCCTGGTTTTACATTTTGAAAATTCTTATTAAAATTTTTATCACCGTTTAATTCTCTCCCAATTATCTTAGTTGGTTTTTCCAGCCCAATATTAATTTCATAGTTTAATATTTTGTTTTCATTTTTATTAAGGTATAATAGTTTATCGTCGTTTTCAACGCTCATATTTTGATCATGGTTTTTTTATTATTTTTTTAATTTATTTCTTCACTAGTTCTATTAGACTCAAAAGTTAACATAAAAACTGGTCCATTTTCGTACCTACTTTTTCCACTATTGATTTTCTTTGCAAAATTAATATTTACTTTATATCCGTCTAACCAATCACAGCCTAAAATAATGTTACGAGAAAGTATTGGCACTATCAAACAAATAATGTTGAAAGGTGTATTTTGCAATACTATTTTTAAACCCACTTGTGTAGTAATTTTACAAGTCTCAAATCGAAAAGCCCCAGATAATGAAATATTACTGACCGAAAATGCCGGTATCATTTTGTTCACTTTTGTAATTTCTTGAAAGAATCTTTTTGAAATACAACTCACCGTACTACCACTATCAATCAATACCTCAGAACCAATAGTTTCAATTTTTCCTTCCACTATAGGCACATACGCTCCCCTTCGTTCCTCTTTTTCACTATCTTCTTCTCCATCCTTCCTCAAATTTGAATCTGGTAATGACCTTTCAATTTCTTTATGAATAACTTTTGTCTGTATTGCCATTACTTGTTTATTTTCACTATTATATGACGATACCGGTTCCGTCTTTTTCACCTCATTCATTGCACTTTCATTCCCTTTATTCAAACAATTTCCTTTATCCTTAATTTCAATATAATTAGTAGATTCTCGATTCGGTTGATACTTAGGTTTCGTTCTTTCCCCTGTTAAATATCCTGCAGATTTATTTTCCCCATTCCCGTCATTGTTATGGTGTTCGTTACTGCTAAAATTGCGATTATATTGATAATTACCCCCATATGAACCCTTATCGTTTCCGCTTTCCGGTACAAGCGAATTTTGCCCATTTCTATTATTAAATTTCGTCATATCATTGTAAGTATCCCTTTTGTAGTCATATTGCGAATTATTTTTATTTTCCTCCCCACTGCTATAATTACATTTCACATACCGATAGGAATTATTAATTCCTGCATAATTATCCGCTTTATTTAAATATTCAATAGCTTCCACACATGATCTACAAATAGCCAAACCCATTTTGATATCAGGATTGAATTGTTCAAAGATAGATTGCAATATCTGGTATTCACTTAACGGTGGGTTAAAATACAGTGCTTCGTTCCTAAACTTTTGAAAATACTCTGCCCTTGACCCACTACGGTATTGCCCTAACTTGAATTCTCTAAATGCTTCTCGTTCTATGTCACTGTTCCAATATTTATTTAAAAATAAATTGGAAAATACCTCAAAATTAAAAAACTTATCTTCGTTCAGTTCATCCCAATTTGTAGCTCTTCCTAACAGACCCTTCATAGTAAAACTAACCCACTTGTTTTCAGGCACTTCAGCCTCCCTTAAATACATTTTAATTTTTCTAATAAAAACTACTGGGTGCAAATTCCCATTAGGGTTAAATTTAAAGGTAGGTCCCGCTGAATTCTGCCACAATGTAAAATATTGCACATTTGTATTAGGTTCAAAGTGCAAAATCTGCTACTGACGCAAAACTTCCTCTTTTTTTACACATTTCTGAATCAATTATTCCTTTCTCATTGCTATTTTCAATCTTTTGGTTATTTAACATTTTGAATAACGCCTCTTGAATTTCACTTTGTTGTTTAGACTGTGAATTAATTTGTAGAGTTTGCATTTGCACCTGTTGTTGCATAAAATTAAAATTTCTTACTTGTTCTTGTCTAATTTCCTTCATATTTTGAGCTAACATTAGTAAAATTTTATCTAAATTATTGCCTTGACCGGCTGCTCTCCCATTATTTATCATATCATTTCCTAACCCCACATTCCCACTATCATCCAGATTTTCCACATCACTCATATTCAAAGCAGAATTTAAAAAAACATCATTTATTATTGCATTTTCATTCTCCATTTCACCCTATAAAATCTGACCACTTTCAAAAATATCAATTTTACTTTTTAATCTACAAACTTCTCAATCTACTACTATATACTCAAAATCACTTTCTTTCCTGTGTTTTCTGTGCTTTAGTATGCCTGACCTCGCATAAACTTGTTTTATTCAGGGCTTCTAGTAGCAAAAACCACCACATGTATTTTACAGCAGTAAACAATACAGAAGGGTTACAAATTCATATACCTGTTGCTGAAATTTTCTGTTATCTTCACTGAAAGGTTGTATTTATCCCAATCTTAGCCTGTACTTTTAACCGTGAGCTCTTTATTTTTGTATTGACAACTTTCTTTTCCTATATAAATCATTCAATTTTATTGAATACAATAGTACTTCCCTTCAAATTCAATGCCTTACGTGGGCAGCCATTTATGTAGTGTTTCAATTAATTTGGTGGGGTGTATTCTTATGGATATTTGAAACAAAGCTCAAATATTCTCAATTTAATCTAATGCAGTTATTTATTTCTACAAACGCTACCTTTACGAATACAAATGAATGTTCACAAAATACATTTAATCTTCATGACGTCATGGATACTCGCAAATACTTAATGTTAACTATGAAATCTAGAATAATACGGTTAAATTAATTAAATCTAAAAATCTACACATATATAAATCGATATACACAGTACGCCGTCATCATGAGTTTCCTACAGTTTTGTTTGGAAGATGGCGATTTAGAGAAGCGTATAAAACTTGTCGTCTTCTTTTATACCATTTAAGTTGACCCAGCATATTAATTTTTATTAATATTAGTTTTATTAATAAGTATGAATACTTTCTAAGATGTTGACTTGATCAGTCTATCGCGCCAAGTTCTCGTTAACCAGGGACGTTTTCTCCTTCCCCCTCAACATTCGTACATCTTCGACTTACAAAAATACGTCATCACACTTCAGTACCGCCAAACTTAAATTTCAAAGACACTATGTATTACATGCATTTGCAACCACTACATCGTCTTCAAATGGCAAGTTATGTCTAAAGATCTACATGTCTTTAATGGTAACGCAGAAGACTGGACATTATTTAACAGCATCTACCAGAACCAGAACAGTACTAGTATTTGCGGTTACACTGATGCTGCAAATTTAGTCAGACTACAGAAATGCCTGAAGGGAAAAGCATTAGAATCCGTAATGCCTTTTAGTACGTCGTATCTTTGTGAAACTGGGTTTTCATCAATGTTAATAATAAAAAATAAATATAAAACACGGTTGCAACTTGAACCTGATTTAGGCTTAAAATTAATGAAAATTAAACCAGATATATTTCAATTAGTAAGAAAGAAATAGGCTCATTCATCGTATTAACAAAGTTACAAATGAATTCATTCAAAAGTATAATTTTTCAGGTACCTTCTAATAATTTCATAATCACTTACGTATTAATATAAATAAATAATACAAGTTCACATTATTTTATCCTTAAATTATTTTAATCGGAAGTTCCTTTTGTTGGTAATGTTTCAAAAAATTTTAATGTTTAATTTATGTGGTACGAAATTTAGAAAGTTTGAGAACACCTGTCTTATTACATTTAAATTTTCAATTTGTTCACAAAATAGTCACATAAGATATTAGAACAGATTTTAAATAAAATATTCTACATTAGTTTTTTAATTTAATCAGAATATTATCAATGCACGAAATCTTATAGAATATGATTATTGTTATAATTATGTTCTCGAAAGCTTACTTGAATGTTTTTGTTTGTTTATAGTGGAAGCTTAATAAACATTACAATGCAAAATGATGGGATTTATATAAATAAAAATTTGACTTACCGAGAAATATGACATTAATTCTAAATAACAATAAAATTGTTACCAAACTATAACGATTTATCTTGATAAACAGTGTCTTCTTATGGATGAAAGCATACCAACCACATGGCCCTTATATGAACAGCTGTTGTTCTGATAACAAGTAAGATAGAAACTACATCAATCTATCTGCATCCAAGTTGTCAATCGAAGACTGCTATATCCATCATTTTGCAATATCACATAATTATACAGTTACTATATTGATATAATGTTTAAATAGTATAGTATTAAAGGTTGACCATAAAATTAATTACAAAAAAAAAGTCGTAAGTTGAATCGTAGCAAAAATCGTATTATGAAAGTTGTGCATATTGTCCAGTTTACAACACCATTGACGAGGACTCTAACAGAAATATCTTAAAGGGCTTATGCGGAAGTCGCATTTTAGCTTATTAATTCTGAGAGACATATTGTTCACATAATGTCTGAAATACGACTGATTCTGTTTACGGAAAAGCCATCTATCTGGACTACGAGCATTAAATAAGGCACACACAGGTTGATTATACCAGAAATAACTAGTTATAAATACGTGTATTATGGCTAAACGACGTTTTCTATTTCAATAAATAATTTTGAAAGTGAATTTTAATGCTTTTACAATTCTAAAGAAAAGGACTAATGAATGTTAATTTGGTACATTTAGATATGCAAACAAAATTTGTTTTCAACAATTAAATTTTAATGCTGGATATATACATGGTGATATACCAATAATTATTAAATTTAATATTTTCTAAACTGCATAATTGCATTAATATAATATAAATGCTTCACTAGATTAATTATGCTTATATCTGGATTGATTGCCAATTTCGAATATGATTTAAAAAAATTATAGCGCTTTCTACCTTGAGCCAATTGGGATTAACAAACAATAAGAATTGTAGCAATGGGAGAGGAAATGTTGGCTTTTTTCTACTTGTTGATACATGCTTTGTTTAAAGCATTATTGTTTATATGTGCTAGTTCAATAATTCATAATATGAGAGGTTATCAAGGATTAATAATTAACAAAATTCCTTTAACTATTTGTATTTTTATTATTTGTAATTTAGGATTTTATTCTAAGGAATTAATTTTAGAATTTATGTCCATGAACTTTTTTAATATTTATATTTATTTAATTTTTAATTTCTCAATTGGTTTAACTGTGATATATTCTTTACGATTGATTTATCATATTCTAATAAAACCATTTAATGGTTTTTGTTATTTTTTGTTTTTGATTCTAATAGCGAAATATTATGTGGTATGGGAGGATTACTATTTTTGTAATTCTAGGTGGTGGAACGGTTTCTTAATTAATATTGCCTACTCCATATTTTGTGCTTTTATGAATTAATTTAAAGATTAAAGTTTTTATAAAAATAATATTTGGCTTTATAGTTGAAATTATAATATCTTGATTTAGATTATTGGATTATTCAAAAACTTTAAAATATTATAACTTTGATTTTTTACGAAATCTTTTTAAAATTTAAGATTTTTAACCATTATATTTAATTATAAGTTGTTATTATCAAGAAAAAATTTCTTCAAGTTGATGAATCATGGTTCATGCGAGGATTTTGGAAGACAAAATTCATATAATTTTCTCAAAAATGAAAGATTAGTAACCAAGGCTTTTATAATAATAATTTAAAGATTTCTTTAACTTTATTTTTAGTTTGAATTTACTTGTTAATTATATATTTTAATAGCTTATAAAAGTTTAATGCTGAAGACATTAAGGAAGATTTTTTTTTTTAAATATTTAAGAAAACTATTTATTTTTACAAAAGTACTTAAATATGAACTTACGTTCTTGTTTAAAGTTAAAAGCTTTAATATTTTTATTTCTTTAATTAGAAATATTTCATTTTTGTTATTAACAGTAAGATACCTCTTTTTGATTTTAATTAATTTCAATAAGGAATATGGTCCATGAATTTAAATAGAAATTAAATACGATTTTTCACTTCGTGTTTAGTTATTAATTTTCTTTAAGTACTTAAATTAATAAGAAAAATGTAATTAATTGTCTATATTAAAAGGTTATAAACCCATTAAAAATAATATTTTACCATAATTTTATATTTACATAAATTGTTGATACTTTCTTGACCACCTGTAGTATAATAATACTCAGCAGTTCCTGGATTTTGGTCGTAAAAATAACATGTAATTTATAGGTATAATATCCTTTTAGTCAGTGTAATAAAATAGTTAATAAATATTGAATAAATTACATCAGCTTTGTTAAGACGCGTTTCGGTCAGCAACCATTTTCAATTAAAATTGTCTGTAATATTAAAAAAATAAGATAATTAAGAATACTAATAAAACATTTATACAAACCACAAATTTTTTTTAAAAAAAGTATGGTCATAAATTGTAGGGTGGTATACGTACTTGTTAAAATATAAGTTTGACCATAGGTCAATGTTTTCAAGCATACATGCTAACAAGGTACTAAATAAATAGCATGAAACTAGTATATAAGTGTGATCAGTGTAAAGTGGGAGTGATTATGAAGGTTAACTAACCAAATATATATATATATATATATATATATATATATATATATATATTACTCATATTTAGACCAGGGTAGAAAATTAAATAATCACATCAAATAATTTTAATCACCGTGTATAATGAATATTATTAGATAATACGCGTTATTAAAACCATGAAGCATAAATAAATTCATTCGTTTCATTAAAAATAAGAGATTTAAATCATGTACAAGACGCTTTATATCAAAAGAAACAGTATTAACAAGCTCTACGTGTAATGTAATTATTCCGAGGAAAGAAACAAATGGAAATTACGTGCAAAATTTATATTAATTAACCCTATTTTAAGTAACCGGTATTAAACAAAGTGCACACATAATAATTAACATTTAATTTGTATTCGCTAAAAATGAAAGGATAGAAGTCAATATTAGTTGGAGTTAATTAAACCATTATTAATAATAAGCATAAAAGTCTGTGAAAATCCAAGATTATAATACCAGAAAATAAAGCTCTGAGAATTAATATTATGTTTGAACACCTGCGTAGTTTAAATGTCATGTACGGCGAAAATTTTGTAGATAACAAATGGTTTCAAAGAATCTTGGAGAAACCGTAACTTAATAGTTACGAGAAATGCTAAAGGTGGGATATTTCACACTCCACATGGACTAAAATAATCGATAATAACGAATATCAATTTGCATCAATAAGAACAGGTTAGATAGAGACAGATAATATGCACAAGACCGAGACACATATAGTAAAAGGCGTGATTTAAGCAACGTCACGAGGGTCACAATTGGTTGAAAATAGGATGCAAATATCAGAGGTAGAAACAACGATTTCTGTATAAAAGTCAATTAGTTATTTCCAGACATTGCGTGCCGTGTTGAAATTTCTGAGATTTAACTGGTGCGAGTGCAAAATTCGTAAAAACCGACGCGCGAGCTGCGGACTGGGAACCTAGCATGCGAAATTCTTTAGAATTGTCCGTTTTGGGGAACAGACCGACAGACAGGCTAACCGCTATATATACGGAGGTTAATATAAACAAGCTCTCTGAGATCTTCGACTTGATTGAACGCGTTAAACAGTGCTTTTTAGTTTTCCGGTTTTAATATTAAATAATTTAAACAGTTTGCTCGAATATTATGTGATTTAAAACAGCTTGTTCCTTACGTGCTACAATGAATTGTTAGTGCACTTAGAAAAGAAGATACAAGGTAATAAAGTTTAGTATCACTGTACCAATTGGTAAAATTTACTACGACAAAAAATACACAAAAGTAGGCAGTTTTGGCGTATATTGGTGAAAAGAAGTATGAAGTTCTTTGTTATTTTTCGGGGGTATTAATACTTAAATGGTGCATAAACGGGTCTGGATCCACAAAACAAGGTTCAGATATACACAGATTAGTTCCGGAAAAGCCCTGAAACAACTTTAAATAAATGGTGATGGAGAAAATTTTTAAAGCGTTGAGAATCAGAAGCCGTAAATATAACCCAGTTGGAATGGTGTGATTAACAAAAGGGACGATGTACATTGAAGCTACGAGTGCAAGTAACCTTCAGGTAAATTATACTATTTTGTTTGAACTTTGATATTTTTGTGTGTGTTGAATAACTTTATAATTGATTTACTCAAAATGGACAGTAGTGAAATTGTACTAGCAATAAAATTTTAATTTTAAGGTGAAATTTGCTTGTTTAAGTAGAAAGGGTATTTAGTATTGATGTTCTGGATTATGATGAAAATTTGGGTATGTCTTTGAGCTCAATTAGACGAACCTGGTTAATTAACGTAAAGGGTGGTAGATGCTCCTTTGTACTCTGCATATATTGTTATAGTAATTAGTAGGCATCCTACAAGGACTTTAATTCTGGATGCACATTAAAATGATAATAAATTTAATTTTGAAATTTTCCGATATTAAAATTTATGCTGAATATTAATTTTGAAATTTTAATGTATTGTGAATATTGATGTAAATAGAGTTGACGTTGATGTTTGTGGTAGGAATGTGTTTGTTTTTTATGTATGAGGATGAAAGTTATCTAGAGGAGCAGCCGAGGCGATTAACAGAAGAAAGTCAATGGACCAACACAGTTAAGGTAATGAATAGCTTTTTGTAAGATTCTCAGCATTCTTGACATCCAATTCGTAGGGGCTCGATTCGAAAGTGGAGTACCCGGATTTTAGTGGATTCACAGCATTATATGGCGACCACAACGTGAGAGCTCGAATTCCAGATAGTGTTTAACTATTCCAGGAAACTGGCAATCTGAGAGAGAGGTGTGTGTATAAATTTAAGAGTATTTTAGAGTGTGTGAGAGTGATTAGAACGTATGCAGAGAAAGGAGTGGTTAAGGAGTCAAGGAGTGGAAATTGGAAGTGACGATAGTGCATTGTGTGGGAAAAATTCGAAAATGGAAGAAGCAGGAGGCAGTAGAGATCAGTCGAGGACGGAATCAGGGGATCAAGGAAATGAGTTAATGATGAGAATGTTAGAGGAAATGCGATTAGCTAGGGCGGAATCCAATAGAAAATTAGAACAGCTAAGCGATGAATCGAATAGAGCGAGAGGGACTCAAATCGAAAATTTCACCGAATGAATGAGACATTAACAGGAGTTAGGGAAACCCTAAGTGAGAAAATAGACAAGACGAATAAAGAAGTTTCAGAATTTAAAATAGTCTTACCGTAAAGATGGGGAAGTTGAAAATAGGGTTGAAAAAATGAGCGTGATATTACAGGTCTTCGACAGGAAATGGGACATTTAAAGTCCGAAGTACGCATGTTCTGTGAAGAAGAGATTAATGTAAAATGACTGAAGTGGGACTCATGTAGGGATCAGTTAGGCAGGGTAGAACGCGAAGTTAGTAGTATCAAATACAACATGTCGAATTTAACGGGGATGGTCCCAGATTTTCTACAGGTGGAGTATCATTGGACCAACACATGAAGTTTTATGGCGATAACAGGGTAAATCCACAAATTTTTATTAATAGCGTAAGAAATCTAGTGGGAAATTTATTTGACGAACAGACTAAACTGAATACGATAAAGGCTTTATTAAAGGACAACGCGGAAGCATGGTACAATTTAGTAGGACAGGACATAGACACTTACACGGACTTTGAGGACAGATTTTTAAAGCACTACTGGAGTGACCACAGACAAGACCAGGTACGAGACGACTTAATCACAGGAAATTTAAGGGAGAATTTTCAGGAAGTAGGAGCAATATGCTATACGCAAGTATAGCATAAAGCAACTGAACCCACCACTGACGGACCGACAAATTATTAAGTATTTATCACGACACTTCGAGGTAGACATAAGACAACACGTAGCACTACAGAACATAGTGGACAGAGAAATGTTTCTAGAATACTTGCAGAGGTACGACGACGTAAGTAGTGGACGACCTGGATAACAGGGAAAGACAGATCAACACAGTTAGGTTTGACAATAGACGGGACAACTACGCTAGACGGGGGAATAGTTACGGATACCAGCGACAGAATTGGGAACAGAGACGACCATATGTTAGGAGTAATAGTTTAGGAAGGGGACCTGCACCGAGACCGGGACCTACCAGAATGAATAGTTCACCAGACATGAGCGGACTGCTAATACAGACACGGAACGAGTGGAAACGCCTAGGACATACGCTGAGGTGACGGCTAGACCAGGACTAAGTAGGGAAAACAGACCTGGACAGGATTTTTAGAACGCGACAGACCACTAGATTTCTGTGTAAATGTATATGAACATCCACGTGAATTTTTCAAAATTGAGGAGGAAGTAGAGCCAGAAACTGAGGAAAAATTATGTTTGCCAATTATTAATATAGAGATTTTTGAGAATAATGTAGAAGTATTACTTGATACAGGGGCAGAGGCGAGTTTAATATCGGAGGAATTCGTCAGCAAAATTAGGGATAAGGTTTGTGATAGAATTATGCCTATAAAGCGTAGCCATTTAGTAGCTCCAAATAAAAAGAAGTTTGCTGTAGTAAATAGTGTTGTGGTGCTTAGGATAGATATAGGAGGTTTAAGCTGTGAACAGGAGTTTGTAATTGAACCTGGACTGAAGTTTCAGAGCATTTTAGGTGTTGACTGTATGATGAAGTTAGGGGTTTTGATAGATATGGAAAGGAAGGTAGTAAGGATTAAGGCTAGGGTAGTGCCATGGAAGGGCAGTTATGAAGTCACAGAGGATGACACGGGGTTTAGTATTAATGTAGTAGAGGTAGAGGATGATGAAGGTAAACAGATCAACACGATAAGATGTCCAGAGGATAGAAGAGTAGAGGTTTAAGCTTTATTACAAAAACATGCAGAATTAGTAGGGGTAGAAGCAAGCACAGCGTTAGGCTATGAGCACGTGTTAGAAGTGGATAATTCAGAACCGTTCAACGCAAAGGTTTATCCAATTCCAGCAGCATATCGGGAGCAGGTGAAGGCAGAATTAAATAAAATGTTGGAAGATGGCATAATAGAGGTATCAAACACTCATTTCATAAATCCGTTGGTGGTAGTTAAGAAAAAGGATGATAGCATTCGTTTATGTTTAGATGCACGAAAAATTAATCAACGGACCAAACCGCAATTCCATTGTCCACCATCCATGGACACACTTTTGACGAGATTAAGTGGCAAGTTTATTTTTAGTAAATTAGATTTAAGAAATTCATTCTGGCTGATTCCATTACACAA
Source organism: Platerodrilus igneus (assembly GCA_036346225.1). NCBI lineage: Eukaryota > Metazoa > Arthropoda > Insecta > Coleoptera > Lycidae > Platerodrilus > Platerodrilus igneus. Next base: position 517,166 of record JARFIW010001539.1, read on the forward strand.
GAATTCTAGAAGGTACACAGGATTTTCCGTAGAGGGAAAAATCTATAATTTTAAGGTAGTACCGTATGGTTTGTCAACGTCAAGTGCAGCATTAATTAAGGCAATGCAAGCAATTTTAGGAGCATATGAGCAATTCTGCATACACTATGTGGATGATATTTTAATTTTAGTGAAACTGAGGAACAACATTACCTCATTTAGAACGGATATTATTAGAGCTTAAATTAGCAGGATTGAGGCTGAATATAGAAAATGTGAATTTTTCAAAAACTGTTAAATTTCTGGGGTATGTGGTGAACACTCAAGGTATGTGTATAGATAAAGACAGATTGTCCGAACTTTGACATATCCGAGACCTAATAACATTAGGAAATTAAGAGCTTTTGGGGTCTTTAACTTTATAAAAGTTTGTACCGGGATTTGCTGAAAAAGCGGGTCCATTGTTTAAACTTCTGAAGAAAGGAGTACGATGGAGTTGGACGGAGAGTCAAGAGGCAGCCTATTTAACACTGTTGGAACAATTTCACGACCAACTAATTTTGAGGCATCCCAGATTTGATGCAGGTTTCGTTCTGAGGACGGATGCATCGGATAGTGCGTTAGCAGCAGAGTTGTACCAAGTACAAGAGGGGGAAGAGGTGCCCATATCTTTTGTTTCACGCACACTGAAGCCGCATGAAATAAATTACACAATTAGTGAAAAGGAAATGGCTGCAGTGGTGTTTGGGGTTACAAAGTTAAATTTTTTTTTGATTGGAAGACATTTTGTAATCGAAACGGATCATTCGGCGTTGTGTGCGTTGATGAATACAAGATTTTCTAACAATCGAGTATATCGATGGGGGTTGTTACTATAGGAGTTTGACTTTGAGATTAAATATATTAAGGGAGAAAACAATTTTATAGCAGACGCGTTTAGTAGAAACCGAGACAAGGATAACAAAAGACCGTGTGACATCATGATTGCCATGACAGTCTACTACAAAACGATTCAGTATATGGAGAAGAGGAGATCTTGAGGAACCAGAGGCAGAGTGAGGAGTTACAGATTATTAGAACGAAGTTAGAAAACGAACCGGGATTTAAAAACTTCCATATGATAAACGGATTTTTGTGTAAAAAAATTCAAGACTTGGAAGTGTATGTAGTGGATAGGGTACAAGCAAAATTAATTATCAAAGATCTGCATTTAAGATATGGTCATATAGGGATCAGAAAGACATGGTTAATTTTTAGGGAAACGTTTTTTTCAACTAAAGACTTAGGGTTAGTAAAGTCAGTCATCAACACTTGTCCTTATGTACTTTAGGAAAGTACAAAAATAGTACGAGTCAAGATGTGGTACAAAGTATCCACGTACAAAATCCCCTGGACTTAGTTGCTATTGATTATTTGAGTAATCTAGTCCGAAGTACAAAAGGACACAAACATGTGCTGATTGTGACTGATGTGTTTTCAAAATTTACCAAATTATATCCCACTCGGGATTGTAATACAGTCGGAACAAACAAGAAATTGGAACAATTTTGTAGGGAAGTAGGAACTTTTAAACGAGTATTAGCAGACAATGCTACTTATTTTAACAATCAAAGATTTAGGGATTATTGGGAGAGGCAAAACATTAAAGTGGTGTTTTGTAGCATAAGGCACCCTCAAGCTAATCCAGCTGAGCGATATATTCAAGAGACGGTTAAGTTCTTGCGTTTGGCTTCACATAGGAATCATCGTTTATGGGAGGACAATTTGTCCAAGGTTGAATCTTTTATCAATGAAACCCCTAGTACCGTGACAGAAACCAGTCCCATTATGCTGATCAAGCAACAGTATCCCGAAAGACCATGGCAAATTGTGCCTAGGGACGATGAATTTCAACAACTTTTGGTAGATGTGAGGGAGAGGTTAAGGAAGAGAGCTGAAAAATATACAAGGAAGATGAACGCAAGAATTAGAAAGAGGGTAAAATTTAAAGTGGGAGACCAGGTAGTAGTAAAAAGCTTGAGAGTAGGGAAAGAGATAGGATGACATGTGCTGAACTACACTTGCCCTATGAGGGACCTTTTGAGATAGGTGAAGTAGTAGGGGAGTGCACGTATTTATTAAGGGAAGTAGGTACGGGAAATGAGAGGGGACGGTTTCACGTCAACCTACTATTCCCTTATACCGGAGAACCAGCACCACAGGAGGAATAGGTGTATGATAGAGTAAAATTTAAATAGGATAGGGATAGAATAGGTGTATATAGAAGAGTAGAAGTAGGTGTGTATAGAAAATAAAGCTAGATATAGGATAAATATGGGAGATAATTAGAAATAGGTTTAGGATGAGAATAAAGAGTAAATGTAGGAAGAAAATAAGATAGGTTAAGTATAGATATTTCATAGGAGATTAGTGGAGAGTTAGGAATAGAGTAAGAGTAGGATAGGTATATAGGATTAGGTAGGGGGAAGTAAAGTATAGTGAAGATTAGTTAAAAAATTAGGAATAGGATAGATATATAGGATGTATATAGGATTAGATGGATAAGTAGGATGAAGTTAGGGATAATTTCAGTTTATAAAATTAAGTGAGAGTTAGGAATAGGATAGGGATATAGGATAGGTGTAAATATTTTTTTTTTGGATTGGAGATAAGGTAGGTAAGTTAGATAGATAAGGGTAGAGAGAGATAGGCAATTTTTTTTTGTAAGTTTTTTTTGTCTAAATGCTTTATATTTGCATTCAAATAAGTTGGATTATTTGTATTCAAATAGGGGGAAAATACTCATATTTAGACCAGGGTAGAAAATTAAATAATCACATCAAATAATTTTAATCACCGTGTATAATGAATATTATTAGATAATACGCGTTATTAAAACCATGAAGCATAAATAAATTCATTCGTTTCATTAAAAATAAGAGATTTAAATCATGTACAAGACGCTTTATATCAAAAGAAACAGTATTAACAAGCTCTACGTGTAATGTAATTATTCCGAGGAAAGAAACAAATGGAAATTACGTGCAAAATTTATATTAATTAACCCTATTTTAAGTAACCGGTATTAAACAAAGTGCACACATAATAATTAACATTTAATTTGTATTCGCTAAAAATGAAAGGATAGAAGTCAATATTAGTTGGAGTTAATTAAACCATTATTAATAATAAGCATAAAAGTCTGTGAAAATCCAAGATTATAATACCAGAAAATAAAGCTCTGAGAATTAATATTATGTTTGAACACCTGCGTAGTTTAAATGTCATGTACGGCGAAAATTTTGTAGATAACAAATGGTTTCAAAGAATCTTGGAGAAACCGTAACTTAATAGTTACGAGAAATGCTAAAGGTGGGATATTTCACACTCCACATGGACTAAAATAATCGATAATAACGAATATCAATTTGCATCAATAAGAACAGGTTAGATAGAGACAGATAATATGCACAAGACCGAGACACATATAGTAAAAGGCGTGATTTAAGCAACGTCACGAGGGTCACAATTGGTTGAAAATAGGATGCAAATATCAGAGGTAGAAACAACTATTTCTGTATAAAAGTCAATTAGTTATTTCCAGACATTGCGTGCCGTGTTGAAATTTCTGAGATTTAACTGGTGCGAGTGCAAAATTCGTAAAAACCGATGCGCGAGCTGCGGACTGGGAACCTAGCATGCGAAATTCTTTAGAATTGTTCGTTTTGGGGAACAGACCGACGGACAGGCTAACCGCTATATATACGGAGGTTAATATAAACAAGCTCTCTGAGATCTTCGACTTGATTGAACGCGTTAAACAGTGCTTTTTAGTTTTCCGGTTTTAATATTAAATAATTTAAACAGTTTGCTCGAATATTATGTGATTTAAAACAGCTTGTTCTTTACGTGCTACAATGAATGTACGTTAGTGCACTTAGAAAAGAAGATACAAGGTAATAAAGTTTAGTATCACTGTACCAATTGGTAAAATTTACTACGACAAATAAATACACAAAAGTAGGCAGTTTTGGCGTATATTGGTGAAAGAAGTATGAAGTTCTTTGTTATTTTTCGGGGTATTAATACTTAAATGGTGCATAAACGGGTCTGGATCCACAAAACAAGGTTCAGATATACACAGATTAGTTCCGGAAAAGCCCTGAAACAACTTTAAATAAATGGTGATGGAGAAAATTTTAAAGCGTTGAGAATCAGAAGCCGTAAATATAACCCAGTTGGAATGGTGTGATTAACAAAAGGGACGATGTACATTGAAGCTGAGTGCAAGTAACCTTCAGGTAAATTATACTATTTTGTTTGAACTTTGATATTTTTGTGTGTTGAATAACTTTATAATTGATTTACTCAAAATGGACAGTAGTGAAATTGTACTAGCAATAAAATTTTAATTTTAAGGTGAAATTTGCTTGTTTAAGTAGAAAGGGTATTTAGTATTGATGTTCTGGATTATGATGAAAATTTGGGTATGTCTTTGAGCTCAATTAGACGAACCTGGTTAATTAACGTAAAGGGGTGGTAGATGCTCCCTTTGTACTCTGCATATATTGTTATAGTAATTAGTAGGCATCCTACAAGGACTTTAATTCTGGATGCACATTAAAATGATAATAAATTTAATTTTGAAATTTTCCGATATTAAAATTTATGCTGAATATTAATTTTGAAATTTTAATGTATTGTGAATATTGATGTAAATAGAGTTGACGTTGATGTTTGTGGTAGGAATGTGTTTGTTTTTTTATGTATGAGGATGAAAGTTATCTAGAGGAGCAGCCGAGGCGATTAACAGAAGAAAGTCAATGGACCAACACAGTTAAGGTAATGAATAGCTTTTTGTAAGATTCACAGCATTCTTGACATCCAATTCGTAGGGGCTCGATTCGAAAGTGGAGTACCCGGATTTTAGTGGATTCACAGCATTATATATTTATATATATATATATATATATTTAGACCAGGGTGGAAAATTAAATAATCACATCAAATAATTTTAATCACCGTGTATAGGGAATTTTATTAGATAATACGCTTTATTAAAAAACCGTGGAGAATAAAAATTCATTCATTTCATTAAAAATAAGAGATTTAAATTATGTACAAGACGCTTTATATAAAAGGAAGCGGAATTGAAATGCTCAACGTGTATTTAAGTCAATTGTTCCAAGAAACAAATAAAAATTAAGTGCAAAATTTACATTAATTGATTTAATTTCTGGGTAACAAGTAGTAAACAAAGTGTACACAAATAATTAATATTTAATTTGTATTCGCTAAAAATGAAAGGGTAGAAGTCAATTTTAGTTGGAGTTAATTGAACCATTATTAATAATAAGCATAAAAACTTGTAAAACCCAATAAAATGCAAATCGTAGAAGGGTATTTAAAATGTTACGTTTGAACACACCTGTGTATTTTTAAAAGGCAATTTCAGTTTAATTTGTTTAGATAAACATGTCGATTCTACGGATATTGGAAACGGTCGGATGCTTTAGCACGAAATACAGAACACCTGCGTATTTCTAAAAAAGCTTGTTCCGCGTAAAATTTGCAGATAACAAATGGTTTCAGAGAATGTTGGAGAAACCGTCGCTTATATTAACGGGAAGGCGCGATACGGGGTTATTTAACCCAGATAGTCCACATGGACTGAAATAATCGATAATAACGAATATCAATTTGCACTAATAAGAACAGGGTAGATAGAGACAGATAATATGCGCAAGACCGAGGCACATATAGTAAAAGGCGTGACTAGAGCAACGTCATAGGGTTGCGATTGGTTGAAAGTAAAAGGCAAAATTTGAGAGGTAAAAATAACATTTCTGTATAAAATTCAATTAGTTATTTCCAGACGTTGCGTGCCGTGTCGAAATTTCTGAGATTTAACTGGGGCGAGTGCAAAATTTGTAAAAATCGCATGCCGGGCTGCGGAATGGGAACATAGCATGCGAAATTCTTTAGAATTGTCCGTTTTGAGGACTCGACCGACAGACAGGCTAACCTCTATATATACCCAGGGGAATATGAACAAGCTCTCTTAGATCTTCGACTTGATTCAATGCGTTAAACAGTGCTTTTTAGTTTTCCGGTTTTGATTAAATAATTTAAACAGTTTGCTCGAATATTTTTGTGATAAAAAACAGTTTGTTCTTTACTTGCTACAATGAATGTACGTTAGTGCACTTAGAAAAAAAAGATACAAGGTAATAAAGTTAGTATCACTGTACCAATTAGTAAAATTTACAACGACAAATGAATACACAAAAGTAGGCAGTTTTGGCGTATATTGGTGAAAGAAGTATGAATTTCTTTGTTATTTTTCGGGGGTATTAATAATTAAATAGTGCATAAACGTGTCTGGATCCACAAAACAAGGTTCAGATATACACACATGAGTTCCGGAAAAGCCCAGAAACAACTTTAAATAAATGGTGATGGAGAAAATTTTATAAGCGTTGAGAATCAGAAGCCGTAAATATAACCCAGTTGGAATGGTGTAATTAACAAAGGGACGATGTACATTGAAGCTACGAGTGCAGTAACCTTCAGGTAAATTATACTATTTTGTTCGAACTTTGATATTTTTGTGTGTTGAATAACTTTATAATTGATTTACTTAAAATGGACAGTAGTGAAATTGTACTAAAAAGAATATTTTACTTTTAAGGTGAAATTTGCTTGTTTAAGTAGAAAGGGGTATTTAGTATTGATGTTCTGGATTATGATGAAAATTTGGGTATGTCTTTGAGCTCAATTAGACGAACCTGGTTAATTAACGTAAAGGGGTGGTAGATGCTCCTTTTGTACTCAGACTCCGGTCTGCATATATTGTTATAGTAATTAGTAAGCATCCTACAAGGACTTTAACTCTGGATGCACATTAAAATGATAATGAATTTAATTTTGAAATTTTCTGATATTAAAATTTATGCTGAATTTTAATTTTGAAATTTTAATGTATTGTGAATATTGATGTAAATAGAGTTAACGTTGATGTTTGTGGTAGGAATGTGTTTGTTTTTTTTATGTATGAGGATGAAAGTTATCTAGAGGAGCAGCCGAAGCGATTAACAGAAGAAAGTCAATGGACCAACACAGTTAAGGTAATGAATAGCTTTTGGTGGTTTCACAGCATTCTTGACGCCCAATTCGTGAGGCTCGATTCGAAAAGCGTAGTTCACGGATTTTGTAGGTTTCACAGCATTCTTGGCGACCCAAAAGTGAGGCTCGAGTCCCAAATAAAATTTTTTGTGATTTTATTCCAGGAAACTGGCGATCTGAGAGAGAGAGAGAGTTTCTGTGTGTGTATAAATTTAAGAGTATTTTAGAGTGTGTGTGAGTGATTAGAACGTATGCAGAGAAAAGAGTGGTTAAGGAGTCAAGGAGTTGGAAATTGGAAGTGACGATAGTGCATTGTGTGAGAAAAATTCTAAAATGGAAGAAGCTGGAGGCAATAGAGATCAGTCGAGGACGGAATCAGGGGATCAAGGAAACGAGCTGATAATGAGAATGCTAGAGAGGATGAGCGATGAATCGAATAGAGCAAGGGAAGAATCGAATAAGAAATTTGACCAATTAAATCAGGAATTAGGGGATAAAATAGAGCAATCGACGAAAGAATTTACAGATATTAAAAATAGTCTTACCATGAAAATGGGGAAGTAGAAAATAGGGTTGAAAAAAATGAGCGTGATATTACAGGTCTTCGACAGGAAATGGGACATTTAAGGTCCGAAGTACGCAGTTTTTGTAAAGAAGAGATTAATATAAAAATGACTGAAGTAACGGACTCATGTAGGGATCAGTTAGGCAGGGTAGAGCGCGAAGTTAGTAGTATCAAATACAACATGTCGAATTTAACGGGGGATGGTCCCAGATTTTATACAGGTGGAGGATCATTGGACCAACACATGAAGTTTTATGGCGATAACAGGGTAAATCCAGAAATTTTTATTAATAGTGTAAGAAATCTAGTGGGAAATTTATATGACGAACAGACTAAACTGAATACGATAAAACTTTATTGAAAGACAACGCGGAAGCATGGTACAATTTAGTAGGACAGAACATAGACACCTACACGGAGTTTGAAGACAGATTTTAAAGCACTACTGGAGTGACCACAGACAAGACCAGGTACGAGACGACTTAATCACCGGGAAATTTAAGGAGAATTTTCAGGAAGTAGAGCAATATGCTATACGCAAGTATAGCATAAAGCAACTGAACCCACCACTGACGGACCGACAAATTATTAAGTATTTATCACGACACTTCGAGGTAGAAGTAAGACAACACGTAGCACTACAGAACATAGTGGACAGAGAAATGTTTTTAGAATACCTGCAGAGGTACGACGACGTAAGTAGTGGACGACCTCGGGATAATAGGGAAAGACAGATCAACACAGGTTTGACAATAGACGGGACAACTATGCTAGACGGTGGAATAGTTACGGATACCAGCGACAGAATTGGGAACAGCGACGACCGTACGTTAGAAGTAATAGTTTAGGAAGGGGACCTGCACCGAGACCGGAACCTACCAGAAGGAATAGTTCACCGGACATGAGGGGGACTGCTAATACAGACACGGAACGAGTGGAAACGCCTAGGACATACGCTGAGGTGACGGCTAGACCAGGACCAAGTAGGGAAAACAGACCTGGACAGGATTTTTAGAACGTGACAGACCACTAGATTTCAGTGTAAATGTATATGAACATCCACGTGAATTTTTCAAAATTGAGGAGGAAGTAGAGCCAGAAACTGAGGAAAAATTATGTTTGCCAATTATTAATTTAGAAATTTTTGAAAATAATGTAGAAGTATTACTTGATACAGGGGCAGATGCGAGTTTAATATCGGAGGAATTCGTCAGCGAAATTAGGGATAAGGTTTGTGATAGAATTATGCCTATAAAGCGTAGCCATTTAGTAGCTCCAAATAAAAAGAAGTTTGCTGTAGTAAATAGTGTTGTGGTGCTTAGGATAGATATAGGAGGTTTAAGCTGTGAACAGGAGTTTGTAATTGTACCTGGACTGAAGTTTCAGAGCATTTTAGGTGTTGACTGTATGATGAAGTTAGGGGTTTTGATAGATATGGAACGGAAGGTAATAAGGATTAATGATAGGGTAGTGCCATGGAAGGGCAGTTATGAAGTCACAGAGGATGACACGGGGTTTAGTATTAATGTAGTAGAGGTAGAGGATAATGAAGTTAAACAGATCAACACAATAAGATGTCCAGAGGATAGGATAGTAGAGGTTCAAGCTTTAGTACAAAAACATGCAGAATTAGTGGGGGTAGAAGCAACAGCAGCATATCGGGAGCAGGTGAAGGCAGAATTAATTATAGATGCACGAAAAATTAATCAACGGACCAAACCGCAATTCCATTGTCCAACATTCATGGACACACTTTTGACGAGGTTAATTGGCAAGTTTGTTTTTAATAAAGTAGATTTAAGGAATTCATTCTGGCGGATTCCATTACATAAGAATTCTAGAAGGTACATAGTATTTTCCATAGAGGGAAAAATCGATAATTTTAAAGTAGTGTCGTTTGGTTTGTCGGCAGAAAGGGAAACAATAATAAATGAGGAACAGACAAGTGTAGGGACTGAAGAAGAAGCAGTATTTAAGAGTTAGGATAATAGGGATGATAAGTTCATTGTATGTGAGAGAACAGGGATGATAAGTATAGATATAAAAGGGGGAGAAATAGGGATGAAGAGTATTAGGTTGGTGAGAAGAAAGACTTGGAGGATCAAGAAGAGAGTTAGATTTAAATAACTTAATGAACAAAGGATAGAGATAGGTGAATTTTAGTATAGATATAGAATAGAGAGTAGATATAGGTGTATAGAGAAGAGTATAAGTAAGTGTTTAGGGAAAATAAAGCTAGGTATAGGATAAATATGGGGGATAGTTAGAAATAGGTTTAGGATGAGGATAAAGAGTAAATGTAGGAAAAAAATAAGATAGGTTAAGTATAGATATTTTTTATAAGATTAGTGGAGAGTTAGGAATAGAATAAGAATAGGATAGGTATATGGGATTAGGTAGGGGGAAGTGAAGTATAGGGAAGATTAGTTAAAAGTTAGGAATAGGATAGGTATATAGGATGTATATAGGATTAGATGGATAAGTAGGATGAATTTAGGGATAATTTCAGTTTATAAAATTAGGTGAGAGTTAGGAATAGGATAGGGATATAGGATAGGTGTAAATATTTTTTTTGAATTGGAGATAAGGTAGGTAAGTTAGATAGATAAGGGTAGAGAGAGATAGGCATTTTTTTTTGTAAATTTTGTTTGCGGTTTAAATATTTTATATTTGAATTCAAATAAGTGGGACTATTTGTATTCAAATAGGGGGAAAATACTCATATTTAGACCAGGGTGGAAAATTAAATAATCACATCAAATAATTTTAATCACCGTGTATAGGGAATTTTATTAGATAATACGCTTTATTAAAAAACCGTGGAGAATAAAAATTCATTCGTTTCATTAAAAATAAGAGATTTAAATTATGTACAAGACGCTTTATATAAAAGGAAGCGGAATTGAAATGCTCAACGTGTATTTAAGTCAATTGTTCCAAGAAACAAATAAAAATTAAGTGCAAAATTTACATTAATTGATTTAATTTCTGGGTAACAAGTAGTAAACAAAGTGTACACATAATAATTAATATTTAATTTGTATTCGCTAAAAATGAAAGGGTAGAAGTCAATTTTAGTTGGAGTTAATTGAACCATTATTAATAATAAGCATAAAAACTTGTAAAAACCCAATAAAATGCAAATCGTAGAAGGGTATTTAAAATGTTACGTTTGAACACACCTGTGTATTTTTAAAAGGCAATTTCAGTTTAATTTGTTTAGATAAACATGTCGATTCTACGGATATTGGAAACGGTCGGATGCTTTAGCACGAAATACAGAACACCTGCGTATTTTTAAAAAAAGCTTGTTCCGCGTAAAATTTGCAGATAACAAATGGTTTCAGAGAATGTTGGAGAAACCGTCGCTTATATTAACGGGAAGGCGCGATACGGTGTTATTTAACCCAGATAGTCCACATGGACTGAAATAATCGATAATAAGGAATATCAATTTGCACTAATAAGAACAGGGTAGATAGAGACAGATAATATGCGCAAGACCGAGGCACATATAGTAAAAGGCGTGACTAGAGCAACGTCATAGGGTTGCGATTGGTTGAAAGTAAAAGGCAAAATTTGAGAGGTAAAAATAACATTTCTGTATAAAATTCAATTAGTTATTTCCAGACGTTGCGTGCCGTGTCGAAATTTCTGAGATTTAACTGGGGCGAGTGCAAAATTTGTAAAAATCGCATGCCGGGCTGCGGAATGGGAACATAGCATGCGAAATTCTTTAGAATTGTCCGTTTTGAGGACTCGACCGACAGACAGGCTAACCTCTATATATACCCAGGGAATATGAACAAGCTCTCTTAGATCTTCGACTTGATTCAATGCGTTAAACAGTGCTTTTTAGTTTTCCGGTTTTGATTAAATAATTTAAACAGTTTGCTCGAATATTTTTGTGATAAAAAACAGTTTGTTCTTTACGTGCTACAATGAATGTACGTTAGTGCACTTAGAAAAAAGATACAAGGTAATAAAGTTAGTATCACTGTACCAATTAGTAAAATTTTTTAAAAAAAAAAAATTTGGAAAAATTAAAAATTTAAAAAAGGAAAATTTTTTTTAAAAAAAAAGGTTAAAAAAAAAAAAAAAAAAATTTTATATAATTTTTTTTAAAAAAAGGGGAAAAATTAAAAAAAATTTTTTTTAAATTAAATTAATTAAAAAAAATTTTTTTTTTAAAAACCCTTTTAAAAAAAATTTTTTTTAAAAAAAAATTTTAAAAAAAAAAAAAAAAATTTTTAAAAAAGGGGTTTTTTAAAAAAAAAAAAATTTTTTTTTTAAAAATTTTTTTAAACAAATTAAAAAAAATTTTTAATTTTTAAAAAAAGGGAAAAAAAAATTTTTTTTTAAAAAAAAAAAAAGGGAAAAAAAAAAAAAAAAATTTGGAAAATTTAATATTTTTTAACCCTTTTTTAAAGGATTAAAAAAAAAAAAAAATTTTAAAAATTTTGGGAAAATTAAAAAAAATTTTGGGGGGTTTTTTTAAAAAAAAAAAAAAAATTTAAAAAAAAAAAAAAAATTAAAGGAAAGAAATTTAAAAAAATTTTAAAAACCCAAAGGGGGTTTTTTGGGGGAAAAAATTTTTAAAAAAAGGGGCAAAAAAAGGGGAAAAAAAAAAAGGGCCAAAAATTTTTTTTGGGGAAAAATTTAAAAAAGGGGGTAACCCCAAAAAAAAAATTTTTTGTTTGGGGGAAAAAAAAAAAAAATTTAAAAGGGGTTTAAAAACCCCCCTTTTTTTTTGGGAAAAAAAAAAAAAAATTTTTTTTTTTTTTTTTTTTTGGTTTTTCCAACTTGGGGGTTTTTTAAAAATTTTAGGATTTAAAAGGGAAAAAAATTTTAAAAAAGGGGGGGAAAAAACCCAAAAAAAAATTTTTTTTTTTGGGGGAAAAGGGGAAAAAAATTTTTTAAGGGGGTTTAAAAAAAAGGGTTAAATTTGGGCCCCCAAAAAAAAAATTTTTTTAAAAAAAAAATTTAAAATTTTGGGGAAAAAAAAAATTTTTTTAAAAAATTAAAATTTGGAATTTAAAAAAAAAAAAAAAAGGGGTTTTTCAAATTTAAATTTTTTTTTTTTTTTAAAAAAAAAAAATAAAAATTTTGGGTTTTTGGGAAAAAAAATTTTTTTTAATTTTTGGGGTTTAAAAAAATTTTTTTCGGGTTTTAAAAAAAAAAGGGGAAAAATTTTTAAAAAATTTTTTTTAAAAATTTTAAAGGGGTGGTAGATGCTCCTTTTACTCAGACTCGGTCTGCTATATTGTTATATAATTAGTAAGCATCCACAAGGACTTTAATTCTGAATGCACTTAAAATGATAATAATTTAATTTTGAAATTTTCTGATATTAAAATTTATGCTGAATTTTAATTTTGAAATTTTAATGTATTGTGAATATTGATGTAAATAGAGTTAACGTTGAGGTTTGTGGTAGGAATGTGTTTGTTTTTTTTATGTATGAGGATGAAAGTTATCTAGAGGAGCAGCCGAGGCGATTAACAGAAGAAAGTCAATGGACCAACACAGTTAAGGTAATGAATAGCTTTTGGTGGTTTCACAGCATTCTTGACGCCCAATTCGTGAGGATCGATTCGAAAAGCGCAGTTCACGGATTTTGTAGGTTTCACAGCATTCTATATATATTACTCATATTTAGACCAGGGTAGAAAATTAAATAATCACATCAAATAATTTTAATCACCGTGTATAATGAATATTATTAGATAATACGCGTTATTAAAACCGTGAAGCATAAAAAGTCATTTGTTTCATTAAAAATGAGAGATTCAAATCATATACAAGACGCTTTATATCAAAAGAAACGGTATTAAAAAGCTCTGCGTGTAATTTAATTATTCCGAGGAAAGAAACAAATGGAAATTACGTGCAAAATTTATATTAATTAACCCTATTTTAAGTAACCGATAGTAAAACAAAGTGTACACATAATAATTAATATTTAACTTGTATTCGCTAAAAATGAAAGGATAGAAGTCAATTTTAATTGGAGTTAATTAAACCATTATTAATAATAAGCATAAAAGTCTGTGAAAATCCAAGATTATAATACCAGAAAATAAAGCTCTGAAAATTAATATTATTTTGAACACCTGCGTAGTTTAAATATCACGTACGGCGAAAATTGTGTAGATAACAAATGGTTTCAGAGAATCTTGGAGAAACCGGGGCTTAATATTCACGGGAAGGTGCGATACGGGGTTATTTAACCCAGATAGTCCACATGGACTGAAAACAATCGATAATAAAGAATATCAATTTGCACCAATACGAACAGGTTAGAAAAGGAAAGAGAAAATGCGTCAAGCAAAGACACATATAGTAAAAGGCGTGATTTAAGTAACGTCACGAGGGTCACAATTGGTTGAAAATAGGATGCAAATATCAGAGGTAGAAACAACGATTTCTGTACAAAATTAATTAGTTTTTCTCGGACATGTTTGCGTGCCGTGTGAGAATTTCTGAGATTTTCAACTGGCGAGTGCAAAATTCGTAAAAACCGACGCACAGGCTACGGACTGGGAACCTAGCATACGAAATTCTTTAGAATTACCCGTTTTGAGGACTCGACCGACAGACAGGCTAACGGCTATATATACCCAGGGGAATATAAACAAGCTCTCTGACATCCGCGACTGGATTCAAGATGTTAAACAGTGCATTTTAGTTTGATAAAATAATTTAAAGTTTGCTCGTATATTTTAGTGATTCAAAATAGTTTGTTATTTACGTGCTAACATGAATGTACTTCAGTGCTCTTAGATACAAGGTAATAAAATTTAGTATCACTGTACCAATTAGCAAAATTTACAACGACAAATGTATACACAAAAGTAGGCAGTTTTGGCGTATATTGGTGAAAGAAGTATGAATTTCTTTGTTATTTTTCGGGGGTGTTAATAATTAAATGGTTCAAAAACGTGTCTGGATCCACAAAACCAGGGTCAGATATACAGATGAGTTCCGGAAAAGCCCAGAAACAACTTTAAATAAATGGTGATGGAGAAAATTTTAAAAGCGTTGAGAATTAGAAGCCGTAAATATAATCCTGTTGGAAGGGTGTGATTAACTAAAGGGACGATGTACATTGAAGCTACGAGGGCAGTAACCTTCAGGTAAATTATACTATTTTGTTTGACATTTTGGTGTGTGTTGAATAACTTTATAATTGATTTACTTTAAATGGACATTAGTGAAATTGTACTAACAATAAAATTTTAATTTTAAGGTGAAATTTGCTTGTTTAAGTAGAAAGGGGTATTTAGTATTGATGTTCTGGATTATGATGAAAATTTTTGGGTATGTCTTTGAGCTCAATTAGACGAACCTGGTTAATTAACGTAAAGGGTGGTAGATGCTCCCTTTGTACTCAGACTCGGTCTGCATATATTGTTATATTAATTAGTAGGCATCCTACAAGGACTTTAATTCTGGATGCACATAAAATGATAATAAAATTAATCTTGAAATTCTTTTAAAACTGAAATTTATGCCGAGTTTTAATTTTGAAATTTTAATGTATTGTGAATATTGATGTAAATAGAGTTAACGTTGATGTTTGTGGTAGGAATGTGTTTGTTTTTTTTTTATGAATGAGGAGGTTTATTAACTAGAGGAGCAGCCGAGGCGATGAACAGAAGAAAGTCAATGGACCAACACAGTTAAGGTAATGAATAGCTTTTTGTAGGATTCACAGCATTCTTGACATCCAATTAGAAGGGGCCCGAATTGAAAAGCGGAGTACCCGGATTTTGGTGGTATCACAGCATTCTTTGACGCCCAATTCGTGAGGCTCGACAATAATACAGGGAAACACAGCAATATATATATATATATATATATATATATATATATATATAATTAAATATATAATTAAATATTCAAGCAATAAAGTTGTGTGTGATAAATATTAATAAAGTATCTTGGTCGGTTTTTGAATTTGATGGCACTTGAGTGTTTGTGTATGTGTAAAGTTTCTATTATATATCTTTTATTATCATTCTGCTCTGTTCCTAAAATACTAACATTATTAAAATTGAATTGGTGGAGTTTTTTTGCCTGTGTTGCAAGCGCAGTGCTTTACTTATTGTTCGTTTTCATTGTGTATTTATGTTCATAAATTTGCTTGTGCTTTGTTTTGCCAATGAATACTCCAGGGCATTCATTAAAATTAATTTTATATATTGTGCGGGACCTATTTTTATGTTCTATTTGTGGCTGAAGGTTGGTAAACATATAACTTAATGCGTTGTATATATATATATATATATATATATATATATATATATACTCATTAATCAAATAAATATATTTTCAATCAATGAATAATTCGTTCACGAAATTAGTATACATTTGTTATTCTTTATCAATAAACAATTTTGTAAAAAGTATAAAAACATGGAACTGTTTTTTTGGATTAAATGTGATAATACTTTTAAGCGGTCGTGTTATAGCAGTTTCAGTATTTGCTGATAATCTTCTATAAAAGTATCTTAAAAAAAACATGAAGACATGAAGAATATTACTTTTGAAATAATAAATAAGATTGTTTCTCCTTTTATGTTTGATAGTATGTAGTCCTTGAAATGTTCTTTCTCAGGTTATGTATCGTAATCATTGGTATATATTTATAATTAATATTGTTATTCTTAGTATTAACAGGTTGGCATTGTTTATATGTATCATTATGATAATGCCAATCATTAGTGATAGTGATGTTACAGCAGTAAGAATTGGCCACGATCTAATTTCAACTAGACGAAATGGGTGCTGCTTTATCATTATTCAATTTCTCTAGCGTATAAAATGATTAGTGCGTTTAATACATATGCCTGAATTACCAAAACTGCTAATTCTATTTTAATATTGTTTGTGTTATAATTGATATTTAAGCTCTTAAAATTGAATAATTTAAGGTTGAATTTCTTAGTGGTGTAATTATTAAGTGTCCAGCAATAAGGTTTGCAGTTAATCGAATTGTTAGTGTTCCCTGCCAGATTAGATTTCTGATTGTTTCCATATATACTATAAATGATATTAATATAGGATGTATTCCTATTGGAATTAGGTAAGATAGTATGTATTTTGTGTTATTAATTCAACCAAATATTATTATTCTCAGTCATAGGAGAAGAGCCATTGAAAGATTTTCTGAAATATTTCTTGTTCTGGGAAAATTGTATGAGAATAATCTTATTATGTTATTAACGATGATAAATATAAATAAAGAAATGAAAAGGAGTGAGGAGTTTTCATTAGTCTTTATATTTATTTTAAATCTTTATTTAATTTGGTTGTTAAAATATTTCATAAGTAATCTCTACGTGAAGGAATTATTTAGAAAATACTTGGTATTATAATTATAATGATTAATATGATCATTCAGTTTATTGACAAATTATTAGGTGTAGATGGGTCGAACGCTGAGAAGAGATTCATCATTTTCAGTTTAAGTTGTAATTTATTATATTTTTGTTGTTAAAGACTTTTATACCTTGAAAATAAATTATTGGATTTGTTAATACAATTATTATTGATCTGGAGATTAAGATATTTAGTCATATAGTTGGTACTATTTGAGGAATTGAAATTTATTGTTGTAATAATTTAGCTTGACTAACTAATGTTATAGTTTTAACTAAATTTTCCATTAGAAGTAGTTGCTTATTACCATGGAGAGATTTAAGAGACCTGTTCCTGCTTTCGGTCATCTAATGATGAATTTTTAAATCATTTAATAAAAAATTTTGGCGCATCTCTTTTGATAGATGTTGGCATGAGTCTTTGATTTATACTGCAGATTTCTGAGCATTGTTTAAAATATATTCTTGAATAATTAATTATAAACAATAATTGGTTTAATTGTCCAGAAACGGCATCTATTTTTGTTCTCATTGATTGAACGGTTCATGAGTGGATTACATCAAATGATGAAAATATTATTTGGATTTTCGATTTCAATGGTAAAATTAATTGTTTATCTACATCCAATAAGCAAAAATTATATATTTTATTATTTTGCATATATGAATACATTTCTTTTTAAGGAAATCTGAAAATTCATATTAATTGTTTTAACAGACATGGTATGAGAATTAATTTCTTCAAATAAATATATTAAAGTTAGTGACGGGTGTGAGATAAATATTAGTGTAATAGCCGGAATGATTGTTCAAATTGATTCGATTAATTGACCTTCTATTAGTTTTTATATTTGTATTTTTTGAATGTTATTATGATTATTATTGATGCTACTATAACAAGAATGACGATTAGAATTATTATTCAATAGTCATGGAAAAAAATTAACTGTTCCATGTAAGAGGAGTTTGCTTCTATTATTGGTCAGTTAGTTCAAGCAGCCATTCTAAAGAAATTATTAATTTTATAAGAAAATCCTAAGTTTAATGCACTAGTCTGCCACATTAGAATTTAAGTAAAATTAATAATTCGTTAAATGAATGCTCCGATAGTAGAAGTTTTGTAATCATTCAATTAATGTTTTTATATGGATTTTTATGATTGATTTTTTTTATGAATCTATCCCATAAAATGTAAATAAATATAATTACTTCTATAATTGAAATTTTTGATCCCATTGAAAAGTATATTTCATGGTATGTAAGCGTCTAGATAATCAGAGTACCGTCGTGGTATTCCTCTTAATTTTAGAAAATGTTGAGGAAAAATATTATGTTTACTCCTTTGAATATGGTTAAAAATTTGATTATTAATAATTTATTATTTATGCTAATTCCTGTGAATAAGGGGAATCTGTGAACAATACCTCCTATAATATCAAAAACTGCGCCTATTGATATTACATATTGGAAATGTGCTACTACGTAATAAGTGTCATGTAGAATAATGTCTAAAAATGAGTTAGCTAAAATTCCTCCTGTGATACCTTCAGTTGTGAATAGGAAAATAAATCTTAACGCTCATATTATTTGGGAAGAATGATTGATTCGTCTTCCATGTATTGTTGCTATTCAACTGAAAATTTTAATTCCTGTAGGAACTGCGATGATTATAGTAGCAGATGTAAAGTAGGCTTGTATGTCAATGTCTATGTCGAATGTAAATATGTGATGGGCTCAAACAATAAATCCTAAAATAACAATTGCTGCTATAGCATAAATTATTCCTGTGTCCAAATGTTTCATTTTTTTCTTCTTTCGTGTATATAAAAAATTAGACCAAATCCAGGTAAAATTAGTACATATACTTCTGGATAACCGAAAAATCAGAACAAATGTTGTGGGTCTCCTCCACCTACTGGGTCAAAGAAGTATGTATTAAAGTAGACCATTTTTGGGAATCCTGCCGCCTCATTTCCTCCAGAATCCCTCATTTCCTCACTCATCTGGACCAAAAAGTTTTCTTCGACTAACCATTTTTCATCTTTCGAGATAAACCTATCTTAAATTTTTCATCTTTCGAGATAAATGAGCATCCACATTTCCACACACGAGATAAACCTATTTTTTTACCGCTAACATTCTGGACCAAATAGTTTTCTTCGACTAGCCATTTTTTTATCTTTCGAGATAAACCTATCTTGTTTGGTATCGATTAATATTAGAATTTTCTCAGCTACCCGAATTTCTAGGAATTTTTTAGATAGCATCATCCCCCAGGGAGCTACTCTAATTTTAAGATTTCTTACCAAGACCGATTTCTAACCGTCCATAAATTTTTTAGTCATGCGATACATCTTGTTAGCTTAGAATTTTATGTAGAATCCGAATCTGCAAACAGATTTGAAATCGGACCACGCCCTGCAAAGTTATACTTTAAGCTCTCAAACCTCATTAAAATTTTGCTCGTATATATTTAACTCCATTTTAAAACCTTTTCTACATTATGCTTAACCAATAAATAAATTAAGAACACAAAGTTTAATAATTTATTTATCCAACTTACAGTTTAATAAACTAATTACAATTTTACAAAGTATAACATTATTTCCTGTGCGTAGCCGAAAGTTTAACCTGTAACAAAAGAGATTAATGTGTTGTTTAAATAGACCTGTAATAAAAGATTAATGTAAAAAGAACGAGATTTAATATAGGACCACGCCCTGCAAAGTTACACATATACCCTCTGCGAGATAAATCTTTTCCACATTTCCACACACGAGATAAACCTACCTTGTTTGGTATCAATTAATATTAGATTTTCTCAGCTACCCAAATCTCTTTAAATTTTCAGATTGCATCATCCCTAAAGGAGCTACCCCAATTTTAAGATTTTTACCAAGATCAATTTCTAATCACCTCTCCTTTTAATATCTACAATCCTTTAACAAACATAGTATTAACATAAATTAAGCATGCAAATTAATTCGATTTACAGTTTAATAAACTAATTACAATTTTACAAAGTATAACATTATTTCCTGTGCGTAGCCGAAAGTTTAACCTGTAACAAAAAAAGATTAATGTGTTGTTTAAATAGACCTGTAATAAAGAGATTAATGTAAAAAAAGGAGACATGTTTTCGGTTAATAAGACATATTATCGTTAATTTAACAATATGTTTAGTCCAGCGACACCACGTGAGTAAACACATTCAATGTAATGGGTTTTAAATATGAGAATGGGAGGTCAACTTTCACGTAATCATCGCGTGGTTAATAATTAAGAAAGCTGTATATAATTTTATTTTAAACGTGTAATCTCTCCAACTGGGTTATAGAAATCGCAAATCAAGTCAAACAGCAATTAATATGCTACTGCCACCAATTGGTTGCTGTGCTAAGGAATGATGTTTAAGACTTCGTACGTATTTCCGGATAAGTTTTATTTTTTTTTAAGTCGAATAATCCGTCTTTTGTTCCAAGCTCGGAACTCCATGTCGACCTGGCGTTTTATCGTACAGCCATCATTTAAAGCTGTGCTTATTCACGCCATCCTTATGCTAACTGATCATTTAGTTTGTTCTCCTTATGTCGCTACGAGTTTCCATTTCGAAACGATACCACAAACGTGGTTTTCTTCCAAGACCCTTTAACAGCTGGTGGCGTTGAACGTTTACTGCTTAATGACATACCGTGCTGTTTTCCTTGTGTCGCTGTGAGCTATTCTCGTAAAAGCGATACCGCAAGACCCAGAGTTTAAGTACTTTGCTGCGGACGGCTTAACCCTGGGCGATGTTACACTACGACATTTGTTCTGGTGCCGTTTGAGGCATTTTCCAGGTATAGGAAGCACCGCAAGGTTGCACTTATAAACGTTTGCAGGTACCATTTTAGTACAAAACAAAACCCGCACTATAGCACTTGACTTGTAATCGAACTAACTAAAAAGCTTACTCGAGCGTACCTGATTTATGTTCCTTATAGAATGCATACCGAAGGTTTCCGAAGACGACCGAACGATGTTGAGGATTCGGCGGGAACTAAATGATGTCATATTCCTTGCTGCTCGTCCAATACATTTAGCGCTAATGCATGCACCTGGTTCGCTTCGTCGATGGTGCGAATGCCGTTAGTAGAAACACCGGAAAACGTCTTCCATGTTATACGGATCGCGTGCATATTAAAAATCCAAAGGGTGGTAGCACACGCACACAATTGTGTGCAAGTCGTGCTGTAGAAGATGCAATGCTACTATAACCAAAAACACTTTAAACCATTACTAAGAAAATACCAACTTGTTGTCTACAGGATACTTACAACAATTTAATTTTAAATAACTTCTACGTCATATTTTAGGAAATGGGGACTTGAATATTTTCCAAATGAATCACCAAGCGAAAGTATATGCTTAACGGTATTAAATTACCCATTAATTTCCTATTTTACGACCGTGGTTAATTATAGATTGAAATTTAATTTGTGCACGTTCGAGCTTCTCGTAAACTAACATATTTTAGAGCAACAATGCGCTGTATAATACATGCATACCCTTCGCCGCGCTACTGCTATTCTTGTAATTGCTAGAAAAAGTCACTCTCCTTTTTACTGTTAGGAGCGATGCAAAGCACCATTTTTATACTTTCTATAGCACATCGCACACTTTTCGTCTGATAATTAAATTTTGCTTCTGTAGGCTTTTACACTTTCGCATAGCGGTCGGCCGCACGTATTGATTTCTAGAACCGGTAAGTACTCGATATCCTCCAAATAGAAATAGATCCGATGTTAGTCACCAATTCCCTTTTGCAAAACTGGTCAATCATACCATTAAAGACCCGCTCTTTCTTACATTTCCAACTTCGACGACAATGGGCATGACGAATTTTACAACCGAGATCTTTAAGTCAGATCCATCGAGCACGGATAAATAACTCTTTTAGCACTTTAATCTCATTTTCTCTATGCTGTTCTTTGTCTAACAACATCTTTGTACTTGCAGGTCGCTACTTATTCCATCTTATTTCCAATGTAGTCACATTTTCGCACACTTTTTGCATCCATTATCTAAATTCATTGTCTTATGTCCTTACACTTTCAGCGTATGGTATACATTAATGGGCATTTCCACTTTAGCGTACAACGGACCTAGCAGTTCTTTACCAACGATCCTATTGGCTCCGTACAACACTCTGGAACGAATTTTCCTACATCATTCCGAAACTGACTATTCGCCTTTGGACGTAAGACAATGTTTGAGATGTGTACAAATATGTACTACCGCTATACATTAGCACTTGTGTAAGCATTTTATTTATCCGTATTTCTCTAATCCCAAATAAGTTTATAGGTTTAACATTTTATAATGACTTGGCACGACAGACAACTTTATCATATTTTTTCCCGCATCTGCTGCGTAGTTCATCACGGACAACTTAATAGTTGTAAGCCCTCAATTTTTTGTAACTTGCACATTCGTGAGCCCCAATACAACGTATCTTCTCGTAGCAGTAGGTTATGACCTACAACAGCATTCTTACTGCCGCATAGCTTAACTCCACAATTTTATCGACAAGTGATACCTGAGTACTTATGCGCCTTTAGATAAATATAACTTACTAGTCATCCAATAAGGTTAAACTAGGCCCCAAATCTGTAAGATTTATACACTAGTTCCACATGACAATAGCCTTCAATAATTTGCACAGTTTATATTGTACACTCCATCGCGTAAACCATGTTTTTGCTAAAAGACATATGCTCCTTAAACACCATCTGGAAACGTAAAATCGAGTATCCCTGACAGCCAAGTTGTTTATTAACACCATACTTGTTACATGAACAAAAGATTTGTTAAGGTAATGAACTTAAAATTGCATTGGTTTAGCATGTTATATACAATAGATTTACAGTATCGTATGTCAATATAATATTACACTTTATCTTTATGCCTCTATGCGTAAGTTATGTTTGTACTATAGGAATATGTACCATCTGTCATCTTGCTCGATAAACTAATATCTTGGTTAATAAGCCATGTAAAAATAGAAATAATTTTTCTCGTACATAGATGATAGTACTCGGTATACCTCCAAATAAAGTTTCCAACTTTAACATCCGCTAGTCCACTTTGTATGCGCAGACACATATCATGGATTTGGAATATTTGATGTCGCAACTGCGACTGTCACCCCGCCATTTCGCGCATAATGTTGCTTACTCTCTGTGCGATCTTTCTAACGTACAGCTTTCAAAAAAACGGAATGTTTATCTATTAAAAATGTTATTCGACATTACAAACAGTTAACTATTTTCGCTAGCATGGCTGTTAAAGCTAATTTTTTTTAGGAAAGACATCCTTTTTTCAATGTTGTTGCGGTGTAAAATTTCATAATTTTAATCAAGCATTAATAATTTCACAAAAGTTCTATTGTGTTCTAGCCAAAGTCTAGCATGCCGTTGGCTTTTCGAATACAAATATTACCGAATAGTCTATTTTACAGTTTTGATTGCGACAACCAATATTTTCGTGTAATTCTGCAGTAGATGAAATCTATTTAATCAGCTTTCCACTTATTCCTCATACGAATTGAGAAACGTTAATCACTTCTTTGCAGACGAAACTGTTTACCTGTTCTAGCTACTATCGAATATAAATTGATATACGAAAAATTGTTGTTATGATTTACAGAGCCTGGTGTTTAAATTGATCCGAAGTTTTTACTAGTCAATATATGTTTAGCGAACCCCTTTAGCCGACAGTGGATGTACGCATAGGACATATACCGGCATATTGTAGATGTTGTTAGTGCATATTGATAATACGTTAAATTAACCTTTTAATAGAAGTATACCATATGTACCATCACTTGCCAAGAACATGTACATAACTAAGACCACTACCAAATGCATACAGTTGTACACATGATCTACAGTAGTCCATATGCACATACAAATGAACTTAATTGCTTTCATTTTCTCATAAAAGACATTGTAACACTATTGCTTTTATGAGTTTTTCCATTAATACAATTTGGACCTAGTGTTAGCATAAATAAAATCTAATTCAGGTTGTCTTTTCCTCGCATCAGCCTATGTATACATCAATGGAATCCTTTGCGTAAAGATGGTTTACTACCAATATTTTGTGAGCATCCGTCTGGCAATGATTGTGATCAATCGCTGTCGTGGACATGTGTCTGGAATTGTAGATATGGTGTCTGCGATTGGAAAATATGTACTACCGCAATGACACTGTGTAAGATTATCTTTATCTGGCATCTGTGCGCTTAAATCAATTATTTACGTATGTAAACTGCCAGCTACATGTTGTATCAAGTTTCTTTCTCTAGTTGACAACAATTTGACGATTCTTGTATTGACTTCCAATCCGTACTGTAGTATGTTATTATCAGACGAAACAACATGCAGTATTTTGTAGCTTGTCGTAGCACCCACATTTGGCAAGTGTCGAGACATTGGATGTTTATATAAAATTTCAATAGGTTAAACAGTCTTCTAAGGGTTAACACTAGTTCCGCATGACAAGCTTATTGCAACAGTTGTTATGGTGCTCCAATCCGAATAAGTATCGGCTAAGAAGACCTAATGTTCTTACGAATCTGCACGTAAAACTAGATAGATTGCCAAGTTGATTACACAGTGACTGTTATCGAACAAAATTTGATTGTAACAATTTGCGGTATGTTAGCACATGAAACACAATCCCGTTTTATGGTCATACAAATATATCGGTTGACGCTAAGCGGTGTGATGTTTGTAGCTGTAAATAGATACAATCATCTTGCTAAATTACCGCAAATCTTGGGACTATGTCAAAGATGAAAACTGTTTCGAGTCGTCTAACTGGTAGTCTAATAAAGTTTCAATTGAACATCTGCTGTTCATTTGTTGGAACACTTGATTTATGGAATATTTTATAATGCATTCAGGTGCTTCTTTCGATAATTGTCTGTTTACTCTGCTGGCACGTGTTGAGTGCGTTCAGAACGGGCTGTGGCTTGCGAACACCATGCAGGGAATGACATACTCGGGAACTGTTCTTGTAGGATAGCGTGTTAAATACCACAAATTCTTTTTTAGGATAAACATCTTGCAGTGCTTGTTCGGTGTCAAAAGTCTGCAAATTTTAATCAAATATATTTCACAAAATGTTAATGGTGTGATGTATCATCCAGTCAGAATCCGTTCGCCATCGACGTAAAGATATACAATGATCTTTGTAAGATTATTGTTGCACTATATTTTCTGTCAACGCCATTCCAAATGCTTTGCGGCATTTATTCCAGAAGTTGAAGAATACGTTATCCCTTGAACGTGTTTACCGGTGTACATCGTTAGATTGGTGAAAAGATTGTTTGCTTATGTTTCTACAGGAGTGGCGTTATTGCAAGATAGTCAAATGTGTTATCAAAGCGAACAGGGATGCGTGAGCATTTCCATATGTGATGTTAAGTTGGGTGAATTACCATGGTGAATATTGCCCTGACCACATGACCATATACCAAAGTATGACACTGACCTGCAGAAATGACCAATACATGAATGATCGATCAGACACAGACTATGACAATTGCTTTAATGGTTTGTCTGCATTAGAAAGAATGGTAACTACTGATTGTCGAATAGATTCATTAAAAGACAAGTTCGGACTTAGTTAGATAAACGAAATCTTATGTCAGGCTGATGGAGCTATGATCTAACGTGTTGCAATTGACGGCATGCTGGTGTGTAATAAAACTCGCTGGTCAAGAATAGTCTGTCATGTGTAGTGTTGGTGAATGGTATGCGTATGACCGTAAATGATTATGTATTGTCGGTGAATAAGTTCTTATAAGTAAACGTATTCTGTAGTAAAGGCTGTGACGTTCTGCACAGATGCAAGTCGCCGCATGGGATGCGTGCTATGACGATGTGGGACGCTGGGAGTGTGGCTGGCGGGCGGGATGCGGTGACGGATAGTTGTGTTGAATTGCAGTGACGTGTTCTGGTCGATTGATGCTGTTAATTTGCTGCGCGCAACAGTGGTTTGTCGAAATCAAAATCGTTCATTGCATCAACAGATAATGTGGTTGAACTTTGAAATGATATGAATGGTTCTTTGCTTAGATCTGCGTATTCGAATGATTTTCCAGCAGGCTACAGTGGTACTCGTGGTTCAGTTGACACATGTGATTGATTGGCTGGCTGTGTCTTGACGGGTTAAGTGAGTTAAACAGATGGCAAGCTTTGGACATAACTGGTGCGGGTGTGAATGTTGTACTGGTTAGATGATGAGTTGTAGCCTGCAAATATGTCTGATAATGTGCTACGGCTGTATAATGCTGTCGCTGCTGAAGAATCAGTTGCTGGGGCTGCGTGTTGAAATGAGTGATGTGACGGTGTGTGGGAAGGGTCGATAATGATCTGATCTAAGCTGGTGGTGTTTACAGTCGAGCATGCTGACCAAACGGGATGCTATTGATGGCTGCACAAATGTCGCGCGGTGCGTGGATGTGCTCGTGGTAATGTTCATGCATCGAGGTCGTTAGAAAT
Organism: Platerodrilus igneus; assembly: GCA_036346225.1. NCBI lineage: Eukaryota > Metazoa > Arthropoda > Insecta > Coleoptera > Lycidae > Platerodrilus > Platerodrilus igneus. The sequence goes on from JARFIW010001539.1 coordinate 543,748, forward strand.
GAGGTGAAATATGGTGCGATTGAGTTGCTGGTTCATTGAAAATATAAGTTTCTTGCGAAAATAAAATGCTAGTTATTAAAGTGTTGTCAATATCGTGACAACGTGCGTTTCCGTGCTGCTGTTTACAAAGTTGTGGTTTTGGGTTTGACTGTGCTGTTCAAGGTGCTGAACACGGTGAGATATCTAATACAGTGAAGTCGAATGTGCTGGTGTATGTTAAAGGAATCGAGTTGTGGGTTCGACTAGGCTTGACGACGAAGACGTGCGCATGCTAAAAATGAGAGGAATGAAAGTGCTGCGATCCCAACGGCGACTGACTTGTGACTAAGGTAACATGATGGCGTGGTGCTTATTGTCGATAACGTTGCTATAGCTGGTATGCTGCGTAGCTGCGGATGCTTGACGACCTGGGGTCTCAGCGCGGCTCGAAAAGTGATGCGGTGGTGCGTGATTGACGGTTGCTGCTACGAGGAAGCATGCGTCGCGACGTCTGTTGGAGGTATCGTCTGGTATCGAAACGATTCCGCTCGAAGCTGTGGTGAAGCAACATTATCGAGACGAAAATGTCGATGTATCTGCACGCTCATGAGTAAGGTGACTTTATGGGTCATAGTGTCGCGTCGTTAATCATGTGGCTTTTGCTCAAATCTGTTACGTGACATCGACGTTCTAATTCATCTACTAGATTGACCAGGTGCGTAAATGGGTAGATGAGTTCTTAAGCATAACGTGTGATTCTTGATATAGCATTTCTAAAATACGTGAGAATGGTAAAATAATTGTATTGTAAAGTGACAGTTGGTTTCTGTGTTAAAGTGTTGGTAGTAACATTGATCGGACGAATTGTGTGCGTCGATTTGTTACGGATATGGGAGTTTCCGGTGTTTAACGCGGGTCGCATACAGTTCGAAGGTGCTGCTGCACGTGGTGTGCTGGACGGTCAATGATATCGCATTTGGTATGAACGAACTAACACGTTCGGTGTATAAACTTCTTGCAATAAACAACTGTGATATCGTTCGTTACAATGCTTGCTATGTGCGGTTTTGTTTTTAAAGAATGTACTGCGTTAAATGTGCGGGCTGCATAACTCTTAGGTGAAAATGTCCGGTATGTCGTGTGTTTAAATAACGGCACAGTGTTAACTGCGAGCAAATTGGTGTGCGGTACGCTTTAGGAATGTGCATGCGAATGTGTAAACGGCCGGTAGTTGAATTCAACGGTTCAACTGCCAGCAGCGTAAGGTTATGGCTCACGTATGTGCCGAGTATGACGATTTCGTGGAGCGTATCGTGTACACTTTGACAAATGCATTCGTATCAGTTACGCGTACAGATGCGTGGTGCGTACACTCGACGTTGCTACAGCTAAACTGCGAGCGTCGCACAGTAAGTGTTTCTTTGAGTGAACGAATGAAGTTCGATTGATTAAAATGATAATCCTGGATGCGGCAGAATAAACGTGCTTTATTCTAATCGACTAAGTTGTTGCATATCTAAGTAACAGGTTTTAAAATTTGTGTTATTAACGAACAGTTGTCTAAAATATGAGTGTGATTTAACGATGGATGATGCTAAAAAAGGTATTAAAGCGTATTACGTGTTGATTAAAGCATTACATGGACTGATGCTGGTGACATCTATTGTTATGTCTGGTGATGATGGCTTCCTGAATGTAATCTGTCAACGTTAATCGGTGTCTGGAATCAATTAATCTCGTGGTTTCTCAATTAAATGCGTCGGAAATATATGGCTCTAAACTGGCTGTAAAGTGAAGCTCATTATTCGATTAAAATTTAAATGGTTTTCGCGTAAATGATGTTATCATGGTCAACGATGAAAAATGTGATGGAAAATGGCGTTCGGTCCAATGGTTACAATGCGGTTGTGATATAAGTAATGGGTCCTGGCTAGTATGAAAGTGACAAGGTAGTTATGTAATATTCTGTGATTCCGCAAAGCTCATACAAAGCAGGTATTTGATTGAAGATTATTCCTTTAGCTTTTATATTAATAATAATAGAAATAAAGTTGATGGCTCCTAGGATGGATAAAGCACCTGCTAGATGAATTCTGAAAATAGCCAAATCAATGGATTTTCCTCTATGGGCGATATTGGATGATAGGGGAGTGTAGATTGTTCATCCAGTTCCGGCTCCTCTTTCAACTAGTCTTCTAGTGATTAATAAAGTTAATGATGGGAGAAGTAGTCAGAATCTTAAATTATTTATTCGAGAAAATGATATATCTAGTGCTCCTAATATTAGAGAAACTATTTAATTACCAAAACCTCCAATTATTACAGGTATTACTATGAAAAAGATTATGATTAGTGCATGAGCTGTTACAATAACATTATATATTTGGTCATTTCAATAATTGTTGTAGGAGTTTTTAATTCTAGGCGAATTAATAATCTGAGCGATGATCCTAGTATTCCGACTCGTGCCGAAAATGAAATATAGGATTCCAATATGTTTGTAATTGGTTGAGAATAATCACTTTATTGATATGGCTGAATTTTAGGCGGCAAATTGTAAATTTATTTATGAATTAAAGTCTTTCAATAGGTTTTGTAGTCAATTATGATATTAAAATACAAATTTAATGGTAAATTATCTTCAAGGCTTAAAATGAATCGTTTTCAACATTAAAGGTTGATAGTTATTGATTTAACTTAAATCCCTTCGGATTAAGTTAAATTGAATATAATTTTCCTTAAAGGTAAGGATGATAATAATTAATTTGTATTGGCTAAATGTAAATGATTTAATTTTTAATGGTGCTGTTTACCAGTTTTTGATTATTTTTTAATTAAAAGCGAGGATAATATGATTTTTAAATAAATGGAGATTATTAGTGTTGTAAAAATTAATATTGTTATTATCATGCTATTATATTTTTACTAGTATTTCAATTGTTATTCATTTAGGTAAAAACCCTGGGGTGCTCTTAGGTTAAGAAATTCAATGGAAATAGCATTTTTATTGAAGAAGGTAAATTATTAGATCTGAGTTGATTGATCAAGGAGATTTTATTTTTTATTATTATTCATGCGATATTGATTGTTATTAATGAATAAATAGAAAAATAGTATAATCAAATAGTTTGTGCAAGTATTATTCTTCTTATTATTCATCTTGTGTGATTAATTGATGAATAAGTTAGCAATTTTCGCATGCTTGTTGGATTGAATCTCATGATTCTTCTATTAATGATTTCCATAAATATTTAAAAAACCGTAATATATATATATATATATGACAAAAATTATAGGAAGTAATTTTTGCTATGTTATTATGATTACACAATTTATTCATCTTAATCCTTCTATTGTTACAACCCCGCGTCGCGTGATCAGAGCCACTACCACAGTTGGCAACACTGAGACTATCCACGTTCACATTATTGCACAACAAAGATATTATGACATAATTGCGTTTCAAATTGTATCACGTACCAAATATGTTTACAATGATACAAGTTGCACCTTAAAAAGATAAAAAGTACTCACTTAAAAATGTGGAACCCTTCACGATTTTGCGGGTCATCCTTGCGCAGGAGCCATGCTAATTTCCGGGTATCTCGTTTGGGGTGTGGGTTGCGTTATGCCATCGTTGAAACCAAATTTAACGTCTCGTTGGCTAATCCTGTCGTGTCACATACCGCGCACTTGCGCCATCACTTCGCGCCTACGCACTCTTTTGCGCAAACGCAACTGTCCGAAATGACGGAAATGCACAAGTTTATTTTAAAAATAATGGCGGGAATTTAGTCACATTTTTAAAAATGTACAATGCCAATTTTGGCATGTAACACTATTACCTCTGTGAATCAAAAATGGGAACTATTTCCATTTTTATAAGATACGCTGAAATTACAGTTAGATTTAATAGTGAATTTTGTATGTTTGTAGCTAATCCGGTTTATATTATCATTAGTACTATAGTTCTAATTAAAATAGACGAGGCTAATGCCTGTGTAATAAAATATTTGATTGTCGATTCCGTTGATATTATATTTATAGGTTTTTGTATGATTGGAATAATTGATAATAAATAAAAAAAAGTGTAGGTGGCGGTAGAGATAGTGGTTGTGAGGAGGTAGAGCTGGAGGTGGAGGGAGAAGGTAAAAAGCTGTGCATCGTCCCTCATTGCCTCCAAATAGTCTACTGTTCCTTATTCATATTACTCACAGGTATAGCAAAAATCAAGTTTTCTTCAAAATTAAAATTCTTATGTTATCAAAAGTTTTTAGAATGTGACTCCACAACCGAAGTTTCATTTGTGGAAAACAAAATAACAATTGGATCGTTGACACGTGCCTTTAAAACTCTTGTGGAAATCAATAAAGACTTATTGCCAACTATAACCAATCTCTTAAAAATGTTAGTGATGTTACCTTTTACGACAAGTACCCCCAGCAGATGTTTTAAACTAGGTATGAAACAAATAAATATTTATTTAAAAAACTCCACCGTGAAGAAACCTGACGGGCTTATTTTTAATGCCAGTGATAAAAAAGTTGATATGACACTGTGGGGGAAATAAATTTATTCAGCAGGAAAAAAACTTGAGAACTAAATTTACTTTTTAAACGCTGCTTTGGGCTTTCTTTGTGAAGGAATTGAACAATAAACTTTTATCAAAATTTGTTATAAAAATATTTGATTTGATTCCATTTTATTTATAACTTCTATCGCCACACACCCACCACAACCCGCTCTTTATTGGTGCAATTCTGCCTGCGTATCACAGAGTACATCAGAGGGGCAACTTTATAGGAAAATTTGTCGGGAACACTTAAAATTCTATCGCACTTTACTGATTATTTTGTGTATCTCGTTTACCTTGTCGGAAAAGTGTAAAGCAATTGCGAGAGGGCGCTAAACATCAGAATAAACATTACCGCGCATATGACAACAACCGACAGCAACGCCCAATATTATCTGACAGTTGTTTTCAGTTTTATAATTTTGTGCTTTTTGTATTTTAGTTTGCGGCAATGCTTCTACTGAAGTTAATCGTATGCATAACTTTCTTATGATTCTTGAAAAGTAATTATTTCAAATGCAAAATGAAATTTTACGTATTTACTCGTACATCACAATTGTGGCAAGAAGAAATTGGTATGAGGTATACTGGCGAATCGCTTCATACTAGATTTATATGTTGCAAACATTTTAACACTACTTGTACAATGAACTTTTATATCTGTATGCCCAGGTATCCGCTTAAAGTTAAAAGAATTTAAAACTAATTTTGTTTACTATGTTACATGTAATATAGGCAGGAATAATTTTTAATTATTACACAAAATTATAGGTAAATATAATCCTAAATCTTAATTCTTATATTTTTACATTACTAAAAAAAGTAATCAACTGGTTTGTCATATTTTCATGAATTTCTTACACCATAACTACCCTAATATAAAGGATGCTAGTATAACCCTGATTGTGAGTAGGTTAAAATTTTAAATAAAACTTAATGCCAAATCTTTATTTAGAACCATAATTAATTATGTAACCGTGATTTTTGCATTTGTTGCACAATTAATAATTTTAGTTTTACATAGAGATTTGATTAAGTTCAATTTAAATCACAATTTTACCCCTTTTAAATTAGAAATACCACCTATTCAGGAAATTTGAATTTAAACGTTTCCCGTTATTTCCCCTACTTGCTGCTTATAGCGCCGCCACAGTATAGTTTATTAATTGTGCAAGAGAGATAAACCTATAGGAAATTTATCTACCTATTTCAGTCTCCTCTGGACAAAAATTTAACACGCAGATGCCTCCCTGATGTACTCTGTGTTGCGTATTTGACAAATGTATTGATTTGGTGGAGTGGGTGGTTCTCGTATAATATTTTAATACGCATTACATTTTAAAAAGGTTAAAACTTCTTTTAATTAGTAAATTTGTGTTCTTTTTAGAAATCTCTTTTAATTTTATTTGAATAAAATATTTCTACTTAATGTTTTCTGCTCAGTAGGTTATTCATTACAAATTCAAATTTGTAAAACAAAACACATTGCATAAAAAGCTTAAAATAAAATGAGTTACAAAAGATTACTTACCAAACTTCTTTGTCAATGTGTAAATGGGGTGTTTGTACTTTTAATGAGAACAAAGAGAATATGCTGCAACTGTTTGATCCACTTATAGCAAACTGCTCTCAGTTCTGTATTTTAGTAAAGTTTTATTTGATTAAGTTATAAAATGTATTTGTTACAGATTTACGTAAATCTGCTCAAATATTTAATGCACAGCACAGGACAAATCAATACATACAAACGCCTTAGAGGAGAGGCAAATACAACTGAGCAGCTGCTGTAATTCCTTTTATAGTTACCCTTATTGATTGCGCATACACACCGGCGGTTGATGGTACTGCGTTCTAAACATGTACAACAACCCTTCGATTTTAAATTATATAATATAGGTATTCATGAATACAATATAGTCCCCTTGCATTTCTTTCAAGTTAATATATTTAAATTAAATGGAGTATAACCTTCCAAATCACATCGTTCCCTTTCAATTTATCACTGCAAAGACGTAATAGGCGGCATGAAAATAGTTTTATAACTGTGCAGAGTATTAAAGCTCATTCATCACATTAGCGACCATCTTGAAGTTTATAACGATGCAAATTTCTTTTTTATTAAGCATCCAAACGAACGACGGTTTTAGTAAAATATATTTATAATATAATTGTTGATGTGGGAAGTCATTTAAATTTTTCTACTTGCAAAAAACACATTTTGTGCTTGAAATAGAGCGATTTAAATAAAACTAATAACTTTCCGAAATGCGTGAATAACTTTTATGAATTTTTATTAAAATTGTACACTACAATTCTATTTATTAATCTAATTCAACCACAATTAGTGTTTTTTAGAAGTACGGTCCCGAATTGTGGCGCCGGGAAAATAGTGAGTACTGTTATGCCATAAACCTAACACAAATGGTTTGATAAATGATAACATTCTCTAGTCCGTTTAAAGATTGTATAGCCCCGCAAAAAAAATCGAAAATTTGTTTGCCGGTATCTAACCCACCGTACTATATGTAATGAAGCATGCTGAAACCGAATCCGGATTTCAAATAATACTATCATGTCAGATTCTTTCCTAACCTCAAAAAATAGGCTAAAAGCCATAAAATTCAATAAAAATCCACATGAATCCCCATAATCATATATCACATCAATCCCACAATCCCATGACGTTAAAACACCATTTAAACCTTATAACCCTAAAACCCCAAATCCATTAAACCGCATAAACCAGTGGAAAGGAAACTTATGCGGGTTCAAGCAGTGAAAATCTATATGTTTCAAACAGCTATACCCTTTAACCCCACAATCACGTCACTTTAAAACTCCGTAGTCCCAATCCTCATAACCGCAAAAACCCCATAACCTTATGACCCCATAACTCCATAGAAGGATCACTTCTATCAGCGTTAAAAAACCATTTTGTTTGTGTCTCCACGAAGTTGACGGTGAGCAAAGGAGTTATTCCGTTATTTGGCAGAGACTCTGGATAACGGCGTTCATGTCATCATGACAAGCACACGAAAAAATTTACGATGCACAGATTTAAATACCCAGTATTGGCGGTTTGTCAGAGTGTGCGTGCGAGTTCGCAGGCGTCGTCATCAGGTGAACGCAGCTCTGTAGAAGTGGGTATCCTGGCCTCCACAGAGTTTACAACTTCAAGACGTAACACATACAAATAAACCCATAGACAACATGACGATGATTCTCAATAAACGTTTAAATAAAACAGTTTTCGATATAATTTATTTTAATTGATGATTAACGGTATAACCATTTTAATTTTTCGGTCTTCTCATTCGTCAAAACTCGTCAAATTTTTAAGTACAATTTATGATTTAATTGTTTATATTTTTGTATTCGCTTATTTTGCATGTCATAATTAATAGAAACAATAACATATACTCAAGACTTATCGTTTTGTGATTGATGGGCCCATATTATATATTTATTATTTCACAAGGGGAAATTTTGAAATATTACAGCCATTGTTTTGTTAATAGCTATCCAACGATTAGCACGATTTGAATAGGTAAACAAGCTTTTATGATTTTCATAAGAGTTTGTTTACAGATATTTTGTTCACACAAATTCCTTATTGCGGACTGTAAATAACTTGCCATTTTATGTATATATTTAATGCTATAATTATAGGGTAGTTTAGGGTAGGTTAAGTCACAGGGGTCGTAGAATAAATAAAAGCAATTTCCAGTTAACAAAAGCACATAATTCCAGATATTATAAGAGTAAATAGGTCACTATTCATATTAATAATTGAGAGCACACTGTATATAAAAATACATGAGATTAAATGCATAAGAACATAGAAATATCCAAGAGTAGTTTACAAGTTAAGATAAGATTTGAAAACGCAACAAAATGCATCAAAATTAAATCAACTGGAAACCTATATGAATTGGCTTTACAAATATTTAAGAAGTGCGTTAAAAATATCATCGTACAGGCAATCTGAATTATGCATTATTAGAAAATCGTACGTGACGTGGAGGATTCACATTTGTTCAAAAATCCAGTATTAACTAGGAAATAAACAAGCACCAGATTATTTCGGTTTAGATTATAATAAATAACAAACATTGAATACGTGACTTAATAAAAGGAAATTGTTGGAATATCTCAAATAATACCATGATATGTGAGAGTAATACGTGACAAGTCAGGCATCCATCCCAATATTTGTACTAAATAATTGGTGAAAATTTCGAAGTACACAAAGATAAAGGCAAAGGTGTCGTCCCAACCCGTGAATGAACCAATGAAAGCAGATAGAGCTACAGCTTTAAATACGACAAGAATGAAGCTACGAGTTTAGTATACATTTAAACTAAGCTACGACTATGTTCTGAAGTGCTGATTATTTTACGTAACCAGTGAAACGAAAATTAAAGTAAGATCATTTAGAAAAGTGTACGAATTGTGCAACGCATAAGCCGATCTATAATAGAGATAAATAATAACGACTTAGATAAAAATTCATTTCTAACATTAATAAAACAGGGCTAATATTGCTGATATATAAATTGGACTTTAATAATGGTATTTTAAACTGGATTACTTTATTACTGGTATTTTAATACTAGCTTTTAACACTAATATTCAAATGGGTTTTAAATTTGAAATAGTCTAAATATCTACATATAAATGGGATTTTAATAACTACATCAAAGTTGTTCTCATACCGATTTTTAAAATTAGATTCTAATACCGATTTGGATTGTATTTTGGTTTAGATGTCGACTTCCAAATTCGACTCTCAATTTGGGCATAGCTATGAAAGAACTACAGAACCATTCCAGGTTAGAAATCTTGATACAATTTATTGAAAACTGTTTTAGTTCAAAATTTATCATTTTATCTGTAAGAGTCAACAAAACATATTAGGTTTATTGATCAATTTATGACAAAGGTAATAGGCATCTTGGAACGTTTTAAAGGTCCTTAAAAATAAGCAAAAAGGACAGTTTTGCTGGCTTTAAATTCCATAAATCTGATATCTGTCACTATTCTGAAAAAGCAAAAATTTTAAAATTGTAAATAATTAATCATTATATTGTGTATTGTAGAATTGCTTTATTTAATTGAATAAGCTAGTTGGGACAAAAACAATAACTTAACATTACACATCATAGGTGCTTGATTATTAGGGGTAAATTTCACAACAAAATTTATGACGGCTCAACGCTGGGATTAATATCACAGCATTTTATGGTACGCCCAATCGTCGGGCGAATAACACAGCATTTTATTATGCCCAAATCGTGGAGCTGTAATATTACAGCATTTTATAGCGACCCAAATCGTAGGGACGAGAACACAAAAAGAAAATTCAAAGTTAAATATTGTAGGAGCGGGAAATTTAGAAATTAAAATTTGTAGAGGCACGAATAAAAATTTAATGAAATAAGGGTTAGGAATTTAAAATCTGAAAGAATTTGAAATATTAATTTAAAAATGGATAAAAGAATAAAGGAAACCAGAGACGCATTGAGGAACCAAGGGGTGGAAATAGGGTCCCAAGAAAGCGTAATTTTACAGGACGTATCTATGGAAATGCAAGGACAACGGTTGACGCAAAGTCAAAGTGAAGAACAACAGACATTGCAACAATCGGAAATGATGTCAATTTTATTAGCCTTAAATAAAAAAATGAACAAAGACGAAGAGACCATGGAAAATATTAAGATGCAGATTAAAGAAAATGGAAAAAAGCTAGGTGCCGAAATAAAAATTATAAGCGACGGATTAAAAGAAAGTAATCAAACAATCGCGGAAATGCAGGTACACTTTGAAAATAAATTCATTAGAATGATGGACGATGTAGATAAAGTTAGGGACGAGGTTGGAAAAGTTAAATTAGATCAGGAAACGTGTGAAAAAGAAACAAATGATCGGATTACAGATTTAGGTAAAAAGATGCGGTAAATTCAAGGAAATTGTGAAATAGGACTTAATGATGTAAATAGAGAATTAGGTAATTTAAAATCAGAATTCGAAAATGCGGGTAGGAATCAGGGGCACTACACTAAGATAAATAGACCGGAAATATCAGTTGAGCAACATTCCAAATTTTACGGAGACAACAAGGTAAATCCAAAACTATTTTTGAATAATATAAGAAAATTAATATAAGGATCAATGGATGAAAGGTATAATCTAAATTTCGTTAGATCAATGTGGAAAGGAAGCGCGGAGATATGGTTTGACTTAATAGAAAATGAGATAGGGACATTTCAGGAGTTTGAAAGTAGATGTTTAAGAAAATTTTGGGGGGGATGATCAACAATACAAGGCGCGAGATCATTTAATTACAGGAAAATATAATCAGAACTTAGGGATGACACGAGAACTATACGCCATACAAAAATTCAGTATAGCGAAGCAATTAGATCCGCCGATGGAAGAAACACAAACCATAAAGTACTTAGCGGGACATTTTGGCGAGGAGATAAGATATTATGTGATGATTCAAAATATAGTAAATAAGGAAATCTTCTTGGAATATCTACAACGTTGTGATGAGTTAGGGCAGAGTCGTGTAGCGGAAGGTAGGAGGCTACCAAGACAGCAAGAAAATTTTGTTAGAATGCAAAGAAACACAGAAAATAATAGATCGAATAAAAGAGGAAATAATAGGGAAAATTTTTATAGAAACAATTACAACAACTACAACGATAATAATTTTAGAAGGAACTGGAACACAAGAGACACGCCAAGAAGAAAAACAGAGCAAACGAATCACGACAGAAACATAAATCAGTGTACGCTACAAGCACAACATCGGAAACAATCAGCACAACCTATAAGAACGAACCGTACCTATGCAGAAGTGACGAGTCAGGCAAGACCATCTACGTCGAATCAAGATTTTTGAATGAGGACAAACCAAGTAAGCCCTTAAAAATTACTGGATACGAACACCAGCGTGAATATATAAAATGTGAAATGGAAAATAATATGAATAAAAGCTTATTACCGATAATTAAATTTAAAATTGGAGATAGTAGATGTGGAGCACTCATTGATACGGGAGCAGAAGCGTCGTTAGTGTTTGAGGATTTTGTTAAACGGGAAAAGTTAATAGGGAGTATAATGCCTATTAGGAAGTTTAATTTAATAGCACCAAATAGCAAGAGATTTGCAAGTGTGAGCAAGATGATAATTCTGGAATGTGAAATGGGTAAGATAAAGTTTGAGAATGAATTTATAATAGTGTCGGGGTTAAGAGTAGATGCAATATTTGGTATGGACATAACTGATAAGTTGGGGTTAAAAATAAATGCCGAAGGAAAGGTAATAGATGTAAAAGGGGAATATATAAAATGGGATAATGAAGAGAGCGTTAAAGTTGAAGGAGACTGCTTAAATATTAATCAATTTGAGGGTGAAATTGATATAAAGGGGGATATTGATGATGAAATAAAATGTCCAGAAGAAGAGAAGGATAGGGTAAAGACACTATTAAAGAAGAACTCAGAATTAACAGAATCAAAATCCAGAATAGTAGCAGAGGGTGTAAAGAAATCAGAAGTTGTAGACACAGAGACGTTAAATGAAATTCCACCTAAAAGAAAATCAAGAAAATATATCGGTTTTTATAGAAAAGGGCAGAATTATAAGTGTGAAATGGTTCCTTTTGGTTTGTTGGAAAATAAGGATATGATATGGGAACCGAATGAAGAATTTGGGATTGATAGGTTAAAATTTAGAGAAGTTTTGGGATATGAAGAAGGATACATTAGGGGGAAAAACTATGATAATAACTTAGCTTCAGAAAATAAGTGTGGAAAAAGAGCGTATAGGGAAAGCAAATAAGATAGACTTATTGCAGAGAGAAAACTTTTAATAATGGAGAAAAGTGTACAAACTGTAAGATAAACCTGTGGAAATAGAGATATAATTATTAATTAGGATGGGTATAGACAAATGGGAGAATTAAATAGGGATATTAATAAATTAGGATAGGAGAGTTAAATAAGGATGTCATCATAAATTAGGATAAGTTTAGGAATAGAAAATTGTACAAACTGAAAATATTAGACGACAAAAGGCATAGGATGGGTTAATGAAATTGGAAGTATAAGTAAATAAAAACTTATTGTAAATATTAGAAAACAATAAAGCATATGATAGGTTAATAATAATTAGGAAGGTAGGATTAGTATGGGTTAATGGAATAAAACTTATTGTAAATATTAGAAAACAATAAAACATAAGATAGGTTAATAATAATTAGGATAGGTAAGGAAAAATTTGAGTAGCATAGGTTGATGTAAATAGGAGTGGTTCATTGGATATAGGAAAAGATGATGATGTTTATGAGAAATAAGTAAAGGTATAAATAAATAGAAATACATACACATTAGAAATAGGAAGAGATGATAACACGTAGTATAAATTTAGAAAAATAGGAAAAGTATGGATAAATAGGGAGTAAAATATTAGTAGATCATAATAGGTAGTGTGAAAATAAGAAAAGTATATGATAAATAGGAAAAGTATATGTAAATAGAAAAAGTATGGATAAATAGGGAGTGAAATATATTTTTAGATCATAACAGGTAGTGTAAAAATAAGATAAGTATATGATAAATAGGAAAAGTATATGTAAATAGGAAAAGTATGGATAAATAGGAAGAGAAATATTAATAGATTATAATATGTAGTATAAATTTAGAAAAGATAGAAAAAGTATGGATAGATGAAAAACAGAGAGAGAGAGAACGTTTGGTATACATTCACAGAGGCATGTGTAAATAGTAGTAAAATTTAGAATGAATAGGTGTATAGGTATAGAATAGATCAAAATAGGAATATTTATGTAAAAATAATGTAGAAGTTGTGTATATAGTAAAAGAAGATAAAAACAAAATAATTTTGGACCAATGTGAATTTTGTTCACGTTGGGCGCCAAAAATTAACATTTTTCGAAAAAATTTTATTTTAATTTGGGGGTTTAATGCTATCATTATAGGGTAGTTTAGGGGTAGGTTAAGTCACGGGGGTCGTAGAATAAATAAAAGCAACCTCCAGTTAACAAAAGCACATAATTCCAGATATTATAAGAGTAAAAAGGTCGCTATACATATTGTTAATTGAGAGCACACTGTATATAAAAATAGATGAGATTAAATGCATAAGAACATAGAAATATCCAAGAGTAGTTTACAAGTTAAGATAAGATTTGAAAACGCAACAAAATGCATCAAAATTAAATCAACTGGAAACCTATACGAATTGGCTTTACAAGTATTTAACAGGTGCGTTAAAAATATCATCGTACACGCAATCTGAATTATGCATTATTATAAAATCGTACGTGACATGAAGGATTCACATTTGTTCAAATATCCGATATTAACTAGGAAATAAACAAGCACCAGATTATTTCGGTTTAGATTATAATAAATAACAAACATTGAATACGTGACTTAATAAAAGGAAATTGTTGGAATATCTCAAATAATACCATGATATGTGAGAGTAATACGTGACAAGTCAGGCATCCATCCCAATATTTGTACTAAATAATTGGTGAAAATTCCGAAGTACACAAAGATAAAGGCAAAGGTGTCGTCCCAACTCGTGAATGAACCAATGAAAGCAGATAGAGGTACGGCTTTAAATACGATAAAAATAAAGCGACGAGTTTAGTATACATTTAAACTGTGCTACAACTATGTTGTGAAGTGCTAAATATTTTACGTAACCAGTGAAACGAAAATTAAAGTAAAATCATTTAGAAAAGTGTACGAATTGTGCAACGCATAAGCCGATCTATTATGAATGTAAGTAATAACGACTTAATTAAAAATTCATTTCTAACATTAATAAAACAGGGTTTCTATTACTGATATATAAATTGGACTTTAATAATGGTATTTTAAACTGGATTATTTTACTACTGGTATTTTAATACTGGTTTTTAACACTGATATTCAAATGGGTTTTAAATTTGAAATGATCTAAATATTTACATATCAATGGGATTTTAATAACTACATCAAAGTTGTTCTCATACCGATTTTTAAAATTGGATTCTAATACCGATTTGGATTGTATTTTGGTTTAGATGTCGACTTTCAAATTCGACTCTTTATTGAAAACTGTTTTAATTCAAAATTTATCATTTTATCTGTAAGAGTCAACAAAACATAGTAGGTTCACTGATGAATTTATGACAAAGGTAATAAGCATCTTGGAACGTTTCAAAAGTCCCTAAAAATAAGCAAAAAAAAACAGTTTTGCTGGCTTCAAATTTCATAAATCTGGTATCTGTCAATATTCTGAGAAAGGGAAAATTTTAAAAGTGTAAATATTTAATTATTATAAAGTGTATTGTAGAATTGCTTTATTTAATTGAATAAGCTAGTTGGGGCAAAAACCATAACTTAACATTCCACATCATAGGTGCTTGATTATTAAGGGTAATTTTCACAACAAAATTTATGACGGCTCAACGTTGGGATTAATATCACAACATTTTATGATATGCCCAATCGTGGGGCCTAATATAAAGGGGATAACACAGCATTTTATATATATATATATATATATATATATATATTATAGTGGTTTTTATATTGTTAAAAATAAAAATAAACGTAGCAATTTCAAAACACCCTGTATAAAGGAACAAACAGAAATTACTTGCGAAATTTATATTAATTAATTCAATTTTAAGTAACGGGTATTAAACAAACTGTACAAATAATCATTAATATTTAATAGCTTTGCTAAAAATTAAAGGGTAGAAGTCAATGTCATTCATTATTATTTTAATTAGAGTTAATTGAACAATTAGGGATGTATAATAAGCATAACAGCCTGTGAAAACCGAAGGTGAAACGCATTGGTAACAAACGGCTAAAAGGAGGGTAAAATACCATGAAACGAAGCTCGGAGAATTATATTTAAAACGTTCGTTAGGAGCGCACACCTGCAAAATTTTAAATGTCACGTTGTAATAATTTGTGTAGATAACAAACCAAGATTCGACAAATTTTGGGAACGGGTGAATGTTTTAGTAAGAAATGCAAAACGCTTTATTTAAAAGTCACGTCGCGAGTCCACGTGGGTTTAGATAGTAGATAATCGAGAATATCGATTTGTACCACTCAGACCAGGGTAGAAAAGGACGGATAAAACACGTAAAGCAAAGACACTGATAATAAAAGGCGGGATTTGTGAAGCGTCACTAAATCTACGATTGGTTGAAATGTTTAGTCTAGTTTGAAACGAGCAAGAGCGTAGTGTAGCGTATTATTCTGGAAATTTAATAACGATGTATTAAAATTCGTGGAGTGAAAATGGTGTTGAGTGCAAATTTGCGAGAACGTGTTGTTGTAGAAAGGGGATTTCGGATGAAAGACAGCCAGGAGGTGGCGGCCTAAGAGTATAAATAATTTTAGAGAACGTGGTAGGGGCCCTTAAGTTTTCGACCGCTCAAACGAACATATCGCAGTATCATGAGTTGTAAGTAGTACAAAATCAATTAAATTAATTACAAGTTGATATTCTCGTAATTAAATACGCGGTTAAGTGTGCCGAAATTATTTTTAATCGAGATATCATCTTCAATTATAAACAACTCGTGTCGCGCTTTTAAATAACGTGGTTTGAAGCTTCAAATTAAAGAAGAAATGATATAAATGGAATTTGGAATTGGTTACACCAGGGAGGCCGCGTTTCCAATTCAATTGAGATGGAGTTTTTCTAGTAACCGCTAAAAACGACATGCAGAACGGACAGAAGAAATCGACGACATCATCTTCAAAGCAGAGATCTACTAGATTATTATTATTATTATTATTATTATTATTATTATTATTATTTATTTATTCATTATCTCGATAAATTATACAATAGTATATACATATGGTATAGTATCGGTTATTATACTATAAGGAAACATTTCAATTTATCTTATAGCTAAGGTATTGCGTACAATCCTGCAGGTATGGAGTATCACAGCTTTAATAATTAACGTTGCAAGTCCCAAAGGAATCCCAATACGTTCTAAATATTTTCTGAAATTTTTGCTAACTAGACCATCCACAGATACAATGATAGGTATTATGTTTACAATAGTCAATTTCCAGTTGTTTTTTATTTCGAAAGCAAGTGCATTATATTTATTAATTTTGTTGGTTTCGGTTTGAAGAAGGTTATTTGAAATTGAAATGGAAATGTCTATAAGGTATGCTATTTTTAATTTTTCTATAAGTAGTATATCCGGTTTATTGTGCATTACAGCTTTGTCCGTATATACCAATCTATCCCAATACAAAACAACATTTTGATTTTCTAGTACTGATTCTGTAATATATCTATAGTAGGGCGTTTGCTTTACTGGTAATTTATGTTTTATTGCCAAATATTGATGAATAATCCTGCATACGTCATTATGTCTTTCAAGATAAACTGTATTAGCAAGTTTTGTGCAGCCGGAGGTGATATGTTCTATTGTTTCACCTTGATTTTGACACAAACGGCATTTATCCACGACATTATTTTTAAGATGTAACGTTCGTAATTGCGGGTTCTCATAATTTTGTCCTGAATGGCCAAAAGAAGCCTTCGGTTTCGAGATGCAGGTGACCTTTGTAAGGAAAGATATTGATAATAATTTATCTGTATCTTCTGCAAGTAGTTGACATGCATATCTACCATGCAATGTTTTCTGTTTCCAGCTGTCGACGCAATCTCGAATTGTTATGGTATCATAATTGTAGTCGGTTTTATTTAAATTTAAAGGTGTATAACCATTATCTAAATTAACTATTTTTTTTAAAATTGAATCTTCAACTTCCATGAAATATTTGCGCATGTTTTGTATCTGTCTATTGCATAGTTTAGTAATATTCAAAAGTCCTCTACCTCCTTCTTTTCGGGGTAAATATAGTCGTTCGATAGAGGAGTTTGGATGTAGACATCTAAATTTGGTTAATGTTGTTCTAGTTAGACGATCTATTTCTTCCAAATCGGTGTTACTCCATTTAATTATTCCAAATGAATAACAAATTGACGCAACAGCATATGAGTTAATGGCATTAATTAAGTTTTGGCGTTTAATTGCGTATTAAGTAATTTAATTAAATGTCTTTTATATTTTAATTTTAACTCTTGTTTTATTTTTGTATGATTTATTCCACGTCGTTGTTGAAAATCTAAATAGGTATATGTTTCTTCGGGTGCTATTTCTTTAATGTCAAATAATTTTTCTCCGGTGTATGTAATTTTTCCTTTTATTAATTGCGAAGTTGCACATTTATCTAATCTGAAATTCATATTTATTGAATCACTAAAAATTTTGGTAGTGTGTATTAATGATTGTAGTTGGTTTTTAGTTCCGGCATACAATTTTAAATCGTCCATGAATAATAAATGGTTTATTAAAATTTTGTTTTTTATATCTAGTTTATAACCAAAATTTGTTTGTTTCAGTAATGTCGATAAAGGGTTTAGTGCAAGGCAAAACCAAAGTGGACTTAAGGAATCGCCTTGAAAGATTCCTTTTTTTATAGTGATTGTAGTAGGAATTGGATATTTGAGTTTCAGTATTACGTTCCAATTTATCATGCAACTTTTGAGTAGATTTATTACTTGCACATTTATTTTATAATGTTCTAGGACGAATATTAACCAGTTATGAGGAACAGACTCGAAAGCCTTTGAATAGTCTATATAACAAGTGTTTAGATTACGATTTTTTATTTGAGCCTGTTTCATGATAAAACTGTCAATAATTAGTTGGTGTTTACATCCTAGTGATTTTTTGTACAACCTTTTGTTCAATTGCTATAATGTTGTTGGTTTCACAATGTACGTAAATAGCTCGAGAAACTAAAGATGTTAGTAATTTATAAATTGTATTTAAACAAGTAATAGGTCTATAGTTGTTTGGATCTGTGGGATCGCCTTTTTTGAATATAAAATATGTGTGCCCTGTAGTTAATTGTTGGGGTATACCTTGAGATCCTTGCAGCAATTGATTAAAAGCAGTGGCAAATACTTCATGAGTTGATCTAAATTTTTTTAACCAGAAATTTTGAATTTGGTCAGGTCCAGGTGTTTTCCAATTTCTCTGATTTTTAAAATATTTGTAACATCATTTTCATTAAAGATTGGTAACGCCATTTCATTTAAATTATTTGCATCTTTTAAATGTTCTAACCAGGATGCATTTAAGTCAGTTTCTGAAGATACACTCCAATTTAAATTGCAGTGATGTGCAACACGTTGAGAATCCATTTCAAAATTTGTGCTCTTTTTTCTTCAAATACATTTCGAAAAAATTTGTTTGGTTTTAATGAATTGTTGATTTTGAATTTTTCTTTTGGTAATTTTGTTATATCGACGAAGTCGGCTACCTTTTGCTTTTGCTTTCTGACGTAGTTCATCTTTATATTCAATTAGTTTTTGCATTATGTGTGGAGATTTATCATCAACTTTGATTGATATAAGTATATTTTTAATTTTGTTGTTCACTTTGCGAGTTCTAATTTCTTGTAAGTATTGGGATATAACGTCAGCTTTACCTCTTATGTAATCAATTTCTTTTGTAATACGAAATTTCCAGGCAGGATAGTTATTTTTTGGACTATCTAAATTTCTTTTAGGCTTAATTGTTAAGTGTTGTTGGTTAAGTTGTATTACTGTAACTGCTGCTGCGTATATGGTAAATGAAATCCGTAGTAAATCTGTATCATCTTTTAGCTGATTTTTTAAAATTGTATCTACTTGTTCGATTATATTTGAAGTCTCTGGTTTGTAAATTAGGACAGGTAAACTATGTCGTTCAGAAAAATTTATGTTTTCATATAGTTCTAAATTTTTTATAAATTCTTCTCTAAAATTTTGTTGAATATTTGGAGTATATCTTGCATTTTCTGAAATTGAAAGGATGATTTCGGCATCATCATACATTTGGTTTAGTGAAAGAATATTTCCAATTTCACGACGAATGCATGATAATTCGGAAGGTGTTAGATATCCTTTTCTTAGAATAACGTTTTTTCTGTCTGCAACATTTTGTTCGCTTAATTTCAATTCAGGATGTCTTTTGGTGAATTCGCTATATATCTTTTTTCTCCATCCTGGAAGAGGTAAATCTTCACATTGGTTAACGTAATAGTATGATTTCATTATGTCACTATTTAAGATTTTAGACCACTTAATACGTGTATGCTTATATTTAACAGCAGCTGTTTCTGTATCTGTAGAGAGCGAGCTATTAAAATTAAGAGCAATTGTGTTTGTATTGGATCCTCTAGTTATTTTGGTCGTTAGTTTAGATTGTGGCGCATTGTTTGTATGTTGTGTTGGCGAGTTTCATTAGCAGCATTTGAACAAGTAGTCAAATGCGAGCCTATGAAACAGTTATCATTTATGTCTGATTTCTTCGAACTAATATTATTAGTAACTTTAGCACTTGTTCCTACCTCTGTTTTGTCCTTCTCGGTATAATCCAATTCCTTTTTCTATAAAGTTAATCAGTCTATTATCTTTTGGATATTTGTATAGAACATTTTCATGACTTCTGTTTGAAGTTTCACATGTAAGTGACAGTTTATTATTAATGTCAGAGCTGTTATCACAAATGTCATTAATTACAAAATTGGACATTATTCGTAAAATGTTGTAGAATCTTCTAAACTATAAGTTTATCGCTTGATATAATCTACGAATTTTATATATAGCGTAATTTTTATTTTGATTTTTTCTTGTGGAATTAGAAAATAGGACTTCAAATAGTAGACAAGTAATGCATGTGCAGAGGTAGTCGTTATTTTTTTTTACTTCCTCTAAATAATCAAGTTTGGTCATCTTTCCAGCATCATCGACGACGTCGAAACGTCTCCGCGTGCCGGTCCGAAGACCTCACTAAATCATTCAATCGGTAGTAGCGACGGGCGGTGTGTACAAAGGGCAAGGACGTAATCAACGCGAGCTTATGACTCGCGCTTACTGGGAATTCCTCGTTCATGGGGAACAATTGCAAGCCCCAATCCCTAGCACGAAGGAGGTTCAGCGGGTTACCCGGTCCACTCGGACAGGGAAGACACGCTGATTCCTTCAGTGTAGCGCGCGTGCGGCCCAGAACATCTAAGGGCATCACAGACCTGTTATTATTATTATTATTATTATTATTATTATTATTATTATTATTATTATTATTATTATTATTATTATTATTATTATTATTATTATTATTATTATTATTATTATTATTATTATTATTATTATTTTGTACTTCCTTCAACCTCCGTTTAGCTTATTGTACTTTTCTTGTTCTACGTTGTAATTTCACTTTAATAGGTTTCTTTATCACGTTAGACCCTAAATTAAACAGTTTTGCATACAATAATCAATTTAAATATTTAAAGCAATTTCTAACCCACCGTTTTAGATTTCTCGCTGCATCTGTGTACCTATAAAATAATGGCTGAAGGTCATGTATTTTTCGTACATAAAAAGCAATGTAATTCATGAAGAGTGCCACTTCTTTACGAAGCGTATTATTATTCTATGCTGTTAATACACACAATTATGTATTTGCATTCCAAATGTGGATTACTCTTATCACTATTATATATATATATATATATATATATATATATATATTGACGTGATAAGGGGTCACGAGAAGTTATTGAAGCCTAAATTCTACAAATAAATCCCACCAGGATGTAAAAGAATCCGGAAGAAGTAGAATTTTTCGTAAATTCATGGTTACCCCCTCTATAATACAAGCGTACTTCTATTCAGTTATGTACAAGCAAAGAATGCAACTGCGCGTGTATAAATAATCATCCTGTACGATATAAACGTATTGTAAATAAATAGTAAATAATGTAAACTGTATATGTATAATAATTTTTAAGATACCTTAAAGACGCATTCAATGCGAACGCAATTCGATCATTTTAAGATAAACACAAGGCCATTTACCTTCACTTATTAATTATCAATACATTTTTGATAAAAATGCTTTTCAGTTGCTGTAAATAGCATAAAATAGTGCTAGCTTTACGCATTTAGCATAAATTCATTAGAGTTTAAACTAATTACCCTATGTATTATTTAAATTCAATTAAAATAAAACAAACATGTTTTCGTATTTTCCAGAGATATTGATAAAAATACGTCAACTTCGTTGAACTTATTAATAAATAAACGTTTATTCCAAAAATCGGCCCTATCAATGTAAGAACCAATTAGATTTACAGCCGATACAAATTGATTATCTTTCGCATTAGTATGCGACGCCACAATAACCGTATATGCGTTAGAGTAGGACCAGCAACGCACGTCACTAATAACTGGAACGAGGTAATAAAAATCAACAATTTTGAATGCTAATGAGGATTTTCCAAAATATTATGTAAGATAGGCGTTTATTATATAGAATGGAATTGTGTCAATACTAGGTTCTACTAGGTTCTAGAAAATAAATAATTTGTATATATAAGGAAGCGTTTATTAAAAACATTGATTCATAAATTCGATGGCGAAATGTTATTTTAATTTAAGTCACGAGCTGTTGCTTTGCGAAGATGATATTTCAAGTATGCAGTAAGCATACTGTAATTTGGTAATTACGATGTTAGAATGAATAAAGAAGTGATGCTTTAAACGTATCCTGATGTTTAAAAAAAATGGAAGTTATTAAATTTAATTATATACAATGAAGATGGGAAATGCTTGTATATAAAAAGCTATTAAAGTTTTTATTGAATAATCACACCCAGGATGCACATTAGTTTCTAGATGGAGATTTTATGCATCATCCGGTGAGCTGATTTGGACGTCAATTTAAAATAAGAAGATATTTAATTACGAGTAGGAGAAAAAAGTGCTTCGTGGATTTTTGCAAGTATTAATCGTTTGTAACTGATATATGAATTGTGTCATTTAGTTAAGATAGAATAAGTTTCAATCATTTAATTTTTGTAAGAATCGCTACCAGGAAAGCTTGTATTCAGAGTTCAAAACACTCTGACTTTCTAATAGATTATCTATCAAGGATTTTTTGGCCAAAACAAACCTTACAAGCGTGAGAATCATAACTAGGTAAATTATCCATAAAAAGAAATTTAATTCTGTAAAATTAAAATAAGGTAACCAATATTTTTATAATTAAGTAAATAAGCAAATTATAGAAATAATTTGATGTTTGACACAAACGATGTTATAAATGTTCCATTTGCTTCTGTATGAGAAAAAATATTTTATATTGTATAAATGCTTTAATATTGCTATTTGATTTCATTTTTAAAAACTCCAACATTTCCATTGAGCTAGCCAGACAAAGTCAGAAAGGAATGTAAGTCAACATTTTCAAGTTTTACAATTTGTTGCAACTGTTTCACAGCACACTTCTTTGGTGATCTACAACAAGGGGCGTTGTCACAGCACACTTTTAGTGACGCCACTTTTAGTGATACCACGCACAGGGTGAACGACGATAGAACAGAAAATTTTTACTCACTCCTCTCCAACACTCTATACACCTGAATAAGACAAACGAAATTCACCAAAAATTGTAGAATGAACTAAATAAAATTTTTATCATATTACAATTTACAAATCTACGCCTTTTTTAATATCATTTACCTTTTATAGAACTTTAAAATCGAAATTAATATAAATATTTTTATTGAATTAGCCCTTTACAAAGATTGTAAGTTTTTACACATTTTTAAAGCAGTTAGAACCAGCAAATGAAACGTATCTTACTACGAATAGTTTCGTTGAACGCTTAAAGAAATATTCTCTTCTTTAAGCACAATTTTAGGTAGCAACCAAATTTTTATTGACCTTTGCACTATATTTTAATTTCATGCAAATTTTAAGCTCATTTCTGAATACACAAATCACGTAAAATTACAAATGCAACGTGCTATAAATTGAATAAATAGTTCATACCTAATAGTCCTCCTGGTTTTTCTTGCTGGAGTTTCCTGGCCCCAAATTTCCACTTGTTCTGGAACTTCCAATAATTCAGCTTAGAAATCACTTTTAATTATTATCCAGTAGCTTAGAGTATTAACCAGTAATATAGAGTCGTTTGCCAGTAACTTAAGAGTATTAATCAGTGACTTAGAGTTTTCACAAGCAACTTAGAGTGTTTAGCAGCAAATAGGGCCTAAATTAATAATATCGAAAGATTTTTATTTGTATTAATTATTTCTAGACTTACGTCTATATCAACGGCAAAACACTATATAAATGTTTTCAACACGCACTCTACTGTTTATATTATTATACGCTTGAACTTTGTTAAGTTTTACTACTAAAATTATCAACTTTTACTAAAACCTTTATTCACGAGTAGTACTACAGTGCGGCTATGGACCCGAAGTAGGTCAGTAGATCCAACTAATCCAAAGTCAATGCGACTATGGACCCAAAGTAGGTCAGTAGGTTAAACCAAAGTAGGTCAGCAGATCAACTGGTCCCAAATCAATGACTATGGACCCAAAGTAGGTCAGTAGGTCAAACTGGTTCCAAAGTCAATCTGACTATGAACCCAATGCAAGTCAATCGACTAAAAACATTGTGAATATGGACCTAAAGTAGGTCATTCAACTAAAAGAGTGCAATACTTTGTCCCAAGGTCAATGCGACTATGGACCCAAAATATGTCAATCGACTAAAAGCAACGTGACTATGGACCCAAAGTAGGTCATCCAACTGAGATTGTAATACTTTGGTCCCAAAGTGTATGCAACTATGAACCCAATGTAGGTCAATGTTCGACGCTTTTAAAAAATAACAAGTCGTGGTTATTAAATTGCAAGTAATGTGAAATGAAAACAAACGAAAAAAGAACACAATGTATTTTTCTTTATTGTAATTTATAATATATATATATATATATATATATATATAATTATATAATATAATATTATGTATTTTAGAATAAACATACTATAATTCACTTAAGTTGTTTATATCTTCGTTTTCCAAATGAGCAAGCCTCCCAAATAAAGAACAATTCTAACTCACTCTAAACTTCCTTCTTTCAGCATTAAACTTTTCGCTACCTTTTTAACTCGCTCCAAACTTTCATTTCTGATTTGTTTACAGAACACTCACAACTACAACTCTGAACGGTAAAATATTACCTTATCAGTTCTGTGAGGGCTGTCATCTTCATTTTTGACTTGACGCTTCAGAAACTGTGGTACTAGTCGCCGTCGTTTCTGGTTGTCCTTCTACTTGTTCACTAAGAAATTCAGATAAAGATTAGATCAAGTAAATGCATTAAGAGAATTAAATCTTTATTAAGCCAACGAATACATACTGTATTACTTCGGGTGTCATCAGGTCGTACATTGCAATTGGCGGGTCTGCCCACGGAGCCAACGATTTTTTTCAGATCTTTATTTGCATTGACTATAAACTGCTCAATAATTTTAACCCGACCACCATTATTATTCTTTCCTGACAAAGACAATTTTGAAAAGTTTTCATTTTTTTTATTTGTTTACAGAACACACAACTACAACTTGACAAAAAAGATCGAACGATTTTCACACATCTTGGATGTATAAAGTTATTAAACAACAAGAACGGCAGAAAATTTAACCCATGTCAGCAAGAATTCTAACGCTAATGTATTGTCTAGATAACAATTGTAGAAATATGAAATCTGCAAAAAATTTAATAAACCCAGTCATGAAGAAATTTAATGCTGACGTCCGAAGAAAAATAAATAAACCCAGACAGTAAGTAATTTAATGCTGACGTCCACAGAAAAGCAATAAATCTAGTCAGCAAAAACTTTAATGCTGATATCTGCAGCAAAATAAATAAACCTAATCAGCAAGAAATTTAACGCTCACATTCGCAGAAACAGTAATAATCCTAGTCATCAAAAAATTGAATGCTGACGTCTGCAGAAAAATAAATATACCTAATCAGCAAAAAAATTAATGCTGACATCCGTAGAAACAGTAATAAACCCAGTCATCAAGAAATTGAATGCTGACGTCTGCAGAAAAATAAATAAACTTAATCAGCAGAAAATTAATGCTGACATCTGCAAAATAATAAACAAACCCACTCGGCAAGAAATTTAATGCTGATGTCTACAAAAAATGAATAAACCCAGTCATCAAGAAATTGAACGCTGACGTCCGCAGAAAAAATAAGTAAACATAGTCAGCAAGAAATTTAATGCTGTCTGCAGAAAAACGATTGAACCCAGTCAGCACGGATGGGACTCTCAACCGTGAAAACAATTACAATTGATCAACGCAATCTAAGATTAGTTGGTTACTGGTTTTTCATAGATTTTAAACATATTAATTTCAGAAAATAAATATTGCATGAGTTCGTACCTCAGTTATAAATTATTATACCATGTTTAAAATTTTTTAAAAGTGCCGTTCATTAAGAAATGCCAAATTAATGTTGTCAATTGCAAAACCACAATTTTTTTTATGTTTATGTTCACTAATAACTGGAACGAGGTAATAAAAATCAACAATTTTGAATGCTAATGAGGATTTTCCAAAATATTATGTAAGATAGGCGTTTATTATATAGAATGGAATTGTGTCAATACTAGGTTCTACTAGGTTCTAGAAAATAAATAATTTGTATATATAAGGAAGCGTTTATTAAAAACATTGATTCATAAATTCGATGGCGAAATGTTATTTTAATTTAAGTCACGAGCTGTTGCTTTGCGAAGATGATATTTCAAGTATGCAGTAAGCATACTGTAATTTGGTAATTACGATGTTAGAATGAATAAAGAAGTGATGCTTTAAACGTATCCTGATGTTTAAAAAAAATGGAAGTTATTAAATTTAATTATATACAATGAAGATGGGAAATGCTTGTATATAAAAAGCTATTAAAGTTTTTATTGAATA
The DNA here is from genome assembly GCA_036346225.1 of Platerodrilus igneus. Classification (NCBI taxonomy): domain Eukaryota; kingdom Metazoa; phylum Arthropoda; class Insecta; order Coleoptera; family Lycidae; genus Platerodrilus; species Platerodrilus igneus. The sequence continues at coordinate 570,223 of JARFIW010001539.1, forward strand.
ATCACACCCAGGATGCACATTAGTTTCTAGATGGAGATTTTATGCATCATCCGGTGAGCTGATTTGGACGTCAATTTAAAATAAGAAGATATTTAATTACGAGTAGGAGAAAAAAGTGCTTCGTGGATTTTTGCAAGTATTAATCGTTTGTAACTGATATATGAATTGTGTCATTTAGTTAAGATAGAATAAGTTTCAATCATTTAATTTTTGTAAGAATCGCTACCAGGAAAGCTTGTATTCAGAGTTCAAAACACTCTGACTTTCTAATAGATTATCTATCAAGGATTTTTTGGCCAAAACAAACCTTACAAGCGTGAGAATCATAACTAGGTAAATTATCCATAAAAAAAGAAATTTAATTCTGTAAAATTAAAATAAGGTAACCAATATTTTTATAATTAAGTAAATAAGCAAATTATAGAAATAATTTGATGTTTGACACAAACGATGTTATAAATGTTCCATTTGCTTCTGTATGAGAAAAAATATTTTATATTGTATAAATGCTTTAATATTGCTATTTGATTTCATTTTTAAAAACTCCAACATTTCCATTGAGCTAGCCAGACAAAGTCAGAAAGGAATGTAAGTCAACATTTTCAAGTTTTACAATTTGTTGCAACTGTTTCACAGCACACTTCTTTGGTGATCTACAACAAGCGGCGTTGTCACAGCACACTTTTAGTGACGCCACTTTTAGTGATACCACGCACAGGGTGAACGACGATAGAACAGAAAATTTTTACTCACTCCTCTCCAACACTCTATACACCTGAATAAGACAAACGAAATTCACCAAAATTGTAGAATGAACTAAATAAAATTTTTATCATATTACAATTTACAAATCTACGCCTTTTTAATATCATTTACCTTTATAGAACTTTAAAATCGAAATTAATATAAATATTTTTATTGAATTAGCCCTTTACAAAGATTGTAAGTTTTTACACATTTTTAAAGCAGTTAGAACCAGCAAATGAAACGTATCTTACTACGAATAGTTTCGTTGAACGCTTAAAGAAATATTCCTTCTTTAAGCACAATTTTAGGTAGCAACCAAATTTTTATTGACCTTTGCACTATATTTTAATTTCATGCAAATTTTAAGCTCATTTCTGAATACACAAATCACGTAAAATTACAAATGCAACGTGCTATAAATTGAATAAATAGTTCATACCTAATAGTCCTCCTGGTTTTTCTTGCTGGAGTTTCCTGGCCCCAAATTTCCACTTGTTCTGGAACTTCCAATAATTCAGCTTAGAAATCACTTTTAATTATTATCCAGTAGCTTAGAGTATTAACCAGTAATATAGAGTCGTTTGCCAGTAACTTAAGAGTATTAATCAGTGACTTAGAGTTTTCACAAGCAACTTAGAGTGTTTAGCAGCAAATAGGGCCTAAATTAATAATATCGAAAGATTTTTATTTGTATTAATTATTTCTAGACTTACGTCTATATCAACGGCAAAACACTATATAAATGTTTTTCAACACGCACTCTACTGTTTATATTATTATACGCTTGAACTTTGTTAAGTTTTACTACTAAAATTATCAACTTTTACTAAAACCTTTATTCACGAGTAGTACTACAGTGCGGCTATGGACCCGAAGTAGGTCAGTAGATCCAACTAATCCAAAGTCAATGCGACTATGGACCCAAAGTAGGTCAGTAGGTTAAACCAAAGTAGGTCAGCAGATCAACTGGTCCCAAATCAATGACTATGGACCCAAAGTAGGTCAGTAGGTCAAACTGGTTCCAAAGTCAATCTGACTATGAACCCAATGTAAGTCAATCGACTAAAAACATTGTGAATATGGACCTAAAGTAGGTCATTCAACTAAAAGAGTGCAATACTTTGTCCCAAGGTCAATGCGACTATGGACCCAAAATATGTCAATCGACTAAAAGCAACGTGACTATGGACCCAAAGTAGGTCATCCAACTGAGATTGTAATACTTTGGTCCCAAAGTGTATGCAACTATGAACCCAATGTAGGTCAATGGTCGACGCTTTTAAAGAATAACAAGTCGTGGTTATTAAATTGCAAGTAATGTGAAATGAAAACAAACGAAAAAAGAACACAATGTATTTTTCTTTATTGTAATTTATAATATATATATATATATATATATATATATATATATATATATAATTATATAATATAATATTATGTATTTTAGAATAAACATACTATAATTCACTTAAGTTGTTTATATCTTCGTTTTCCAAATGAGCAAGCCTCCCAAATAAAGAACAATTCTAACTCACTCTAAACTTCCTTCTTTCAGCATTAAACTTTTCGCTACCTTTTTAACTCGCTCCAAACTTTCATTTCTGATTTGTTTACAGAACACTCACAACTACAACTCTGAACGGTAAAATATTACCTTATCAGTTCTGTGAGGGCTGTCATCTTCATTTTGACTTGACGCTTCAGAAACTGTGGTACTAGTCGCCGTCGTTTCTGGTTGTCCTTCTACTTGTTCACTAAGAAATTCAGATAAAGATTAGATCAAGTAAATGCATTAAGAGAATTAAATCTTTATTAAGCCAACGAATACATACTGTATTACTTCGGGTGTCATCAGGTCGTACATTGCAATTGGCGGGTCTGCCCACGGAGCCAACGATTTTTTTCAGATCTTTATTTGCATTGACTATAAACTGCTCAATAATTTTAACCCGACCACCATTATTATTCTTTCCTGACAAAGACAATTTTGAAAAGTTTTCATTTTTTTTATTTGTTTACAGAACACACAACTACAACTTGACAAAAAAGATCGAACGATTATCACACATCTTGGATGTATAAAGTTATTAAACAACAAGAACGGCAAAAAATTTAACCCATGTCAGCAAGAATTCTAACGCTAATGTATTGTCTAGATAACAATTGTAGAAATATGAAATCTGCAAAAAATTTAATAAACCCAGTCATGAAGAAATTTAATGCTGACGTCCGAAGAAAAATAAATAAACCCAGACAGTAAGTAATTTAATGCTGACGTCCACAGAAAAGCAATAAATCTAGTCAGCAAAAACTTTAATGCTGATATCTGCAGCAAAATAAATAAACCTAATCAGCAAGAAATTTAACGCTCACATTCGCAGAAACAGTAATAATCCTAGTCATCAAAAAATTGAATGCTGACGTCTGCAGAAAAATAAATATACCTAATCAGCAAAAAAATTAATGCTGACATCCGTAGAAACAGTAATAAACCCAGTCATCAAGAAATTGAATGCTGACGTCTGCAGAAAAATAAATAAACTTAATCAGCAGAAAAATTAATGCTGACATCTGCAAAATAATAAACAAACCCACTCGGCAAGAAATTTAATGCTGATGTCTACAAAAAATGAATAAACCCAGTCATCAAGGAATTGAACGCTGACGTCCGCAGAAAAAATAAGTAAACATAGTCAGCAAGAAATTTAATGCTGTCTGCAGAAAAACGATTGAACCCAGTCAGCACGGATGGGACTCTCAACCGTGAAAACAATTACAATTGATCAACGCAATCTAAGATTAGTTGGTTACTGGTTTTTCATAGATTTTAAACATATTAATTTCAGAAAATAAATATTGCATGAGTTCGTACCTCAGTTATAAATTATTATACCATGTTTAAAATTTTTTAAAAGTGCCGTTCATTAAGAAATGCCAAATTAATGTTGTCAATTGCAAAACCACAATTTTTTTTATGTTTAATTAGGGACGCAAAATATAAAAATTATATATATAAACAACTCGTTCGTAAGCCATATTGCAGCATCTTGACAATGACAAATTCCTGACGGTGCCTGACTCATGTGTGTTAAATGTAATGAACTTGGTTGTTATCAAAAATAAAATACAAACTGCTTTCGATGTAAACACAATTACCTACCTACCTGTATATGTTAATCTGAATTTTTATTATTTTGTTGGGAATTATATGTATAAAAGCCAATTTTTCAGTTTTTACTGAAAAGTAAATTGAATTATTTTAAATGATTTCTTGGTAAATTTAATTGATGCATTTTATATTTTACTCGCTTAGGACAATGCAGAAAACGCTTCAATTTACTGTGGTCGACTACAATTACTAAATGATCTATAATAGTGCAATTTACAATTTTCCCATAATATAAAACTCATTCAATATTAATGTATTAGTTATTAAATCGCGCTGCTTTGAATTTACATTAGGTGTTTTCTAGCAATAGGAAGATGTGCATTGCATGTATATGAATGATTGCATCAATTTTTTTCATTCTTGCTTTTTAAGAAATAACAAGTCGTTGCATGAAAAAATGGAATGCCGTTTTTGCTTCTGACTAGTTGTTCAACGAAGGCCTATTGAACTTCCGTTGGATTATATTTTGTACTTGTATTTGCATTTCCTTAGATACCTCTGCAAGCAAATGTAACTGCTATTTTTAATTATTTAAAGTTTATTGGAATGGATGCAGTATCATAAACAAGGTGACTGCCTAACTGAAGTTTTTACACAAGAACTAAATTATAATTGTTTCTGTAACAGTGCATCAAAAACAAGTTGAATGTAGATCTTAGTAAATTTAATTGATGCATTGTAAATTTTATTTGCCTAGGACAACGCAGAAAAAAATTTCAATTCACAGCGGTCGACTACAATTATTAAATTATCTATAATACTGCAATTTAAAATTTTCTCATAATCTAAAAACTCATTCAATATTAATGTATTATTTATTAAAATCGCAAACTCGATTATCTGCATGAAGTGTAAACTGAAATGTTTTTATGAAAAGGCTTCAACTTCAAAACTATCGAAGAAATAAATCTATTGAAATATGCTATGAGTTATTTAATATTCCTTATAACTGTTCTCATTTTTTGTGCTGAAATTAGAAATGTGCCTGGATCTGATTGCATAGCGTTGGCTTCTACACTTTGTATAAAGACAGTACGTAACGTAGGTATTTAAGGAAATAAAAATGCAAGCAAAAATACAATTCAACGGAAGTTCAATGGACTTTCGTTGAACAAGAAACGTTTGTGGTGTGTGACTTTTGTAGTCAAATACTTCAAATTACACAATTGAAAAATTCTTTCAACGGCTTCTTAATTTTTACAGTTTATTTTTTAATTATAAGTAACGTTAGTTCTAGGATAACCACCGTAATATTTTTAATACTGGTTTTAAAAATTTATGTACCTAGTGGCAAGCAGTAACGGCATTCTATTTTTTTTTCGTGCAACGACTTGTTATTTTTTAAAAGCGAGAATAAAAAAATGGATGCAATCAGTCATATACATGCAATGTACATCTACCTTTTACTAGAGAACACTTAATGTAATTCAAAGCCGGCAAACTTGAATTAAGCCGCCTAAACGGTTCCCTTACAGAGTGTAGAATTGCATCACGCACCATAAGGATTTCCATGTTAAATTTCGAATGTTCAAATATTGGCTCCCCAAATTATTTTAGAGAAAAAATGTAAATATGTTTCTTGTAGAGAAAAAAATACTGAATACAACGATATCATCACTTATTTTTCTACTTTGCATACAAGGGTTAAATTGAAAAATTACTATTTTAGCAAAAATAGGTTATGACTTGGAATTATTGAAACAATGGTAGTGTTTCAATCACAAATTTAAACGTATTTAAAGTAGTTATAAGAAAGGGAAATACAATTTCGACGTTAATATGCATTGTCTAAACGCAAAAGTGTACTTAAAATACGTCTAAATTTGCGGATAAAACATTATCAGTGTTTCAACAATTACAAGTCATAACCTATGTTTGTTAAAATAGTAGTCTTAATTTCCTTAGTTTTAACCCTTGTACGAAAAGTAAAAAAATAAGTAGTGATGTGGTTGAATTCGGTATTTGTTTCTCAACAAGAAACATATTTACACTTTTCACTGAAATAGTTTGGGGAGCCAATATTTGAATATTAAAAATTTAACATGGAGATCCCTATTGCGCCTGATCCAATAATTCTACACCTGGTAGCTTTAAGTCCTTCACATTACCACGAAACGGCATAACCAAGCTCTCAGGGTCTCCGCTTTAATAAAGTTTATTTTTTAGGCGTATCTGTTAAAAGAACGTGTAGTTGTTTCACGAACAGGCCTAACTGCAGACTATGAGTTGTGTAAATAATATTTGTACATTTGCACTATTACATCGAGGATTAAATGAAGAAGCAAGGAAGCCTCTTTATGGTAACGTTTTTCAGTAAAGTCAATAAAGCAATAAATATTATGTCTGTCTGTCTGTCTTCCTGTCTGTCTGTCTGTCTATCTTGAAAGTAATCAATTAATACTTCACTGATTATCATGTTTTATTCAATAGAATTAACATAATATACATGAAATTGTAAAACATATAATAATATAGTATTATAAATTGTAGTAGTAGTAGTAGATTATTCATCAATATACATATATATATATATATATATATATATATATATATATATATATATATATATATATATATATATATATATATATATGTTTATATACCAAATTTATAAAAATGTTTAACTTTTAGGTATTGTTTGAAGCTAAATTTGTTACATATTATATAAATAAATAACAAATAATTACTGACTAGCTTTACAAAATTTGTATAGCATTAAAAAGTGGATTATACTTTACTAATCTATCATGTAGTACGAGACAGTAACGAGATGTATTTGCAGGAACATTTTTATTTGTTTCAAATTCCAACCTAATGCAACAGTACCGGATTTGAGTGCTTCGTTTTGTCTAGAACAATCTATCACAGCAAGTGGCGCTACATTTCTAAATTCTTCAGGGTTTAAAAGCGAGAATGAAAAAATTGATGCAGTCAATCATATACATGCAATGCACATCTATCTATTGCTAGAGAACACCTAATATAAATTCAAAGCGGCGCGATTTAATAACTAATACATTAATATTGAATGAGTTTTAGATCATGAGAAGATTTTAAATTGCACTACTATAAATAATTTAGTAATTGTGGTCAACCGCTGTGAATTGAAACTTTTTTCTGCGTTGTCCTAAGCGAGTAAAATATACAATGCATCAATTAAATTTCCCAAGAAATCATTTGAAATAATTCAATTTACTTTTTAGTAAAAACTGAAAAATTGGCTTTTATACATTTAATTCCCAACAAAATAATAAAAATTTAAATTACTATACACAGATAGGTAGGTAATTGCGTTTACATCGAAAGCAGTTTGTATTTTATTTTTGATAACAACCTAGTTCATTACATTTAACACACATGAGTCAGGTACCTTCAGGAATTTGTCATTGTCAAGTTGCTGCAATATGTTTTACGAACGAGATGTTTATACATATAATTTTTATATTTTGCGCCCCTAATTAAATATAAAAGGAATTGGCAACATTAATTTGGCATTTCTTAATGAATAGCACTTTTAAAAAATTTTAAACATGGTATAATAATTTATAACAGAGGTACGAAATCATGCAATATTTATTTTCTGAAATTAATATGTTTAAAATCTATGGGAAACCAGTAACCAGCTAATCTTAGATTGCGTTGATCAATTGTAATTGTTTTCACGGTTGAGAGTCCTATTCATGCTGACTGGGTTCAATCGATTTTCTGCAGAGAGCATTAAATTTCTTGCTGACTACGTTCATTTATTTTTTCTGCGGACGTCAGCATTCAATTTCTTGATGACTGGGTTTATTCATTCTTTGTAGACATCAGCATTAAATTTCTTGCCGAGTGGGTTTATTTATTACTCTGCAGATGTTAGCAGTAAATTTCTAGCTGATCAGGTTTATTTATTTTTCTGCAGACGTCAGCATTTAATTTCTTGATGACTGGGTTTATTACTGCCTCTGCTGATGTCAGCATTAAATTTCTTGATGACTGGGTTATTACTGTTTTGCGGATGTCAGCATTAAATATCTTGCTGATTGGGTTTATTTATTTTTCTGCAGAAGTCAGCATTCAATCTTGATAACTGGGTTTATTATTGTTTCTGTAGATGCCAGCGTTAAATTTCTTGCTGATTTGGTTTATTCATTTTTTGGATATATCAACGTTAAATTTCTTGCTGTCTGGGTTTATTACTTTTTTTGTGGAAGTCCGCATTAAATTTCTTTATGACTGAATTTATTAAATTTTCTGCGGATTTCATATTTCTACAATTGTTATCTAGATAATATATTAGCATTAGATTTCTTGCTGGCATGGGTTGAATTTTCTGCCGTTCTTGTTGTTTAATACCTTTATATACCCAAGATGTGTGATAATCGTTTGGTCTTTTTTGTCAAGTTATAGTTGTGTGTTCTGTAAACAAATCAAAAAAAAGAAACTTTTTCAAAATTGTTCTTGTTAGGAAGGAATGATAGTAGTGGTCGGGTTAAAATTATAGATCAGTTTGTCAATGCAAATGAAGTGCTGGAGAAAGTCATTGTCTCCGTGGGTAGATCCGACAATTGCAACGGCCGACCAGATGACACCCGAAGTCATACAGTAAGTATTCGTTGGCTTAATATAGATTTAACTGTTTTAATGCATTTACTTGATCTAATCTTCATCTGAATTTTTTAGTGAACAAGAAGAAGAACAACCAGAAACGAATGCGACTAGTTTTACGGTCTCTGAGGCGTCAAGGATGAAGGTGAGAGCCCTCACAGAACCGATAAGGTAATATTTTACCATTCAGAGTTGTAGTTGTGAGTGTTCTGTAAACAAATCAGAATTGAAAGTTTGGAGCGAGTTAGGAAGGCAGCGAAAAGTTTAATCCTGAAAGAGAAAAGTTTGGAGTGAGTTAGAACTGTTTTTTATATTTGGGATGCTTGCTGATCTGGAAAACGAAGATATAAATAACTTATGTGAATTATGTTATGTTTATTCTAGAGTACATAACATTATATTTTCTAATTATATATATATATATATACAATATATGTATATATATATATACACAATGTACTTTTCTTTATTGTAATTTATGAAATATATATATATATATATATATATATATATATATATTTCATAAATTACAATAGAGAAAAGTACATTGTGTTCTTCTTTCGTTTGTTTTCATTTCACATTACTCGCGATTTAATAACTACGACTTGTTATTCTTTAAAAGCGTCAACCATTGACCTATATAGGGTTCATAGTCGCATAAATTTTGAGACCAAGGTACCACACTCTCAGTTGGAAGACCTACTTTGGGTCCTTAGTCACGTTGTTTTTAGTTGATTGACCTACATTGGGTCCATAGTCGCATTGACCTTGGGACAAAATATTACACTCTTTTAGTTGAATGATCTACTTTAGGTCCATAATCACGTTGTTTTTAGTCGATTTACCTATATTAGGTCCATAGTCATATTGACTTTGGGACCAGTTTAACCTACTGATCTACATTGTGTTTTATGGTCGCATTGACATCGGGACCAGTTTGACCTACTGACCTACTTTGGGTCCATAGTCACATTGACCTTGGGACCAGTTGGACCAACTGACCTACTTTGGGTCCATAGTCGCATTGTATTACTACTTTCACGTAATATCTTCTTTCAGAATAGGACCGTCGGCGCGTGGATTATAAAATAAATATTCTTTATTTGCTTCGCTAGTTTTGTAGAATCAAGTTACTTCTCGAATATTCCACGCGTTTCCATTGGTTGACAAACGCTATCAGTTGTTCGTACGTGGAAAAGACGTTTTAATTTTGGTTATGTCCGCAATCTGTTGGATTTTGAATGATATGTACGTTCTAAATTGCACGTATATTGGAACTTTTAACAAATGGTGCTAAATATGGCATTTTATGTACGTTCAAAATTGCATATATTACCGTCGCCTCAAATATCCATACTTTATGAGGTATGCTTGCTTTTAATGTTTACTATTACAAACTGTTATAAATTACACGCATTTATTAATTTCTTTATGCAAATGCGTTTAGATTGAAAGAAATCTTATTCCACGGCAATTTTTCTTCAAATATGTTGAATTTGTATTTGTTTTGAGCTTAAGAATGTTTTTAAATGTTCTAAGATGATTGGATTGCTTTAACAATTATTTATTTTAATAAAATGTAGTAAGGTTATTACGGAATAAGCTTCCTTTAATTAATTGTAGCTTGTTGTTGGTTTTATACGGGGTAACTTGTATTTGCTTTTCTATAATGGATGAATTATGTACATTTTTGGATTTAAATGTTTGGTTTTTTTGGTTTTTATGATATTTACATAAAGTATCCCTCCTTTGTGACCTTATAACCTTATAATCATAGCAATATATTGAATAAGATCTTGGTATTCTTGGGTGAATTGCTTAAATAACAAAGGGCTTTAATTAATTTTCTTTTATTTACTATACTAGTTTCGGAGAACTTGTCCCCTTCGTCAGAAGCTGAAATAGTGCATGATAGTTAAAATAATAATTGGACAATAATTACTTACTTTAGTAAAAGCGTAAAAATGCCTCAAAAGCAACTGGCAGTGTTTAAAATTTACAGTTTAAAAAGTATACATTCGTTTGACATCTATAAATTTGGAAATCAAAATGACGTATGTCTTATTTTGAATATCGTAAACTATATAATTTTTGGGATTATAATACTATTCATAAAACTTATTTAATAATTCGATTGAGCGATGTTTGAGAAGTAAATAAACTAGATGTTTAATATTATAAAAATAAAATAAATTTTAGAAATAAGAATTCTTTATTTGATTTTTAAAAAAAAAATTAATATTGGTATAATGAGGAATAAATGTTACAAATTATCTGTTACGTTCAATTTAACCCGACTGAATATTTTCGTTCCATTTCCGACTTTCTCAAATTTCTCCGACACTTCCACCTTGACAGTTTAGACAACTACCTGTTATAAGTGACGCTCCTAATCAAATATTACAATTTCGTAATCCACTTTGTACATTTTATTCTAAATCTACAATAGTTCGTTAGTCAACCACTTTACTTACACCTTGATATCGATACATTATCGCAACGTCTTAATTCATACTAGTGCTGTTTTCAACACATGCTACACGTTTTGAATAGTTTAGAAGTTTCTTTCACATTTGGTTGTTAATTTGATAATGCGCTTATCGCGTTATTAAACATTCCTTCCCGACAATTTAAAAGTGTAAGAACATATTACTCAATATTACTTTACAAAGAAAAAAATATTTGCACCAATTCCGTTCTACGCTTATCCTTCTGATTCTTCCTTTCTGAAATACAGAGTATACAAGGATTGGATTATACGCGTGCTTTGGTTACCGCTTGTTATTTCTACCGCCAACTACTTGGTTTTACTTTTGCTGTCTATATTATTGGTTTACTCCCTTGGTTATTGGTTGCTGTCCCCTGCTTCCGAGGTACTGCTTGGGTTGCTGCCATACTGTTTAATTACACACCACCTTGGTTGTTTCACTTCTAGCACGGATTAATTTTGGTCAGATTAGTATATGGCGTTATGATAATTACATCTATACTGGGACTTTTGATACCAGTAGAAGGAAAACATATAACTTCAGAGTATTTACGTAATTTAATTGGATGTGTACTAAATTCCTATCCTATTTATTCTAATATATACACACATTTACAACAGCCTGGAGCGTATCATTTGATGTATCTGTTTAGTTATGACACACGTTAGTAAACCCTTCCTCGCCACGCAAACATGACATGGATAACATTGGACTAAGTGAAATATCTTTAACTGTTTAATAGTAGAAATTTTATTCTAAAAACAATATTTTACACCGGCGCTGACAGTACAAATATTTTATTTATTACTTTAGTGTTGCAGTATACTATGTAAAGCAATGCTTCTTGAAAACGTTTTCATTTGCGTATTATGCTACAATTCTAGTTATTAAACGTAAATCTCAATATTACATATTTGCTTTGATTCACTTGATTACCTGAAAGTGACTAAAAGTGTTTAGCGTTTTGATAAACTGTAAATATATGTCTATATTATTGGGGTTTTTTTATTACTTTGGTGGAGATAATAAAATGTTTACTAGACAGACTAACGCTCTGTCCTAATCATTTCATTACTAATTATTACATAGTTGTCTTTATTTCAACATAGCGATTTGTTTTGTTCGATTTATTGGATACTGCTCATCCCAATCTCCGATTGGTCTAGCCCGGCAAATCTTTTCGGTAGCGTTACCAGTAACTAAGGTAATAATATTGGCAACATATCTATGTCGGTTTTTGAGTTTAAACTGTTTTTAATTTTGTTAACATAATATGATTCTAAAAATAATCTTTTTTATAGTTGATTCAATTTCTAAAATGGTAACTTCTTAGAATTTTGGTTGATGACCAGTTGTATGTATATGTGTGGATAGTTTACATGAGGTTTTACCTAAATTTCCATCACTTTTATGTTGAGCCAGCCTTTTAATATATTGTTTATATTCTATATTTTAATGTTGAAGTGGTATTAATCTTGTGTTGAAGAGAATGATTTGAAAATTTATATATCGGCCAGAGTTAGTAGGTTTTTGATACCAATTAAATAAAATATGGTTGTTATTGTCTCGGGTTACTAATGTATCTAGAAATGGTATTTGTTGATTAATTTCTATTTCATGAGCGAATTTGAGGTGTGTATTATACTTATTAAGTTTCAACAATTGTTTGAATCATATTGTAAGGAACGCAGCAAAAGATGTTATCTACATTTTTATTATAAAGGGAATGACAAATGGCAATGTTGGAATTATGGTTTCAATAAGTTCATCTATTACAATCTGTGAAAGTATTGGCGATAATGGTGATCCCATTGGGGTTCCAAAAATATGAAGATAGGAGGTATTTTGAAATGAAAAATAAATGGTACCAAAAACTAGTGTTAGTAGTAATCCAAGACAATAACAACCATATTTTATTTGATTGATATCAAAAACCTACTAACTCTAACCGATATATAAATTACTTTTCAAATCCTTCTCATCAACACAAGTTTAACAAAATTTTAGCATTGAAATATAGAATTAAGAAAATCTCATATCCACAATTTCTCCAAAAAAGTTTAATTAAAATTACAGAGAGTTTTTATTAATAATGGCTTTTGGAAATATCTTATTAATAAAATTTTATATCAACATCAGGACAATAACCATACATATCAAATACATCCATTGGAACCCCATACTTACAAAATCATTCTATTTATTCAAAAATTATCCCCACAAATTCTACACACGTTAAAGAAAGAAAACACAAAAATAGCTTATAAATACACAAAATTGCTAAGTCTTTTATTCGATAAGTTGAAAAATAAAACTCCAAAATGCTACTTAGCCATACTATTTATAGTATTGGATGCTCTCGTGGAGGCACTTACGTTGAACAGTTTAAACAATATATTAAAAGTGATGAAAAGTTAAGCAAAACATTATGTAAACTATTCACACATATACATACAACTGGTCATAAATCAAATTTCGAAGACGTTACCATTTTAGAAATTGAACCAAACTATAAAAAAGATTATTTTTAGAATCATATTATATTAACAAAGTTAAAGACAGTTAACACTCAAAAATCGATAGAGATAATTTAATTAACATTTATTTTTTATTATATTGTTGCGAGCTACTATTAGGCAACCCGTCAAACACACAAGCGTTGTAGGGTCTGCATAGTTTCCAGGATTCTAGAATGGTTCTAGCAATCAAACACACAAAACGCCACCAGCACTGTTCATTCTCGCCAGACCTGGAAGGTTCTCGTAATTACCAGAAGATGAGTCATATCCTTAAATCTGAGTATATATAAGACCGCTGAGAAATGCAAGGGCCAGTCTATACTAGAATGTCTAATATAAATTATATCGTGTACAGTAAACGTAGTTGAGCTTTTAGGAGTTCAAGAATTTATACATAAATGATATATGCTGTGTCTAATGTACATGCAGCTTGTAGTATACATAAATAAATAGAAGTGTATAAACAAATAGTTGTGTTAGTGTTGTTAATGGACATATGGTAAAGAAGTTAGTTTAAGAAGATATTACTGCTTATAATTTCATTAGTGTAATAGTGCTTCATTGTTAAGTGGACTGAAAACATATATGAATAAGGCATATACTGTTGATTAGACTTGTGAACAGTGAGTAATAAAGACGTTCGTTATTACTTGTTTTAAATTAGAGAAACGCGGTAGTAGTAACCCGTTACACTGGTGTCAGCCTGTGTGGGGTATATAGTGATTAATTTAAAACACAAGTCTAAAGACATTTAAGTAGTTTGTATATGCCAGTTACAAGAAATCAAAGTAAGATGGAGGCAGAAACTTTAATGAATTTCCTCAAGAATTTTAAATCCGGTATGGAGGAGAGGTCGGCTAAACTGGATGGGACACTAAATGAAAAGTTTACTGAAAATGCTGCAAAAATAGATGAAAGGTTTACTGAAAACGCTGAGAAAATGGAAAGGTTAAGTGAAGGTACAGCCACGTTAAAACAAAGATTAATGGAAAGTTCCATTGCATTGAAAGAAGATTTCACGGAACAGGTAAAAACAGTTGAGCAAAAGTTGGATAATAAATTGGTAAAAATGGAAGAAGATGTGATGAGGCTTCAAGAACAAATGATTTCACTAACAACGCGACCACTTGAATTACCAAGCCAAGTTGTTAATCAGAACATTCCAGAAATAAGAACCATGGAAAGAAGCGAGTCAATTCCGTCTAAATTTAAAGCAAAACCACCTACATTCGATGGTAAAACACCTTGGCCCACATATTTGAAACAATTTGAGGCTGCTGCAATAGCCAACGGTTGGTGCAACAAAGAGAAGGCTATCTCCTTAATAGTGGCCCTACGGGGGGAGGCTTTTAACATCTTACAAACGATTCCCGATCACCAGCAGAATGATTACGGCCTCTTAACATCAAAGCTTGAGATAAGATATGGAGATGCTCACCTTCAACAAGTTTACCACGCAAAAGTTAAGAACCGCTCGCAAAAGACAAGTGAAAGCCTGCAAGAATTCGAAGCTGACATCGCCAGATTAGTTAGATTGGCATACCCAACGGCACCAGATAGCTTCCTCGAACAACTTGCTGTCCAAACATTTGTGGATGGCGTTAAGGATGGCGAAACACAGCAAGCCCTAAGACTAGCACGGCCAAAAATGTTAGATGACGCACTGACTCATGCGCTTGAATTTGAAGCAGCTAAGCAGGCGTCACACAGGATGAGTCACATAGTTCGGTCTGCATTAGAAGAACCTGAGCAATCGCAGAACAGCATAGATGAAATAATAAACCGTGTGTTTGAAAAGCGAAAAGCGGAGAGGCTGAAAAGATTACGACCGCGGAGATGGCGTCTGCGATGCTGGAGCTGCGGTGAAGTTGGTCATATGCAGAGACGCTGTACTCAACCAAAGAAACAACCGGTTGCGCCAAAGCAGGTCAATGTAAGGGGCGAACTTCGACAGCACAGCGTAGTGCCCCGGAGATTATCATCCGTGCTGCATCGTCGGTGGAAAGTCTGGACAGCATTTATATCGATGGTAAAATTAATGGTAGGGTTGTCCGATTACTTGTGGATACAGGAGCGACAAAAACTATTGTGAGACCAGATTTGATTGGTCGTGGAAAAGTGCTACCTGTATCGGTGTGCCTCCGAACGGCAAGTGGTGAGAAGATTTGTACTCATGGAGAGACTGCCGTTATGTTGACAATTGGGGACAAATTAATTAATCATCGAGTGTTGGTAGCCGAAATTACAGAAGAAGTGATCTTGGGAATGGATCTCATGAGAGAATATGGGTTTCATGTAAACATGAAAGAAAATGTGCTACGGATAGATGATGATGAGATTCCATTTCAAGGTAGGAGTAACCGGACGATGCAAGTTCGAATGATTTTGCGATATGAAAATACCCGAGAAGGCGGAAATGATAGTAATGGGACGCCCGGATGGTACGCTCCAAGAAGGACAAGTGTGCATGATGGAAGCAACTGAATCGGGAATGGGTCAGGAGGGATTACTGATTGGAAGAACGCTTGTAAAGTTTCGAAATATGGTACCAGTAAGGGTGCTTTTGGAAGTCCAAAAGTATACATAAATGTTATATGCTGTGTCTAATGTACATGCAGCTTGTAGTATACATAAATAAATAGAAGTGTATAAACAAATAATTGTGTTAGTGTTGTTAATGGACATATGGTAAAGAAGTTAGTTTAAGAAGATATTGGTGCTTATAATTTCATTAGTGTAATAGTGCTTCATTGTTAAGTGGACTGAAAACATATATGAATAAGGCATATACTGTTGATTAGACTTGTGAACAGTGAGTAATAAAGACGTTTGTTATTACTTGTTTTAAATTAGAGAAACGCGGTAGTAGTAACCCTTTACAATATCAATATTAAATTTTTTTATAAAAATCTCAAATGAAGAATTCTTATTTCTAAAATTTATTTTATCTTTACAATATTAAATATCTAATTAATTTATTTCTCAAAAATCGCTCAATCGAATCATTAAAAAAGTTTTATTAATAGTATTATAATCCCAAAAATTATCTAGTTTACGATATTCAAAATAAGACATATGTAATTTCGATTTCCAAATTTATAGATGTCAAACAAATGTATATTTTTTAAATTGTTAATTTTGAGCTTGATATGTTTTTATATTCTCTGTTAGTTGCTTTTGATGTATTTTTACGTATTTACTAAAGTAAGTAACTGATGTCCAATTATTAATTTAACTGTTGTGCACAATTTTAGCTTCTGACGAAGGAGACAAATTCTCCCACAACTAGTAAAGTAAATAAAGTAAAATTGACTGAAGACACTTGTTATTTAAGCAAATCACCCAAGAATACCAATATCTTATTCAATATTTATTAAATATCGCTTATTAAAGAAGACCCAGTATATATATATATATATATATATATATATATATATATTTTAATCAATTTCTGTAGTTTTCAAATTGGGATATTGTCGTCCAAAGAATGATACGATATTATTTTTGCATCAATTTATTAATATTCTAACGTTTCGGCAACGGTTGTTGCCTTTATCAAAGATACTACAAAAAAATTTATAAATGTCAATAAGGTAAAAAATCATTTTAAAATATCACAGTACTTACTTCAAATCTAATGCCAAATAATCAAAAGAACCCCAAACATGGGGATGTTGTTAAAACTTTAAAAACAGCAGACATGTAAATGACATATAAATGACATATGAACAGAGCACACCAAAGGAGTTTTTTTTTGTTTTTGTTTAAACTTAATATTAAAATATCACATCTACTTGATATAAACAGACAGCCAAGACTGAACAATATTCGAAAACCAGTCTGCATAAATTAGGTTCCATATGTACAGTTAGATTAAACAATAATATATGTTTGCAATGAGCCTTGACTTTATACAATTGGAAATAATTATGTTATCCTGTAAAGATTAGAATAAATAGGATGTAAATTTGGAGTATCTTGTCTAAGGTTAATTGAATTGTCTTCTCTATATATGTAATACGCTTCTAAAAAGATCCGAATCTTATAGTTCGTTTCGTAATCTAATATTTCTACCTCTTCGTACTTGGGGATGTGCTGGGTATTGTGTACGTGTTGTGCAAGGGCACAACTTTTCTTTCCCAATTTAGCATCTGATCTATGTTGTGTTAGACGATTTTTTAACCACTGACTCGAGTTTCCCACGTACGTTTTTTTACAGGAGCAGGTTATCTTATATATAATATTACTTCTAAGTAGTTTACTAGTATCATCTTTCAGTTTTGTAAAAGTTTCTAACTGATTTTCATAGCTATATCCTATGATAGTGTTCGGTTGTTTCAGTATTTTAGCTAGTAAGGGAGTTAGTTTTGTACAAACGGTAATTTCTTATATGTAATGATGTTAGGTCTTGAATCAGTTTTTGTTGAATAGTATTGGTGTAAATTAATTTCTTTACTAGTTGCTTAGGATATCCGTTGTTGCAAAATGTAGTTTCTAAGTATTTTAGGTTGTTTTTGAGAAACTGAGGTTCAGCTATTGATTTTATTCTGTGTTTCAAAGCTAATACTGTGTTCACCTTATGTCCGAAAGAATGATTGGAAAAGTAATTGACATCTGCCTGAGTTAGTAGGCTTTCTATACCAGTCAAATAATAATTTATTTGAATAGTCCCGAATGACTAAAGAATCTAGAAACGGAATTTTTCTTTCAATTTCGAGTTGGTGTGTGAACTTTAGATGTTTGTTGAACGTATTTAAACAGTCTACAAGTCCTTGAATCTTTTCAGGAGGGGCAGAGCAGATTATGTCATCCACATATTTCACAAGAAATATCATGTTGAAATCTATCTTCGGACATAAGGTGAACACAGTATTAGCTTTGAAACACAGAATAAAATCAATAGCTGAACCTCAGTTTCTCAAAAACAACCTAAAATACTTAGAAACTACATTTTGCAACAACGGATATCCTAAGCAACTAGTAAAGAAATTAATTTACACCAATACTATTCAACAAAAAACTGATTCAAGACCTAACATCATTACATATAAGAAATTACCGTTTGTACAAAAACTAACTCCCTTACTAGCTAAAATACTGAAACAACCGAACACTATCATAGGATATAGCTATGAAAATCAGTTAGAAACTTTTACAAAACTGAAAGATGATACTAGTAAACTACTTAGAAGTAATATTATATATAAGATAACCTGCTCCTGTAAAACGTACGTGGAAACTCGAGTCAGTGGTTAAAAAATCGTCTAACACAACATAGATCAGATGCTAAATTGGGAAAGAAAAGTTGTGCCCTTGCACAACACGTACACAATACCCAGCACATCCCCAAGTACGAAGAGGTAGAAATATTAGATTACGAAACGAACTATAAGATTCGGATCTTTTAGAAGCGTATTACATATATAGAAGACAATTCAATTAACCTTAGACAAGATACTCCAAATTTACATCCTATTTATTCTAATCTTTACAGGATAACATAATTATTTCCAATTGTATAAAGTCAAGGCTCATTGCAAACATATATTATTGTTTAATCTAACTGTACATATGGAACCTAATTTATGCAGACTGGTTTTCGAATATTGTTCAGTCTTGGCTGTCTGTTTATATCAAGTAGATGTGATATTTTAATATTAAGTTTAAACAAAAAAAAAAACTCCTTTGGTGTGCTCTGTTCATATGTCATTTATATGTCATTTACATGTCTGCTGTTTTTAAAGTTTTAACAACATCCCCATGTTTGGGGTTCTTTTGATTATTTGGCATTAGATTTGAAGTAAGTACTGTGATATTTTAAAATGATTTTTTACCTTATTGACATTTATAAATTTTTTTGTAGTATCTTTGATAAAGGCAACAACCGTTGCCGAAACGTTAGAATATTAATAAATTGATGCAAAAATAATATCGTATCATTCTTTGGACGACAATATCCCAATTTGAAAACTACAGAAATTGATTAAAAAATATTAGACTAGTCCAATTGACTAAAAAAGGAGCTCTATTTGTATATATATTGCGACTGGTGTCATCTGTTGTGCATATTATGATATTGTTTATAGGTAGGTACCATTCACAAAGATATCTAATGATTTTCTATATTAATCTTAGGAAGCACACAAAACTGACACTAGTAATGTTTCATGTGTCTAACCATGTTCTATATTTTTCGAGATGCCAAAATATATTCCTAGTCTGAAATTTTGTTCTGAAATCAATGGAGAGATGTAGTTTTTTAATTGATTTAGATAAAAATCTTATTTACTGTGTGTAGTAAATAGAATTAGTCTTTGCTCTTTAATAGTTTATATTATATAGAAATACAATACCACAAACAGGTTTACATTTTTAAAAATTATACTGCCTGAAGAGATTTGCATTAAAGATAATACTGTTAAGGTTATGTAATGCGTGCGCCATACGATTAATACATTGCAAAGGTATTACGAATAATTGATTATATAAAAGTAAAAAGTTTCCATTATACACATCTATAGTATTAAACAATTTACACTATAACTAATAATGCTCAAAGCTTGCAAAGATTATAGATTGATATAATCCTTACACCTACATGACACCCATAATATATAGAAAGGGTTTTACGTTAATTGTTAAATATTGCATAAAAGCGCTCCTTACATTATAGTTACATTTGTTAAACATGTTATTAGTATACAAAATGCTTAAGTTTGAAGGTTTTCCTCTCCTGATGTTTCTTCATCCTCACCTGTAACGATTTTCGGATTTCGAACTACCAATATAACAAAATCTCCGTGCAGAAACATCTTGTCGATAAAGCGCTCCTTGTTGACCAGCTTTGTGTTTTTCTCACCCTTTTTCACTCTGGGAATATCGGTCCACATTTCTGTTACGTTTTCTAAAATCATGTTACAATGCCTGTCAAAGGCGCGTACATGACATAATAATTTCCTGTCATTAAGAAGACTGATCAAAATTGGTGTGCGATCCTTGACCGATTCGTATATAAGCGAAAATGGTCCGGTTCTGAATTCTTCTTCTTCGGCAGTTTCTAGGCTCTCTTCGGTTGTATCTAATGTAGGCATTGGTAACTTTGAGTTTGTCATTATTGGAGCTTCTACATAGAAAAAGAAACAGCTAAAATAAATTTGTAAAGCAAAGCGTTGTACGTACCTTTCTCAGCACACTGTTCATGAACGAATGCGAAGAATTACCAACGCCCTTATAAACGCAGGCGCACATCAGAAAATCAATAAGCTTTTGGTGCACTGCGACAAAATATTACAATAAAAGCTTAGGGGTGTTAATTTAGTTTAAGATAGTTTGATACATCTGTCATTATATAGAGAGAACTGGATGCTTTGGTCATGTAGCGAATAATCAGATGTTTACATATATTTTATTATTCTAATTTTATTACAGTTCGTAATTCGTCACACTTTACACAAAACAGATTTAATTTATTAGTCTAAGAAACTTGTATTAACGTAAAATAATGCTATATTTTAATTTAATGGGTATTTTTGATATTTTAAATTCTCTGAGCTTTTCTGCTTTGAACCTGTCTAGAATTGTTACACGGTTTTTCTGTGTACTAGAAAAATATAGAAACGGATAGAGAAACAAACAGAAATGCGTGTTGAACAAAGGTTTATTTATAGTGCAGAGGTAGTGGTTTGCAAAATCTTTAATAGCGATGCAAAAAGAGATTTTTATGGTCAACCTATGGCGTAACTAACTACGACAGCGCCAGGGTGAAGGCTGATAGTAGAGTGAAATATTGATAGTCGTCTGCAATTTTTCTTCTCGCACCTTTAACGTATAATTATCTCATTACTTTTACTGCTACATTTATAAACGTTTATTATTTTAAAACAATTTTAATCCATAATTCTTTCTAAACTTATAATAGCACAAAAAATCGAATTTAACATAATAAAAAGCAACTCTTTTGATTAATTTTATTTGAAGAAAACTTTATTAAAGAAATACTGAAACAGAACAACACAGAGCTTTTTAATAAAACAAAACCATTAAAAGCAGACTAACTTGTTTTGAATATGAAAGTAATGTAATATCTTATGATAAATTAAAAAATGTTTGATAGAAATGAACAAAATTGTTGATAGCATGATGACTATAATAGAAAAAAGATATGCTATAAAATTAAATAATCTATTTTCTAAATTTAAAATTTGAGAGCTGGTATATTATTCTGTCCGAATTAATTTCATTTTTTGCAAAATTATTTTCTATGTTAAAAATAGGTAAACGTTTTAACCCTTGCTGACTATTGTTATTTCTATAATAACTTCTAAACAATGTTAATTTAGAAAATAAGTGCTCAACAATTGCTAAAAATAATAAAGGTGTGGTACACCCATCGGCTAGGTTTGTTATATTTGTGTAATTTTTACTAAAAAATAAATCTAACAAAACTGCTGAAGTTTTTAAGACATCTCTAGAAGAAGAGCAAAAATTTAGTGTTTCAAAAGCAAAATTATCAGACAAATTGCGGCATGCCTGTACATAGTTCTGAAACTGTCAGTGCGAGTAGGAGTAAGTGTTGAAACATTTTAAGCACATCAACCACATATTAGAGTTCTACAAGACTGTTTTTTATTTAGGTTGAAGCCACATCTATAATACTATAAAAACCTACTTCTTTAAATTTATCCTCTACTCGTCTACTGTATACCTGGTGTTGTTGCAGAGACCTTCATAAAAAATTTAGTTGGTTTTTGCCGTTTTCGATTAAACGATACACCAGTTCCAAGCTTGACATCTAAATATACAGCATCAAAATAAATTTTAGTGTAACTGTTGTGCAGCACAAAGCTCTTTATAGCTATATCATAATAAGGTAGATACTTCTAAAATATTACAGTTTTTTCTTCAAAATGCTTTTGAAACCCGATTCAAGCAAGTAAATATCTAAGAAAATAAAACATTATATAACGTTTTTTAAGGCGTTTACTCTCACTTTATCTTTATTGCGGCTTTTTAAAACAATTCCTGTTAACGCTTTTAAGATCTTTATAAAATTATATCGCAGAGCTACAAGACGACCACCTTGATCGATTTAGCATTTTAGCGTAATTAAATTTACAGGGCAGTCATTCAGTAATTCCCACTGCTTAATACTGTTTGAACAAATAAATTATATATACAGATTGCTAAATAAGAAACGAATTCCTTGCGTCTGTAACAAAGGTAACGTTATCATTGATTTTTGTTGATCGTCTTTGAGAATTAAACCACTCATAGTTGTTAAAATTGTTTTTATTTATGTTTCGATCCATCACCTTAGTAGAGTAATGGCAGGTCTTCCACTACCACATTTGCTCCAGCATCCACATTTGCTCCCACATCTGGACCAAATTTACATGTAAATTCCCATAAGGAGGAAATGAGGGAGATGAATCTCCTCCTGCTCTCTTCTTGCTCTCCTCCTTGCTCGAACCACCCCTTACCATTTTAATTACGTTACACCCGCATTCTTTCACCCGCGAGATAAATCTTTCTCCACGTTTCCACCCACGAGATAAACCTATCTTGTTTGGTATCAATTAATATTAGAATTTTGTCAGCTACCCGAATCTCTAAGAATTTTTTAGATTGCATCATCCCCCAGGGAGCTACCCTCATTTTAAGATTTCTTACCTGTTGCGATTTCTGACCGACCGCATAAATTTTTTTATACATGCAATACATTAAATTAGTCTAAAATGTTACGCAGAATTCGAATCTGTAAACAGATTTGAAATCGGACCACGCCCTGCAAAGTTATACCCTTTTAAAGTCCTGAACTTCTAAATTTTGCTCTTTGCTCTATAAGCAAACCTAACAAATAGTTTTCTTCGTCTATCCATTGCATCTTTCGAGATAAACCTATCTTGTTTGGTATCAATTAATATTAGAATTTTCTCAGCTACCCGAATTTCTAAGAATTTTTTAGATTGCACCATCCCCAAGGGAGCTACCCTAATTTTAAGATTTCTTACCTGTAGCGACTTTTGAGCGTTCTTATAAATTTTTTTAGTCATGCGATACATTAAGTTAGCTTAGAATTTTACGCAGAATTTGAATCTGTAAACAGATTTGAAATCGGACCACGCCCTGCAAAGTTACACATATACCCTCTGCGAGATAAATCTTTCTCCACATTTCCACCCACGAGATAAACCTATCTTGTTTGGTATCAATTAATATTAGAATTTTCTCAGCTACCCAAATTTGTAGGAATTTTTTAAATATCATCATCTCTAAGGGGGCTACCCCCATTTTAAGATTTCTTACCTGTAGAGACTTTTGAGCATTCTTATAAATTTTTTATACATGCAATACATCTTCTTAGTCTAGAATTTTATGTAGAATTCGAATCTGTAAACAGATTTAAAATAGGGCCACCCCTTACCATTTTACACACACCCTCTAAATTATAAATTTCCTGCGGCTCATGCCTAAAAGAAAATCTAGAAACTATTCTTAAAACTTTTTATTACAGACAATTTTTACTAATACAGTTTAAATTTTGTAAACCACATTTCTAAATACATATTTACAATTTTTTATTCTTAACCTAGAACTTCTCATATCGACTTGTACTTATTAATATTTATTTCTAAATAGAGCACCTTTTCCAAAGACCAACCGGACCCGCATGTTTCAAATTCCTCTGATTTTGTTCTTATGGTTTCGCTTAAGACCTCGTACATATTCTCCAGATTACTAGAAGACGTTATAACCACATTTTTTGTGTTAAAGGATTTCACATCGGTAGTCTCTTCCCCCATTTTGGTGTAAACGCCGTAGAGTTCGCAATAGACTTTTATTGCTGTATGTTGTATTCTTTTTTCATTTATTAATCGAATAAATCGCTCTTTCTGCTTCCAAAGAAACTCGGACACTCCATCGTCGACACTGGCGTTCTTTATGCGATAGCTAGCCATACGGTTGTTAAACACTGTACTAACCATTTCTACACCATCGTCGTTAGTAGCGGTAACTGATGCATTTTTATGTCTGTTGCTTCTCAAGTGTGCGGCATAGGTAGTCTTTTCCATTTCGAAATCGCATACTTTACACATAATTCGTGGTTGTTTCGTACAAGGCCCTTTAACAGCTGGCGGAGCTGAACGTTTACGGCTTAATGACATACCGTGCTGTTTTTCCTTGTGTCGCTGTAAGTTGCCCATTCTCGTAAAAGCGATACCGCAAGACCCACAGTTTAAGTACTTTGCTGCGGACGGATGTATAAGCTTAACCGTAGACGATGTTGCATCACGACATTTGTTCTGGTGCCGTTTGAGAGCATTTTTCCAGGTATAGGAAGCACCGCAAGAGTTTCACTTAAAAACGTTTGCAGATACCATTTTAGTACAAAACAAAATCCGCACTAAAAGACTTGACTTGTAAGCGAACTAACTTATAACTAAAGAGTTTACTCTTGCGCACGTGCTTTATGTACCCTATAGAATGCAAACCGAAGGTTTCCGAAGACACCCGAACGAAGTTGAGGATTCGGCGGGGAACTAAATGACGTCATAATCCTTGCTGCTCGTCCAATACATTTAGCGCCAATGCATGCACCTGGTTCGCATCGTCGATGGTGCGAATGCCGTTAGTAGAAACATCGGAAACGTCTTCCATGTTATACGGATCGCGTGCATATTAAAAATCCAAAAGGGTGATAGCACACGCACACAAATTGTGTGCAAGTCGTGCTGTAGAAGATGCAGTGCTACTATAACCAATAACTTAATATAAACACTTTAAACCATTACTAAGGAAATACCAACTTGTTGTCTACAGGATACTTACTAATAAAGCAATTTAATTTTAAATAACTTCTACGTCATATTTTAGGAAATGGTGGGCTTGAATATTTTCTAAATGAATCGCCGAGCGAAAGTATATGCTTAGCAGTATTAAAATTAACCATTAATTTCCCATTTTTACGACCATGGTTAATTATAGATTAAAATTTAATTTGTGCACGTTCGAGCTTCTCGTAAACTAACATATTTTATAGCAACAATGCGCTGTATAATACATGCATACCCCTTCGCCGCGCTACTGCTATTCTTGTAATTGCTAGAAAAAGTCACTCTCCTTTTTACTGTTAGGACCGATGCAAGCACCATTTTTTTTATACTTTCTATAGCACATCGCGCACTTTTTCGTCTGATGATTAAATTTTGCTTCTGTAGGCTTTTACACTTTCGCATAGCGGTCGGCCGCACGTAATGATTTCTAGAACCGGTAAGTACTTGATATCGTCCAAATAGAGAATTAGATGCTCGATGTCTGTCAACTTCCAATTCCCTCGTAAAAGGTAGAAAAAACTCAGTCAATCATCCATCTAACTTAAACTTCGACCCGCTCCTGTTCTGATAATTTACAAACATTTTTTAAACGACAATAGGCCGAGAATTTTTAAACCTCCGAGGGATCTTTAAGTCGTGATCAATTACATATCCGAGCTACGCGTAAACTAACATATTTTGCAGCAACTGTGCACTGTATAATACATGCATACCCCTTCTCTGCGCTACTGCTATTCTTGTAGTTGCTTGAAAAAGTCAGTCGCCCTTTTTACGGGTAGGGCCGCTAAAAAGCACCATTCCATACTTTCTTTATAAGTGTAGCACATCGCACACTTTTTGTCGGATAATTAAATTTTTGTTTTGTAGGCCTTTACACTTTCGCTTATTTAAACATCTAATACAATTGATTAACCACTTTTGATTATTCTAACGGAGACCACCATACATCCCGCCGCACCATTCTTTTTAAATTCAACGATCCTATGGGCTTCCACGCACTAACACCTGACGTATCTTTCCTACTATTTGTTAAACAAAAACTACCGGCATCGCCATGTTCGTATACGAACGTAAGCATATGTTTGTGGATATGTACGAGAATATGTAGCCATATACATTAACCAGTCTAAGCTATTTTATTTAGTCCACGAAAACTACTATTTTTCTAAACCATAATTAATAAGCGTCTTTATAGGTTCTACATTTCTACCGTTGCCCAATGACTGGTGCTACGTACATGGAAACTTTAATTTCTTATTGGAGAGAATTCTTATTCTCCCGCGCAGTGCTGCGTAGTTGCATGCCTACCCCTTTTGGAGGTATATGCTCCTTATAGGTTGTAAGACCCTCGGTTTTACTTAACTACAATTCGCGAGACCCCTTTAATCTTTTTAATCGTATCTTTCTCGCCTACAATACAGTAGGACTTAACATTACTACCAACAAATTTTAATACTGGACCTCCATTAAATACGTCTTTAATTTTCCCTACAACTTTTTTGTTGACAAGTGTTATATTGTATTTATTATACGCAGGGTAGTCACTCTTTTAAGATAAATATATTTTGCTAGGTATCAACTAATATTAAATTTTTCTAGGGACCCCAAATCTGTAAATAGATTTTAAATAGGACCACCCCATACAAAGTTATACGTTTTAAAGACCCAAATCACTAATTTTTGCTCATCTTTATTTAACTCTATTTTAAAACCTTTTTCGCTACCCAAGGCATATGCCTTAGCCAACCATCTCCCGAGAAATCTAAAACCGCCGTGTCCCGCGAATACCACGTGGAGATAACACGTATACTCTGTCAACCAGGATAGAAGCCGGAAGGATTTGGAAGGTGGGAGAAGAACTTAAAAATTATGGAATCTTAAAACTAATATATACAATAGATTTACAAAATCCATACAAATATAAACAACTATCTTATATCTTTACACCCCCATGCGTAGATTGTTGTACTATTAGGAATGATGTACCTTTGTCATCTTCCCTCAATAAACTAATTTTATTAATAAACTGCGTATGCAAATCGTATTCTTTTACTCCGGGTACATACGCAGGCAAGTACTCGATACCATCCAAATAAAGAATTGGATGCTTGGTGACTGTTAACATCCGCTTCCCTCGTGTACGCCCAGACACACCCCAGCCCATGAGCACCCTGCGCATGCACACCTGCCCATGCGCACCCCTGCGCGTACGCACCCCTGCCCATGCTCGCTGCCCATGCGCACCCCTCTCTGTGCGAGTGCTATTTCTGGGTAACGTCACAGCCTTTTATAAATAATGAACAATGTTATATACTATTATGAGTTTTTCCATTAAAAACCAAGTGTGGACCTAGGTTAGATAAAAGGAAAAATTAATAGGTTAGCTCAGCGCCGCGGCGCTGACGTAACCTATTAATTTTTCCTTTATCTAACCTAGGTCCACACTTGGTTTTAATGGAAAACTCATTAAAAGCAATTAGTGCTAATGGGTGTTTAATGAGAAAACTCATTAAAAAGCAATTAGGTCATATGGTTATGTGGTCATGTGGTCATATGGTCATGTGGTCATATGGTCATGTGGTCATGTGGTCATATGGTCATGTGAGGATGAAATTGCCCCCTATGGGGCAATTTCACTAACAACATCCTACATATATCCGGATATATGTCGATGCGCATCCCTGTCGGCTTAGGTCGGATAACAACATATTTGACTATCTTCGGCAATATACGTCCCCACTCTGTAGAATACATAAGAGAACAATTTTTTCGTATTCAATTTAGTATTCGATAGTAGCTAGAACGGTAAACATGAGCGTCTCCAAGGTAATTAACGTTTCTCAACTTCTTGGGAATAAAGTGAAACCGACAAATGAGCGATTTGGATTATGGCTGTTGACAGAAAATATGTGCAACAATAATCTGGTAACAGATATTGGTAATATTTGTTATGTCGAAGGCGAGCAGATGCTGACTGGTGGACTACACACACCAATTACAGAACCATTTTGTGACAATATAATGTTGGTTAAAATTTGCGACTTTTCTGACGCCGAGCAAACATCTGCAAGCAAAAGAATGTTTATCCTAAAAAAAGAAATTTGTGGTGCATTTAACAGTTATCTACGAAGAAAGTTTGACCGATTTGTTTCCGCTAGGCATGGTGTTAAAGCTAAGCTCCCGTTTTCTCTGGAAAGCACTAACAAGATGGGTCAGAGAGTAAAAGAAATTATCGGAAAAGAAGACCTCGAATGCATTAATAAAAAAATTCCAAAA
This sequence comes from Platerodrilus igneus, assembly GCA_036346225.1. Classification (NCBI taxonomy): domain Eukaryota; kingdom Metazoa; phylum Arthropoda; class Insecta; order Coleoptera; family Lycidae; genus Platerodrilus; species Platerodrilus igneus. Next base: position 598,847 of record JARFIW010001539.1, read on the forward strand.
TCTTATATGTGTTCCATACAAAGTGGAACTAGCAGATGTTAAGTTGGAAACTTTATTGGAGGAACTACCAGATATATTAGACGAACTCGAAAAGATTATTTCTATCTTTTGACATGGATGTAACCCAAGATTTTGCGGGTATATTTAGCAAGATGGAGATGTGTAATTATTTAACTACAAACCATAACTTTTGCTATAAGGGCGAATACGAAGAAAAGTGTAATATTATAGTTGACAACGATAAAACTGTAGGAATTGATTGTTTAACATGGCTAACAACCAATGCAAGAATTAAGATATACAACAAATTTGTGTGTCAGATAACAAGTCCTGGTGTTAATAAACAACTTGGCAATCATATACTAGATTTTTTACGTTGTCCAGATGTACGTTTAAGGGAAACATTTGCGTCTACTTTGGCTAAAGAACTTGGTATTACGCGATTGGATGCGACAATATACAATTGTGCAATTGGAAGCTATGTCAGTGCGGAACGGGTGTATAATCCCTTAAAAGACTGTTTAACGTTATTGGAAGATAGTAAGTTATACTTCCTAAAGGCGCCAATGTACTCGGTACCACTTGCCAAAATGTGGAGTAAGCTATCGGACAAGCTACAAAATAGCTGCTGTTTAGTGTATAATAACCTGCTACAGTACGTGTATTGGGGTAATGGTAATACAAAGAAATTGACGGGCTTGCAAATTAAGTTGTCCGAAAAACCAAAAAAAAGGGAAACATTGATAAAGTATGTGCTTTCGGCTTTTAGTTTTAACTATATACCCGTAAATTATTTGGAGATAGTAGAGGAGGAAGACAGCCAAGATAAAATAAAAATCTTACACAAGTGCTACATTAAAGCAGGTAGTACATATTTTACACAAACTGCAGCACCATATTCTACAATTCCAAAAGAAATAGCCATTTCGGAATTGGGATTGATAAATACACCTAACATTCGCCCAGAGGTTGTACGACAACGCGCAAATATTGGTAGTAAACTCTATCCGTTTACGCTAAAGGAATTTGTCCCATTATGCATGCCATTCGCTGTAAGTGGAAGGAAAAGACAACTGGAATTAGAGGAAATGGATGCAAAAAGGCGAAAATTGGACTACATGGAAAACACTGCGACAATACGCGAACAATACAAAGATGTGTTAGACAAAGAACATCTTATTAGAGAAAATGAGGAAGAATTAAAAGATTATTTTATGTGTCGATGGACTGACTTAGATACATCCGGGTTGTACAAGCTGTATGCATTTGTGGTTAGTAAGAAAGACTCTTTTAGTTATGTAGGCGTTCTTGCAGAAAAGAATGGTACTAAATCCGTATACTTTTTAAAAGGTTATTCTAAAAACGTATTTATCAAAATGGCAAATAACAAAGAGGAACTAAGGAATGCGGGTTTCGTAACCTTGGCGTACACCACACGCAAAGGGGTTCCGTTAAACATTGTATATTTGCCTAGTAAAGAACCTTTCGGATCATTTAAAACCGAGGGTCTTACAACCTACAACAACCATATATTCCCAAAGTATGTGGATATGCAACTACACAACGGTGTGTGGGAGAAAAAGCATTTCCTCCAATACCAACGAAAAAAAGTCGATCAAGCTAACAAGATACGTATGCAGGATATAGTGGGAAAGCTGCGATTAAAAGATTGTCACAAGCTGCAAGAATTACACGAAGGAATGGATCTGGTTGTCGGCGGAATCAAAGACTTTAAATATAGAGGCAAACTTCAGTACATTTTACAATTCGAAAACCTAGACGGTCTTTATGTATCAAACTATTGGTTAGAAAAGGAGATAGAAGACTTGGGTGTCGATTTAAATTTTAAGCTGCGAATAAAATTAGATAAAATTAAAACCACTGCAAACAAACGTAAAGAAAGGACTGTCTTCTGTGTATAACTTTGTATTAAAATTAAGTTTAAATGACTCCATGCTTGGCATTAAATATTTTTAAATTTGTTATGTATAATGTCAGAATAAACATTTTTAATAGTATATAACATTGTTCTTTATTTATAAAAGGCTGTGACGTTACCCAGAAATAGCACTCGCACAGAGAGGGGTGCGCATGGGCAGCGAGCATGGGCAGGGGTGCGTACGCGCAGGGGTGCGCATGGGCAGGGGTGTGCATGCGCAGGGGTGCTCATGGGCTGGGGTGTGTCTGGGCGTACACGAGGGAAGCGGATGTTAACAGTCACCAAGCATCCAATTCTTTATTTGGATGGTATCGAGTACTTGCCTGCGTATGTACCCGGAGTAAAAGAATACGATTTGCATACGCAGTTTATTAATAAAATTAGTTTATTGAGGGAAGATGACAAAAGGTACATCATTCCTAATAGTACAACAATCTACGCATGGGGGTGTAAAGATATAAGATAGTTGTTTATATTTGTATGGATTTTGTAAATCTATTGTATATATTAGTTTTAAGATTCCATAATTTTTTAAGTTCTTCTCCCACCTTCCAAATCCTTCCGGCTTCTATCCTGGTTGACAGAGTATACGTGTTATCTCCACGTGGTATTCGCGGGACACGGCGGTTTTAGATTTCTCGGGAGATGGTTGGCTAAGGCATATGCCTTGGGTAGCGAAAAAGGTTTTAAAAATGGTGTTAAATAAAGATGAGCAAAAATTAGTGATTTGGGTCTTTAAAACGTATAACTTTGTATGGGGTGGTCTTATTTAAAATCTATTTACAGATTTGGGGTCCCTAGAAAAATTTAATATTAGTTGATACCTAGCAAAATATATTTATCTTAAAAGAGTGACTACCCTGCGTATAATAAATACAATATAACACTTGTCAACAAAAAAGTTGTAGGGAAAATTAAAAACGTATTTAATGGAGGTCCAGTATTAAAATTTGTTGGTAGTAATGTTAAGTCCTACTGTATTGTAGGCGAGAAAGATACGATTAAAAAGATTAAAGGGGTCTCGCGAATTGTAGTTAAGTAAAACCGAGGGTCTTACAACCTATAAGGAGCATATACCTCCAAAAGGGGTAGGCATGCAACTACGCAGCACTGCGCGGGAGAATAAGAATTCTCTCCAATAAGAAATTAAAGTTTCCATGTACGTAGCACCAGTCATTGGGCAACGGTAGAAATGTAGAACCTATAAAGACGATTATTAATTATGGTTTAGAAAAATAGTAGTTTTCGTGGACTAAATAAAATAGCTTAGACTGGTTAATGTATATGGCTACATATTCTCGTACATATCCACAAACATCTGCTTACGTTCGTATACGAACATGGCGATGCCGGTAGTTTTTGTTTAACAAATAGTAGGAAAGATACGTCAGGTGTTAATGCGTGGAAGCCCATAGGATCGTTGGATTCAAAAAGAACGGTGCGGCGGGATGTATGGTGGTCTCCGTTAGAATAATCGAAAGTGGTTAATCAATTGTATTAGATGTTTAAATAAGCGAAAGTGTAAAGGCCTACATAAACAAAAATTTAATTATCCGACAAAAAGTGTGCGATGTGCTACACTTATAAAGAAAGTATGGAATGGTGCTTTTTAGCGGCCCTACCCGTAAAAAGGGCGACTGACTTTTTCAAGCAACTACAAGAATAGCAGTAGCGCAGAGAAGGGGTATGCATGTATTATACAGTGCACAGTTGCTGCAAAATATGTTAGTTTACGCGTAGCTCGGATGTGTAATTGATCACGACTTAAAGATCCCTCGGAGGTTTAAAAATTCTCGGCCTATTGTCGTTTGAAAAATGTTTGTAAATTATCAGAACAGGAGCGGGTCGAAGTTTAAGTTAGATGGATGATTGACTGAGTTTTTTCTACCTTTTACGAGGGAATTGGAAGTTGACAGACATCGAGCATCTAATTCTCTATTTGGACGATATCAAGTACTTACCGGTTCTAGAAATCATTACGTGCGGCCGACCGCTATGCGAAAGTGTAAAAGCCTACAGAAGCAAAATTTAATCATCAGACGAAAAAGTGCGCGATGTGCTATAGAAAGTATAAAAAAAAATGGTGCTTGCATCGGTCCTAACAGTAAAAGGAGAGTGACTTTTCTAGCAATTACAAGAATAGCAGTAGCGCGGCGAAGGGGTATGCATGTATTATACAGCGCATTGTTGCTATAAAATATGTTAGTTTACGAGAAGCTCGAACGTGCACAAATTAAATTTTAATCTATAATTAACCATGGTCGTAAAATGGAAATTAATGGTTAATTTTAATACTGCTAAGCATATACTTTCGCTCGGCGATTCATTTAGAAAATATTCAAGCCCACCATTTCCTAAAATATGACGTAGAAGTTATTTAAAATTAAATTGCTTTATTAGTAAGTATCCTGTAGACAACAAGTTGGTATTTCCTTAGTAATGGTTTAAAGTGTTTTTATTAAGTTTTTGGTTATAGTAGCACTGCATCTTCTACAGCACGACTTGCACACAATTTGTGTGCGTGTGCTATCACTCTTTTGGATTTTTAATATGCACGCGATCCGTATAACATGGAAGACGTTTCCGATGTTTCTACTAACGGCATTCGCACCATCGACGATGCGAACCAGGTGTATGCATTGGCGCTAAATGTATTGGACGAGCAGCAAGGATTATGACTTCATTTAGTTCCCCGCCGAATCCTCAACTTCGTTCGGGTGTCTTCGGAAACCTTCGGTTTGCATTCTATAGGGTACATAAAGCACGTGCGCAAGAGTAAACTCTTTAGTTATAAGTTAGTTCGCTTACAAGTCAAGTCTTTTAGTGCGGATTTTGTTTTGTACTAAAATGGTATCTGCAAACGTTTTTAAGTGCAACTCTTACGGTGCTTCCTATACCTGGAAAAATGCTCACAAACGGCACCAGAACAAATGTCGTGGTGTAACATCGTCTACGGTTAAGCTTATACATCCGTCCGCAGCAAAGTACTTAAACTGTGGGTCTTGCGGTATCGCTTTTACGAGAATGGGCAACTTACAGCGACACAAGGAAAAACAGCACGGTATGTCATTAAGCCGTAAACGTTCAGCTCCGCCAGCTGTTAAAGGGCCTTGTACGAAACAACCACGAATAATGTGTAAAGTATGCGATTTCGAAATGGAAAAAACCTACGTATGCCGCACACTTAAGGAGCAACAAACATAAAAATGCATCAGTTACCGCTACTAACGACGATGGTGTAGAAATGGTTAGTACAGCGTTTAACAACCGTATGGCTAGCTATCGCATAAAGAACGCCAGTGTCGACGATGGAGTGTCCGAGTTTCTTTGGAAGCAGAAAGAGCGATTTATTCGATTAATAAATGAAAAAAGAATACAACATACAGCAATAAAAGTCTATTGCGAACTCTACGGCGTTTACACCAAAATGGGGGAAGAGACTACCGATGTGAAATCCTTTAACACAAAAAATGTGGTTATAACGTCTTCTAGTAATCTGGAAAATATGTACTAGGTCTTAAGCGAAACCATAAGAACAAAATCAGAGGAATTTGAAACATGCGGGTCCGGTTGGTCTTTGGAAAAGGTGCTCTATTTAGAAATAAATATTAATAAGTACAAGTCGATATGAGAATTTCTAGGTTAAGAATAAAAAATTGTAAATATGTATTTAGAAATGTGGTTTACAAAATTTAAACTGTATTAGTAAAATTGTCTGTAATAAAAGTTTTAAGAATAGTTTTTAGATTTTCTTTTAGGCATGAGCCGCAGGAAATTTATAATTTAGAGGGTGTGTGTAAAATGGTAAGGGGTGGCCCTATTTTAAATCTGTTTACAGATTCGGATTCTACATAAAATTCTAGACTAAGAAGATGTATTGCATGTATAAAAAATTTATAAGAATGCTCAAAAGTCGCTACAGGTAAGAAATCTTAAAATGGGGATAGCCCCCTTAGGGATGATGATATTTAAAAAATTCCTAGAAATTTGGGTAGCTGAGAAAATTCTAATATTAATTGATACCAAACAAGATAGGTTTATCTCGTGGGTGGAAATGTGGAGAAAGATTTATCTCGCAGAGGGTATATGTGTAACTTTGCAGGGCGTGGTCCGATTTCAAATCTGTTTACAGATTCAAATTCTGCGTAAAATTCTAAGCTAACTTAATGTATCGCATGACTAAAAAAATTTATAAGAACGCTCAAAAGTCGCTACAGGTAAGAAATCTTAAAATTAGGGTAGCTCCCTTGGGGATGGTGCAATCTAAAAAATTCCTAGAAATTCGGGTAGCTGAGAAAATTCTAATATTAATTGATACCAAACAAGATAGGTTTATCTCGAAAGATGCAATGGATAGACGAAGAAAACTATTTGTTAGGTTTGCTTATAGAGCAAAGAGCAAAATTTAGAAGATCAGGACTTTAAAAGGGTATAACTTTGCAGGGCGTGGTCCGATTTCAAATCTGTTTACAGATTCGAATTCTGCGTAAAATTTTAGACTAATTTAATGCATCGCATGTATAAAAAAATTTATGCGGTCGGTCAGAAATCGCAACAGGTAAGAAATCTTAAAATGAGGGTAGCTCCCTGGGGGATGATGCAATCTAAAAAATTCTTAGAGATTCGGGTAGCTGACAAAATTCTAATATTAACTGATACCAAACAAGATAGGTTTATCTCGTGGGTGGAAATGTGGAGAAAGATTTATCTCGCGGGTGAAAGAATGCGGGTGTGACGTAATCAAAATGGTAAGGGGTAGTTCGAGCAAGGAGGAGAGCAAGGAGAGAGCAGGAGGAGATTCATCTCCCTCATTTCCTCCTTATGGGAATTTACATGTAAATTTGGTCCAGATGTGGGAGCAAATGTGGATGCTGGAGCAAATGTGGTAGTGGAAAACCTGCCATTACTCTACTGATCTTGGATCGTTGTCAAAATAATAATAATTTAAAGTTTGACATTTATGATATAAATTGAAGGTGACTTTGATTTATTAATGTTTGATATATTTGGTTTCAATACATTTGATGAAAACTTTTAAGTTTAGAAGAATTAGTGGCTTCAATTTGTGTTGCGTCTTGGGATCGACTTTGAGGTAACCAATACGCTTAACATGAAATCAGCTGATTAATTTTTATATAGATTCAATAACTTGAGGATTGGAAAACATTTTTTAACGTGTTTCTATTTATACAGTTGAGAAGATGGTTATTAATGAAGTGGGAATACGTTACCATAAGGCTTACGCGGCTGTTTTTTTATCTTGAGGGAGAAAACTCATTATGATTTAGGCGACCTATTTGGTAGATTTTAACGTGGTTTTGAGGCTACGCTATGGCCGATTTACACTTGTGAGATACCAATGTTGTTGTACAAATATTTTATATGGTTCTGAGGCAACCCTAGGGCGGGTTTTCACTTGTTAGATACCAATACTGTTCAACGAAGATTGTATACGGATCTGAGGCGACCCTCGGGCGGGTCTACACTTGTCAGATACCAATGGTGTTCAACGATGATTCTATATGGTTTGGAAGTAACCCTATGGCGGGTTTATACTTGTCAGATACCAATGCTGTTTTATGGGGGCTGTTAATATGCTTATTGTTATGTAATTAGTTATTGTCTGTATAAATAGAAATCATGTATGCAGGCTGTATTGCATGTTAATATCGCAAGGAAAACCCAGGAAAAACTTGCAATGCTACCTAGATATTGGGGGCATTTGATTTTCATTCGTTATTTCGTTTGCTATTACTTTTACTAATGAAATCCTTTGTTTACTGAAAGTCACGGATTCGTTTGCTACGCAGTTATTTTTATGTAGGCTTATATAAACCGATTCTATAATCTTGCATTTTTGGTGGTTTTCTTCTTTGTCAATAATTTTTGCGTCCTGCCTTCTATTTTATGATTGAAGTTCCATGCATGTTGGCAAATCATGGATTTTTCAAATTTTCCATCCTTTATATATGATTTAGGTTCTCTTAATTGAACTTCAAATGGTGTGAAACTTTCCCCTATATAAAACTTTTTACACTCGCACGGTGCTTTGCAGTTTTTCAAACTTTATATTGCGTTTTTGGGGTTTTTTTTTTGTTAATTGTGTTCTTAGTGTATTGTTGGTTCTAAATACTGTTTTGATTTTGAATTTGTGTCATGTTCTCTGGATTTTTTCGGACAATTCTTTTATGTATGGTATGGAAAGTATTTTTTGATGCATGTCGTTGTTTTTGTTTTGTTTTTTTTATTTTTTGGGACTTTATTCATTTCTTTTTCTATTATTATTTTAGGATACTTGTTTTTTATTAATATACATTTGATTAGGATTCCTCTTTCTTTAAAATTTCTTCGTTTGATGATATTAATTTTGCTCTATCATACATGGTGTTAATTTTGCATTTACAATCACACAAAGGAAAGGGTAATTTAAAGGAATGTATCACCTACATTTCACTGGTTGTAGTTGTTGATTGTACTTGCACTGCTATCAAATAATCATGGACTGTATAATGTTCACAAATTGTTGCTAATTATTGATGCTCGATGCACCGAACTAAATCACGAACCAAAAAAGAAGCGAGCACGAAATTGAAATAGCGTCCACTCGTAAATTACCAACCCTTTTATGTCGTTGCACTAAAGGTAGGGATGATGCAGGGGTTATAGGTGGGGAATAGTTTAAGGAATTAAATTAACTGTAATTAGCATAATACAACTACAAACAAAATACTTATAAAGCCTTTACATACCGCCCACCAAAATAAGTGTTCGGAACTTATTTTCTAAGTGTGTCTAAACGAACAAGAAAAAAATAAAATATAACCGTAAATTCAAAAGTTAACTTACTCTAATATACTAACTATAATACTAAGTTGCCTCTGGAATGGGGGGAGGGCACAATTTTACCACGGGTTTTTTAAATAATCCCTGGGATGTTGCCACGGTAGCCACACGACAAACATTGTCCTTTCCATAATGCAACGTATGTATACGTCCCATTTTCCACTGTAGTGGAGAAATTTGAGTATCTTTAATCAACACCAACGTTCCCACCATTAACGAATAATTAGCAGAAAACCATTTGGTTTTCTGTTGAAGTGTGTGCAGGTACTCTAAATGCCACCGTTTCCAAAATGATTGCTGAATACGTTGAACCAGTTGCCAACGATTTAAAGAAGATAGTTTCAGATCTACGACATTAGGGTCGGGAATGACAGACACTGGTTCTACGTTCAGAAAATGACCAGGACTTAAGAATGAAAAATCAGTGGGATCGTTACTCATTGGACATAAAGGTCTGGAGTTTAATATGGCTTCAATTTGAGCAAGAATGGTGTTAAATTGTTCGTACGAGAGAATTTGTTCGCCTATCACCTTCTTGAGATGGGATTTTACAGATTTTATCCCAGCTTCCCACATTCCCCCAAAGTGAGGAGCCGACTGAGGATTAAAAACAAAGTGAATATCTTCCGTTTCAGATGACTGCTGCATATATTCGGTTAGTTCCCAAGATACTCCGATAAAATTTGTTCCACAATCACTATGAATTTGCAAGCATTTACCTCTGCGTGCTACAAACCGGCGTAAAGCTGCAATAAAAGCCTCTTTAGATAAGTTTGATGCCAACTCCAGATGTATCGCTTTTGTACTAAGACAAACAAATAAACAAACATAGGCTTTTAATGATTTGGCACCTCAAATACGATTCAGGGTTATTGGAAAGGGTCCACCGTAGTCTACCCCAGTATGTAGAAACGCTCTACCGGCAGTAAGTCTAGCGGGGGGCAAGTCGCCCATAGGAGGGCATAGCGAAATAGGTTTTTGACGAAAACATCGAATACAAGAGTTTAGGCACTGTTGAATAGCTCTTTTTGCAGACAGAATCCAAAAATTTTGTACTAACAAAAAATGAGTAGTTCTAAGTCCAGGGTGCAAATATTTTGTATGGCAATCTCGAATAATGAGTTCTGTCACCCGGTGTAACCGAGAAAGTAGCAAAGAAAATTTTGTATCATAAGGTACGTCTGCATTTCGCAACCGGCCGCCCACCCTTAATAACCCATCACTGTCAAGGAAAGGACTGAGAGGTCGAAGTTGTTTATTACTAAGTTTTCCTTTCGAGTGATATCAATGTCTTTACTGAAAACTTGTTCTTGAACCCGTTTTATTAATAAATGAAGTGCATACTGTCCGGGGGAGACCAATAATTGTTTTAAGTTTCCAATATCCAAATTTGCACAAACTTTCAAGTTACGAATGAACTGACAAATATATACCAGAATCCTGCATATTTTTTGCAAATCTGAAAATTGATTTACTATCGAGTCTACGAAATTATCTGCAACGTGTATATTAAGGAATGAAGTTCTTTTTTCAATGTGCATCTGAGTGTGATCTGTTAGAGTTGGTTCCATATGAGTAAGCCAATTCTCTTTAGGTAATAGTAACCATGAAGGAGCCGTCCACCACAAATGATGATTAACAAGCTCAGGAGCTAATAATCCTTTTGATGCGCAGTCAGCAGGATTACCCTGTGATTTAATATGATGCCACGATGATGGAGCCACTCGTTCTTGGATATGCGAGACACGATTGCTAATAAATGTTTTCCAATTATACGAAGAAGATCGAATCCATGCTAATGCTACTGTGGAATCTGACCACGCAAATGTATCATCCAATACTAAATAATCTCTATACGTATTTTGCACATACTCGACCAAGATCGACAACAACACTGCACCACACAATTCTAATCGAAGTAATGATATACGATTGGTTGGTGCGACCTTAGATTTGGCACATACCAATGATACTTGGATGTTCCCTTTCTTATCGACACAGCGGAGATAGACTGCTGCTGCATATCCAGCTTCCGATGCATCACAAAATGCATGAATTTGTACAGTTTGATAGTTATCACAAACAATCCGTCAAGGAATTTCAATTTTCAATAACTCGGGTAATTGTTGAAGATACAGATTCCATTTTAAAACAATTTGTTGGGGAGGAAGTTTATCCCAACCAATTCCTAATATCCATATAGATTGAATCAAATGTTTTGCGAAGAACACCAATGGTGATAATAATCCCAGAAGGTCAAAGGTCCTTGCAATTTCCGACACCATATTCCTTTTGGTGCAAAGCCGATCAACGATATTAAGATTGTAAAACAACATATCACTCAATGGTTGCCATTGCAGTCCTAAAATTTTTTGAGACGTATTGTTTACCTCTTCAAACAAAAATGCTTGCTGATATCGAACGGAATCAGGTAAATGGTCAATGACACTTGGCACGTTGCTGTTCCACTTACGCAACATAAAACCACCTGATTGGCAAAGTTGGTTTAATTCATACACGAGTCGTTTGCCATCCTCTATCAAATCACACCCTGTAATCAAATCATCCACGTACGTATCCGACGCTAAAATCTTGGAAGCAATAGGAAAACGTACCGATTGACTTTTTGCTAGTTCTTAAATTACACGCATGGCTAGAAATGGTGATGATGTGATGCCGTATGTAACAGTGTTTAGCTGATAATCGATAGCAGACGCCGAGGACTTAAATCTTCAAACTATACGTGGATAGTCTCGATGGCTAGTAGAAATAAGAATCTGTATATACATTTTCTTAATGTCCGCAGTTAAAACTACAGAATGTAAACGAAAGTGTAGTAACAACTCCATGATATCTTTTTGAAGAGGGGGGCCTGCGAGTAAATGATCATTTAAATACCCTCCACTTTGAGCGCTGGCTGAAGCATCAAATACGACACGAAGTTTTGTAGTTGTACTGTCTGGTTTGAACACGGCGTGATGTGGTATGTAATATACCGGCGATAATGTAGACGATCGAGTTGAATCCGATAAAATACGAGCTATGTGACCACTATCGATATAGTCCTGCATAAATTCTTTGTACGAATTATACAGTTGAGGATTTATTTCCAAACGGCGTTCTAGTGAAAGAAATCTTCGAAGTGCTATTTCCCGAGAGCCAGCAAATAGCGGTTCAGGACCATTGAAAGGTAACAAAACAATAAAACGACCGGTGTCATCCTGTCTGTGAGTGTCCACAAAATGCCTTTCACAAATTTCCGCATGAGGAGATAATTTGTTAGAATCTGGAATATTTTCCAGTTCCCAAAATCGAGTAATGTTAGCATCTTCTACAAGTGCAGCTAATGATATACGAGATGTAACAGAAGAAAAAACCCTCCCTGTTAATATCCACCCAAAGGTAGTGTGAATTGCCACGGGTTCTTCTGGTGACCCAGTGCGAGTTGCATTTAATAAGACACGCGCGAACAAATCTGCACCTAACAATAAATCGATATGGCTAGGTTTGTCGAAGTCCGAATCTGCTAAATCTAATCCAACTATGTCAGGCCAACTTTTTGGTGAGATCCTTGATGAAGGAAGGGTTCCACAAATGTCTGGTAACACAAAACAATCAATGCTGTACTCTGGAACAGTTTTACCTTGAGGACTAATTTTACACGATACTTGACCATACGCATGGGAAGCAGATAGACCTAAGCCTTCAACCTTCATTGAAATATTCGATTTTCTTAAACCTAAGCGTCGACAACACTTATCAGTCATGTAATTTTTCATTGATGCACTATCTACAAGTGCTCTTACTGTCTGAACTTTACCAAACCCATCTGTAATTGAAATTCTTGCGGTGCCTAATAATGTCATTGTGTTGGACGATCTAGATGATAACAACGTACTTGTAGTAGTGTTGCAGGTGGGTTCGGGAAGTTGATCTGTTGCCTGAGTGATTACAGGTTTCTGAGCAACTGTAGGGTTTTCAAAGTGCAATAAAGTATGATGACCCCTTGCACACTTTTTACAAACAAGTTTGGAAGAGCAGCGTGTAACCATATAAGAGTTGCGAAAACAATTAATACATAAGTGTTTGTCTTTAACAAAGTTATAACGGTCTTGTGGCGATTTATTCAAAAACTTTTCACATTGGTATAAGTTATGAGTACCACTGCAAAGACTGCATTTCTGAGTGAATGAAGTTGTTACGAATGACTTTCGAACTTGGGGTTTTGAATATTCAAAGGAACGTTTAGAAGGTACACTAGATGATATGGCTTGTTTAATGGACGTATTAAATTTGGACGCTGTATCGGAAACAACCATATTGCTAATTTCTAATGCCTTGCAATGTTTTTCTAGAAATAATTTTAATTGATCATAAGATGGAATGTCTGATGTATTTTCTAACTCAAATGTTTTCAAAAGATTTGTGACTATCTTTTTTGATAACAAATTAAACAGTACGAAGTCAAGCAAATCAATCTTAGTTTGACGTAAGCTTGACAGATTTTCCGTAAAGCAATTCTCTTAAATCTGTATGTGAATTAGATTTTGCTTTTGGTGACGATTTTAAAGCATTCCAATGCGTGTTTGCAATTAAACGTTTTGAATTAAACCTCTCCACAATAATTGAATAAGCCAGCATATAATTATTATTCGAAATTTGCAAATGTCTAATGAGTTCTCTAGACTTAAAATCCAACGCATCAATTAAAAAATAGAACTTTTCGATTGGTAGCAATTGATTATTTTTATGAACTAAATTATTAAAAAACTGAATAAACTCTTGGAAATGTTTTATTTTTCCAGAAAATTTTTTCATTTCTATACGAGGAAGTCGAATGTTGCTATAAGAATTAATACCACTTATATTTTCAGTCAAGCCTTTTTCAACAGTGGATATATTATGAAATTGCGCTTTAATAATCTTAATGTTTCACAAGGACCTATCTATTTCAATTCTTAGTGTTGTAATTTCATTTAATAATTCTGAATTATTCTCATCTAAGATGCACGTTTTATAAGCAGTATCTACATCGTTTTTGATATCAAAGGCGCTTTCAGCCATAATATTAACAGAAATACAATTGCCTTTAATATGCTCCAATTTATGTATCGCATCAGATATATCAGATAATCTATCGAGTGCCGCCTTTAGATCTACAATTAATCTATCCGATGATATATGTGCCATTCTAACGAACAAGGTTACTAATATGGATTTTATATTGATTTCAGCTACAAAAACGAAGGGTTTTGTTTACCTAATAATAGGATATACCAAGGGTAATGTTGAAGTATCTGTTAAGCAAAGAATTTTCACTACAACGTGCCTAACGGGAGATTGCAAGATTCAATATAACAATTAGCAAAGGGTTATGCTACCCTGTTTTACAAATACCTGAATTCTCTAGCGAACTTGAATTACAAGTTTAAAGTAACTGTACTGCTTAAACACCTTTTCTGAGCACAAATTCTTACGCTAAACTATCCTTAAAATTTACAAAAATTTGTCATTTTTTAAGGCTTTATAAGATTCTGTCTCAGTACAAAATTTCAAATTTAATGCGAAATTGCATCTACTATAAGTTAGTTTACACAATTGACTATGAAAACTGGTGGTGTGACTACACTTTTATCCTAAAATGCGGTCAACCCCTAATTTAAGCGAACGGCAATTAACAATGTAGTTAAAATGAATGCCAATGATAAATGCCAATTAATGAGCAAAATATTTGTTCGAAAGGACCAAAAATGTTAATTTTACATTTACAATCACACAAAGGAAAGGGTAATTTAAAGGAATGTATCACCTACCTTTCACTGGTTGTAGTTGTTGATTGTACTTGCACTGCTATCAAATAATCATGGACTGTATAATGTTCACAAATTGTTGCTAATTATTGACGCTCGATGCACCGAACTAAATCACGAACCAAAAAAGAAGCGAGCACGAAATTGAAATAGCGTCCACTCGTAAATTACCAACCCTTTTATGTCGTTGCACTAAAGGTAGGGATGATGCAGGGGTTATAGGTGGGGAATAGTTTAAGGAATTAAATTAATTGTGATTAGCATAATACAACTACAAATAAAATACTTATAAAGCCTTAACACATGGTTTTGATAATTCCTCGTTTGACACAGTGTGTGTGATTTAAATCGAAGTTTAAGTATTTGTTTGTGTGTGTGTTGGTTTTCTGTATACTGATGTATTAGTTGTTGTATCGTTTTTGCTAACTAGAATATCTAAAAGTGGAAGTTTTCCATGTTGCTCTAATTCATAGGTGAATTTAATAGTTGGTTTTCATTTGTTAATTGAATCTACAAAGTTTTTAAATAGTTCTGTATTATGAGGTCAAATAGGATAGACATCATCTACGTATCTGCACCAGATTAGTCGCTTCAATTTTTGTGTAAATATTACATCTTTTTCGAATTCTTCCATAAATATATTGCTAAAGATTGGCAATAGTGGACATCCCATCGTCATTCCGAAACTCTGTTTGTAGAATTGGTCATTTATTTGAAAATACGTAGTATTAATGCATTACCAAGTAATTCCATAAACGATGATATACTTAGTTTTGTTGATTCTTTAAGGTTGTCATCTTTTTGTAGTTTGTTTTTTATAGTAGTGAGTGTTTAGTTTACAGGGACATATGTGAAGAGATTTACTACATCAAAACATATTTGTGTGGGTATTTTCAATTTTGATGTTTGATAACTTCGCTAAAAGTGTTGGTTGTTTTTTATGAAAGAATTTGTTCTGCCTGCTGATGGATTTAAAGTTTTTCGGTGAATCTATGCAGCTTACAATTGGTATCAAAGGAATATCTCTTTTATAAATTTTTGGTAAACCGTAAAAGTTAGGTGGTTTACTGTAGTGTGGGACCCGTATGCTTCCTTCTTTGTTTTCGAATTCATTTAACATTTACATAAAGTTTTGTATATTTTATTTTCAATTGATTTTTATGGGTCCGTTTGTAAACTAGTGTAATTCTCAGTGTTTAACAGTTCGTTGACTTTTGCGTTGTAATCGTTTTTATCCATTACTACTGTTGCATTGCCTTTGTCAGAAGGCAGAATTATAATTGAGTTATCATTTTTTAGATTGCAAATTGCATTTATTTCGTTACCACTTACATTTGGTTTTATGTTGTGATTCGTTTGCTTGATCTTCTTTGAGTTGGTTTGCCGTTTTCTCAATACAGCTGATTATTATTAGTGATATTAGTGACGTTAGTAACTACAGACCGATTACTATACTGTCAAACTTCTCTAAAATCTTTGAAATGGTTGTTTATGTCATTATATATAATGCAGTTAAAAGTGCAATTTCTCATCATCACCATGGCTTTGTTGAGAAGCGTTCAACAGTTACTAACTTGTGCAGTTCCGTTCAGTTTGTGACTGAAGTTCTTGGTTGTCAAGGCCAGGTGGACACTGTGTTTACTGATATTTCTAAGGCCTTTGACCGTCTCAACCATAACATTTTGCTTAACAAACTAAGCGGTTACAACTTCTTGTATCCTAGTATTAAATGGTTGACTTCATATTTATCTGATCGAACTTAGATTGTCGAACATGGCGGTTTCTGCTCCTTTCCATATAAATCCATTTCTGGTGTACCGCAGGGGTCCAATCTTGGGCCGTTGCTCTTTCTACTTTTTATAAATGACTTAGACTCAGTATTAACCAGTACAGTGTTAGTATCTGCCGATGATGTTAAATTTTTTGTAGCCGTGGAAACATTAACCGATTGTATTAAATTACAAGAAAACATAAACCTTGTGATTGATCGGTGCATAAATAACAAGCTAAGCTTGAATGTTACCAAATGTAAAGTGGTAACTTACTCGCGGAAAATTCAACCTTTAATGTTCAACTACTCAGTGGCTTCTTCTGTGTTGATTCGATGTAGCAGTATTACTGACCTAGGTGTCGTGTTTGATTCAGATCTTTCGTTTAACTCACATATTTTATATATAATCGCATGTGCTAATAAAACACTTGGCTGCATTTTAAGCAATTGTAGTCAGTTTAATATTAATACACTAAAACTACTCTTTTTGCTTTGGTAAGATCACGCCTGGAATACTGTCTTGTAGTATGGTATCCCTTTTATGAGCGATATAAATTACTTCTGGAAGGTCCTCAACGTAGATTTTTAAAGTACTTATGGTATGAAAAACATCATATTTATCCACCCAAGGTGGTTTCCAAATCAAGCATTACTTGATGAACTCAGCATGAGTTCTTTTAATACCGGGTATCTTTTAGCTGCCATTACATTCCTCCATAAGCTGCTACGCAATAATATTGACTGTATGTATATATTATTGTTGCGAGCTACTATTAGGCAACCCGCCAAATACACAAGCGCCGTAAGCACTGTATACTCTCCAGGGACTGAGAATTTTCTAGCAATTACTGGAGGATTAATCATACTTTTTAATTCAGGGTATAAATAAGGCCGATGATGAAGTACAGAGTTAGTCTATATCAGAATGTCAAATATAAATTATATCGTGTAAAGTTAAATAGTTGAACTTTTGGAAGTTCGAGAGTAAACATAAATGTTATATTATGTGAACGTGTTTAATGTACATGCTGCTTGTACAATACATAAATAAACAAAAGTGTAATAAATAAATAGTTGTGTTAGTGTTGTTAATAGACCTATGGTTAAGAATTTAGTTTAAGAAGATATTAGTGCTTGTAAATTCATTAGTGTGATGGTGCTTCATTGTTAATTGGACTGAAAACATCTATAAATAAAGCATACACTGTTAATTAGACTTGTGAACAGTGAGTAATAAAGACCTTTGTTATTACTTGTTTTAAATTAGTGAAACGCGGTAGTAGTAGCCCGCTACACTGGTGTCAGGCCTGTGTGGGGTATATAGTGATTAATTTAAAAGGAAAAACACACAAGTCTAAAGACATTTAAGTAGTTTGTATATGCCAGTTACAAGAAGCAAAAGTAAAATGGACGCAGAAACTTTAATGAATTTCCTAAAGGATTTTAAATCCGAAATGGAAGTGAGGGCAGTAGAACAGGAATCAACCTTTAAAGAGTTTAAATACGGTATGGAAATGACACTTAGTGAAAACGTAGTGAGGTCAGTTGAACTGGAATTAACCCTTAAAGAAAGGTTAAGTAAAAATGATAAGAAAATGGAAAAAAGGTTTAGTGAAAATGATGCGAAAATGGAAGCAAAGTTGAATGAAAATACGGCCACGCTAAAACAAAGATTTATGGAAGGATTTATTGCATTGAAAGAAACTTTCACTGAACAGGTAAAAACAGTTGAGCAAAAGCTGGACAGTAAATTGGTAAAAGTGGAAGAAGATATGATAAGGCTGCAAGAACAAGTGATTTCACAACAACGCGGCCACTTGAATTAGCAAACCAAGTTGTAAATCAGACCATTCCAGAAATAAAAAGCATGGAAGGAGGCGAGTCAATGCCGCCAAAATTTAAAGTGAAACCACCCACATTCGATGGTAAAGCACCTTGGCCCACATATTTGAAACAATTTGAAGCTGCTGCAATGGCCAACAGTTGGTGCAACAAAGAGAAGGCTATCTCTCTTTAATAGTGGCCCTACGGGGGGAAGTTCGTAACATCGAAGCTTGAAATGAGATATGGAGACGTTCACCTTCAACAGGTTTACTATGCACAAGTTAAGAACCGCTTGCAAAAGACAAATGAAAGTTTGCAATAATTCGAAGCTGACTTTGCCAGATTAGTTAGATTAGCATACCCAACGGCACCAGATAGCTTCCTCGAACAACTGGCTGTTCAAACATTTGTAGATGGCGTTAAAGATTGCGAAATACAGAAAGCGCTAAGGATAGCACGGCCAAAAATCTTAGATGATGCACTGGCTCATGCGCTTGAATTTGAAGCAGCTAAACAGACATCACACAGGATGAGTCACAAAGTATGGTCTGCCTTAGAAGAACCTGGCAAATCGCAGAACAGCATAGAAGAAATAATCAACCGTGTGTTTGAAAAGCAAAAGGCGGAAAAGCTTGAAAGACAACGTCCACGGAGATGAGGTCTGCGATGCTGTAACTGCGGTGAAGTTGGTCATATACAGAAACGCTGTACTCAACAAGAAAAACAACCGGTTGAGCCGCAGGAAAGCTAGAGCAAGTCAACGCAAGGGGGCGAACGTCGACAGTACAACGTAGTGCCCAGGAGTGTGTTTGCACTGGATGATAGTGAGAAAGGAAGAACGAATGTTGTGCAACATGAGATCAATACTGGAGATGCGCAACCGATAAGACAACACCCCAGGCGGCTTCCTTTAGCAAAACGTAAGGAAGCCGAGCAAATTATCACCGATATGGAAGAACAGGAAGTGACTAAACTCTCGAATAGTCCATGGGCATCCCCGGTAGTGCTTGTCAAGAAAAAGGATGGGTCGACAAGATTTTGTGTAGACTACCGGCGGCTTAACAATGTGACAAAGAAAGACAGCTATCCTTTGCCCAGAACTGATGACACCTTGGATACTCTATCTGGATCTAAATGATTTTCTACCTCGGACTTGAAAAGCGGATACTGGCAGGTAAGCTTGAAGCCAAACGATAAAGAAAGAACTGCGTTTACAATTGGAACTGGATTATGGCAGTTCAGGGTCATGCCATTTGGATTATGCAATGCCCCTGCTACTTTTGAACGTTTGATGGAGTCGATACTGCGTGGACCGTCCTGGAAAACATGTCTGGTGTACCTAGACGACATGAAAGTGTTAGGCAGGTTTTTTGAAGAACATCTTAAGAACCTAGAGGAGATATTCCAAAGATTACGTGGGGCAAACCTTACATTGAGCCCCAAGAAGTGTCACCTATTTGGAAAAGAGGTGAAATACCTAGGACATATCGTTTCGGAAACCGGAATAAGAGCTGACCCTGACAAAATAAAAACGGTACAGAAGTGGCCTACACCAGCAGATATACACCAACTCCGCGGTTTTCTAAAATTGTGCACACATTACCGACATTTTATACTTGGGTTTGCGAACATTGCCAAACTGTTAACGAAATTAACTGAAGATGGACAAGAATATGATTGGAATGACGACTGCCACAGTGCATTTGAACAACTGAAACGGCTACTAGTTACAGCACCAATTTTGAGTTATCCACGGATGGAAGGGAAATTTGTGTTGGATACCGATGTCAGTAACACAGCTATAGGAAGCGTTCTTCTTCAAGTGCAGGACGGACAAGAAAAAGTTATTGGGTATTTCAGCAAGGTCTTGTCGCGGTCAGAAAGGAACTATTGTGTCACAAGAAGGAGCTGTTGGCCGTCGTCAAGTCCGTAGAGCACTTTTATAAGTACTTATACGGCCGTAAATTCCTGTTAAAAACAAACCATGCTGCACTAAAATGGTTACTGCAGCTTCAAAATCCTGAAGGGCAAGTTGCAAGGTAGATAGAGCGGCTGCAGGAATATGACTGACACATACCATCGTGTAGGAACTAGCCATTAGAATGCAGATGCTCTATCAAGGAGACCTTGTCCGGTAGACTACAATTACTGCTCCAAGATGGAAGAGAAAATAAGTGTCATCCATAGAATGACGGTGACCGATGATACTTGGCAACCCGAAAGAATTCAAGAAGACCAGGAGAATGACGCCGAATTGGGACGTATTATTGAGTGGAAAAGTAGAGGACAACGACCAGCTTGAGAAGAAATTAGTATTTTAAGTAGGAGCCTGAAGGTATACTGGGCACAGTGGGACCCCTTGGTGATTGAAAATAGAATCTTGAAACGACGCCTAGAATGTGAAGATGGCACTGAGAGACTCCAAGTGATAATGCCGAGAAGCAGAGTGCCAGAAGTGTTGCAGCACTTGCACGATGGTATTTCCGGAGGGCATTTTGTCGTGAAAAGAACTCTCAAAAGAGTGAGAGAAAGATTTTATTGGGTGAACTGCAAAGAAAATGTGAAGGAGTGGTGCCGGAATGTAAGTTGTGTGCCGTTGCAAATGGCCCGGTCACAAAACGGAAAGCCCCAATGAGACAGTATAACGCGGGGAATCCTTTTGAGTGGGTAGCCATTGATATAGGTAGTCCGTTTCCTGAATCAGAGAAAGGAAATAAATACATCTTGGTTGCAATGAATTATTTCACCAAATGGCCGGAGGCATATGCTATACCTAACCAAGAAGCCGCGATCGTTGCAGATGTACTAGTAAGGAGTTGTTTTGTCGCTTTGGAATTCCGTTGGAATTACACTCCGATCAAGGTCCGAACATCGAATCAGCGTTGTTTCAAAACGTCTGCAAGCATTTTGTTATCAGGAAGTCTAGAACCACGCCACTTCATCCTCAATCGGATGGAATGGTTGAAAGAATGAACATGACGTTAGGAAAGTACCTAGCCAAAGTTGTCTCTGAACATCAACGAGACTGGGATCAATATTTACATTTGTTCCTACTGGTGTACCGATCTTCGGTACATAATAGCACAGGATACTCTCCCGCTTGCGTTATGTTAGGACGTCAATTGTGGCTACCATGTGATCTTCAGTTTGGACTTAAACCTAGAAAAGAGATCGCAGGCGGAGATTACTTTAGTAAGCTTCGTGAAAGATCAAATAGCATTCACGAAAACGTCCGAAAGAATATCCAGGCAGCAAGCGACACGATAGGTCAAGAAGGTGGTTATCAACCTGGAGATTTAGTGTGGTTGTATAATCCACAAAAACAGCGTGGGTTGTCTCCAAAATTACAAAGACAATGGGAAGGCCCGTGCAAAGTGTTAACAAGAATTAATGATGTAATGTACCGGATCAGAAGATCTCCCCGTGGTACACCGAAAGTGGTACACTTTGACCATTTAACATCTATGCTGGCAACAACCAGGGGGACTTGAGTAATGAGAATGGTGTGCGAAGAGTTATTAATCGTGAGCCAAATGTAGATTTTGAGAGTTTCATGGCGGCGTATGATGGTTCCGCTAAGGCGAGATTTGGCGTTGTTGTTGAAAAACAGCAAGATCTGTTTAGAGCACCAGAAGGGTATTCCCTTGCACATTGCATAGCTCAGGATCTGCAAATGTCAAGAAGAATAGCTATTGTTTTCAAGAAAAAGTTTGGATGTATGGATGAATTAGTACAACAGCAACCAACTGTAGGAAAAGCTTTGGTTCTTCAGGATAAAAATCATTATGTTTACTATTTGGTCACCAAAAATTCTTTATGGCAGTGACCTAGTTATGGACATCTATGGTAGGCTTTGCTAAATCTTAAGGCTCAGATGATGGAAAAAGGAGTAACGAAAGTAGCGGTGCCCAAATTAGACTGTGGACTAGATCGCTTAGTTTGGAGGATAGTCCGAAATATGCTAGAAGTAGTTTTCCAGGGAACCAATGTCCAGGTCCTTGTTTGTTGTTATCAACCGGTTGCCTACCAAGACTAAGAAATGGGACATAATGCGGTGTTCTTAGTCGACAAAAATGTGTGCAACTTGTTTTTTTTTTTCGGAGAAGGTGAAACCAACATTTTCTCCATTCTTGACTATTTTGTTTATGGACTCCTGCAATTTTTTAACTAATAGATTCATTTTTCTGCCAGAGAGCGCAATAGCTACATCATCCACATTTAAGCACCTGGTTACAGTCTGATCCACCCCCTGTGCAATATTGTTGATCGCAATGGCAAACAGTGTGCAGCTAAGCGTGGACCCTTGTGGGACCCCATTTTCCAGTTCTCGTGAGCTAGAATAGCCGTTGTCCACTCTGACTCGAAATTTCCGATTTTTTAAGAAAGAATTAACAAATAAGAGCAAGTTTTCTGTTAGTCCATATTCATAGAGTTTATCTATAATTCCATGCCACCATGTCATGTCATACGCGCCTTTAATATCGAAGAACACTGCTACCGCGTGTTTCCGATTTTTAATGGCATCTTGTATTAGGTTTTCTAGCAGTACTAATTGATCTGCTGTTAATCGATTTTTTCTATAGTCTACTTGATAAGGGACTAAACGCTTGGTTTTTTCTAGGTGCCACAGGAGCCTTTTGCTTACAATTCTTTCTATCAGCTTACCCATGCAACTCGTAAGACTAATAGGTCGATAGATGGCTGGGAGGGTTGGATCTTTGGCCATTTTGAGTACGGGTATTACAACGGCTTCTTTCCATACATTTGGGTAAGATTCTTCATTCCACAGTTTGTGTTATACCTTTAACAGAGTTTCCTTCATTTCATGTGCTAGGTTTCTCAACATGTTGTTGGTGATTAAATCAGCCCCTGGAGATGTCATCTTGACATCCTTTAGAGCTTCATCAAGTTCTTGTATTGTTAAAGGTAAATTGTAGTCAAATAATTCTTCGGTGTGGAAATTTTTTCCAATTTCTCTTTCGCTTTTTGTTACAAGGAACGCTTGATTATAATTTTCTGACGAGCTAACTTTGCTAAAATGTGTAGCTAATTTATTTGCGATACTAGACGGGTCTTCAATCAGTTGCGGATCTTCAATTTTTATGCATCTGGGTCTGTTGATGTTATAATTCACAGCTACAGCTTTAACTTTTTTCCAAATGATTTTAGAATTTGTTTCCGACGTAATGGTGGACGTGTACTTGTTCCAGCTTGCCCTTTTATTCCGCAATACCACTTTTCTGGATATTGCTCTGGCCTTTTTGAACGCCATCAGATTAGAATTTGTCGGCTCTTTCCTAAATTTGTTAAAAGTTTTTTTCTTAGCCGCTATAGCCTCACTCACTTCCCGGTTCCACCACGGAACAGCCTTCTTGAGCGGGATACTTTCTGTTCTAGGAATAGCTTTTTATGCGGCTTTTATTATTATGCGCGTTAGACTTTCTACGTTGATTTGATTTGAAAATACTAGCTCTTCTTGGAATTTATGCCAGTCTGCCCTCTCAGTTAGCCACCTATTCACTGAGTATGTTATGCAATTTGGTTTGTCAGTTTCCACTATTATAGGGAAATGATCGCTGTTATTCAAGTCGTCAATGACATTCCAAGTTAGAGTTTGTGTTAAGGCGCTGGAGACTAATGTCAAATCAATCGCAGAGAAAGTATTCGACCCCGCACTAAAATGCGTTGCAGCGCCATTGTTGAGGAGTATGAGATCGTCTCTCTCCAACCATTTCTCTAATGTACGCCCCTTGGCATCTTTTTTGTTGGAACCCCATCGTGTGCTGTGGGCATTAAAATCCCCTACGATAATATAGGGTGTGTGGAGTTGCTCTACAATACCGTTAATATCATCTATCTGCCAATTTCCATCAAGTATGTAAATATTGCATACTGTAATTCTGAGTGGTGAAATTAGCTTCACAGCGACGGCTTGGAGCGTTGTTTAAAGTGTAATCTCTGAGTATCTTACATTGCGTCTTATTCATATAGTAACTCCTCCACTAGCGCGTTCGTTGTAATCATAGTCTTGCCTAACTACAGCATGATCTCTGAGGGAATATGGTTGCCCAGGTTTGAGGTGGGTCACTTGTAGACAGATACACATTGGTTGGTTTTCTTGCATTAACATTTTCAGATCGCAATATCGTTGAACACATCCTCTACAGTTCCATTGTATTATCTTATTAAAAGTATCGAATGTATTTTGTATAGTTTACTAACAACAAGAACAATATAGCTTTCAATCTAATACAGAGTAAAATATCACAGATAGCTATCAGTAAAAATATCCCAGTTTAATTATCGCTTTAGGTGGGTGCTTGTCTGGGTTCCCCTTTGGCCACCCTTTTTTATTCTTTTCCCTCGGTGGCGAATGTTTTCTGCATCCATATCAGTAGATGTGTTTCGTAGGCATCTTTCCGGTTCTATGGTAATCATTGCAGATGCTCTACTGTTGTCCGACTGATCACGGGTTCGGTGAGGTATCGAGATTATATTAAGGAACTGATCCGAAGGTTTGGTCACTTGCATAGCTCTTTTTGATACAAACGCGCCTTTGAGCGCTTCTATTAAGTGTGGGGCCAATTCTTTAACTAATGGGCGAATATCTGGCGTGGTTGATGCCACCTGGGCTTATGACACACCCTCTACTGGCGTGCTTACTACCACCATTTTCTTTGCCTCGAAATAACTGATACCTTTCTCGCTTTTATTTCTTGTATAGCAGCTTCTTGTTTATATACTGGACAGTTGGGCGAACGTGCAGAATGGTTTCCTCTGCAATTTATGCATTGTATAGGTTCCTCACATGGTGAACCATCATGTAGAGGCTTCCCGCAAACACACGCCTGACTAGTGACACAACGGGCTGATGTGTGGCCATACCTTTGGCATTTGGAACACCTCATTGATGTAGGTACATACAATCTGACCTCCAGTGAGTAGGAAGCCACCTGTATCTTTTTGGGAAGCACTGGTGTCGCAAAAGTAAGCACGTGGTTCGGTGTATCCTGTAATATACCATCTTTTTTTGTTTTAAGTCTTTTGACTTCTATAACTTTTTGTTCCATTAGTTCCTGTCTTATCTCATCTTCGGTACAATTTAAAAGGTCTCGACAAAAGATAATGCCACGAGACTTATTTATGGTACTATGGGGTACGATTTCTACCTCATAATCCAAAAAAGTGACGGTGATTTTTGACTGCTTCTCTGTCCGAGTTTCACATAAAATTCCTTCCTTAACCTTTCTCCTCATCTTTAATTCCCCAAACAAACTATACATGCACTTATTAATAGAAAACGGGCTCACTTTGTCAAAGTTGAGTCCGACTTTCCTTTTCAGGACCAGGAACCGACATAATGTCGTCACCTGATTTGCTGACCCACCAATGATAGGATTCGAATCCTTTACCAATATCAAGCGGTTGTCATCATAGGCTGAGGGTCGACACCAGGTACAGCCCTACTTCCTGGTGCTGTTTTGGGTGCCAAACCAAGTTCTTATGGCAATACCAATTCTTTATCTCTCTGGCTCCCCACCCACCACGGAGTCCAACAAGGGGACGACGCATTGTCGCCAGGGCTACCAGAGAAATATAGCTCTCCAATGACAATTTACAGAGCGGGTAAGGGCTGGCCAGGCTGACAGACCCGCCGTCTGCTTACCAACATCTTGACACTTGCTACACTGGCGGTCTTACCCGACAGTGCAGCCGATTGGTCAGGGTGGGCTAGCCCTGAGCTCCAGTTTAAGAAGAAATCTAGGCCGAAGTGGTGTGTTGCCCTTGTTGGGGACTACACCCTGCCCCACAAGCGCTCAAGCACCAGGATCCCTTCATTTCCCCGCACGGGTCTCCACGCACGGCACAAACACGCGGGTAGTCATTTATACCCTGTACCACGCGGCTACTACGCAGTACTTCGGAAAGGAAAAACGAGTTAAACTGGGATATGTAAAAAAAGGGATTGCTGTACCTCGTCGCATGTGGACGAAGTGTGACGAGGTGAGTAAAGCCTGAACGGAGACGAAAAGAAAAATGCGCTGTACCCACCACACTTGACTGGTGACGTGGACGAATGCACTCGGAAGGTTGACGGAAAGGGTGGTGATGGAAATTAGAGGTGGGACAGCGGACAGCTGAGCTCGGGAACCTCGGGTATGCCATGCCCGTACCTGTTTGGGAACTAGCAGGCCCCTGAGAAATATTATTATTATTATTATTATTATTATAATATTATTATTATTATTATTATTATTATTATTATTATTATTATTATTATTATTATTATTATTATTATTATTATTATTATTATTATTATTATTATTATTATTATTCTCATTATTCTCATTCGAGACTCGACCTTTGAAGAGGTCGGACGTGCTTGTTTGCGCTCCGTCGAATTAATCTGCAGTGATTAATATATACATTTTCGTGGAAGGAAAAATTTAAGTAGTGTACGTTAATATTTTTATGCTTTAAAAAACCCTTATTTATGATACCCGCGTAAATACAGTTTTGATAAAAATGAAGTGCAAAAAGTGTACAGAAAAATTATCAAGGGATGGTTATATAATTAATTGTTGTGTTTGTGAGGGATCTTACCACATTGGATGTTCAGGGCTTTCAGATGGTACATTTAAAGGTATGTCTACTGTTAAAAGGCAATCTTGGAGGTGTTTAGAATGTAGGGGTAAAGATTCACAAGCACTCACGCCTTCTTCATTGGAACTACAGGGAGATGAAGACGTAAAAATAATGTTTAGTAAAATTACAGAAAAGCTGGATACATATAAAACAGTTATGGATAGCTTAGTAAGTGATCTAAAAGGCCTTTCCAATTTATATGATGGTATAAGGGAAGAAGTTGCTTTGTTAAAGAATAGCAACATTAAACTTACCGATGCTATTAATAATTTGGCAGAAGAAAATAAAAAGAAGGACATAAAAATTAGAGGTTTGGAAATAAAAATTAACAATATGGAACAAAGAAGTAGAATGGTGAACTTTGAAATCCATGGATTAGATTATACGCATAATGAAAACGAGAATCACTTACGGTCAGCCGTTTTAAAATTAAATGAATGCTTGGGGGTCCATGTAACACCGGATCAAATCGAACTAGTGCACCGATTAGCAAAGAAACGCCTTGACGCAACACCAGCGGTCATAGTAAGATGCACTTCTCAAGCTGTACGCGATAAGATAATTAGCAAACGTAAAATGGTTGTAAGTAATAATGATGTTTTAAATAATAAAAGTGAACGGAAATTATTTCTAATAGAGAACTTAACTGCTTTTAATAAACAACTCTTGTATGAAGCTAAACAACGCGCTAAAGATAAAAATTGGGCATATGTTTGGGTAAAATATGGAAAGGTTCTAGCGAAAAGGTCGAATAATGAGACAAATGTGGTAAGAATTGATAGTGAAGCCGACTTGTTAAAATTAAATTGATAACTAACATATTTTATTAGATTAATTTATTGTAGTTTTAAGGATATTAATACATTAAGCTTTACCTCAGAATTATAACTTTGATAATTAAAAATGATTAACGAACAATTGTATCAGCAACAACAGGTTCATTATCAATTATTTAAAAATATTAAGGAATGGAACAATATAGATGTAAATACCCAAGTTAATTTAAATAATAATGCATGTTTGTCAGTAATTTGTCTAAATATAAACGGGCTTAAAAGTCATTTCGACGAATTTATGGCTTATATTTCCAGTTCTGTTTTTGATATAATTATGCTGGTCGAAGTATCAATTCATGATAAAGATATAGTTAATTATAATATTGAGGGATTTAATGTTTATTCAAAATTGCGTTGTGAAGGTAGAGGTGGTGGGGTTATGATGTATATACGGAAACTTTTATCATTTGAAGAAAATTTATATAACACCACCTGTTATGAAAATATAGAAGGATCATTAAAACTAGTAAATGGAAATAATATAAAATTAATAACTGTATATAGACCACCCGGTGGAAATATTTATGATTTCTTGTCAGAATTTAAAAACCAACTAAAAGCTTGTAAGTGCTATAAAAAATTAATTTTTGGAGGAAATATTAATATTGACTTAAAATTACAAAGCCGGGTAAAAGATAAATATGAGCTGTTGTTAAATTCAGAAGATCTATACCAGTGTATATTTGATTATACGCGCCAACAATTTTATAATTTCAATATGACATCATCAGCTATAGACCACCTCTTTGTTAGAGGTATTTATAAATCGATAAATTCAGGCGTAATACAGACTAAAATATCTGACCATTATACTTTGGTAATGAAGATTATTTTAGAGGATATTGGGTCTATTACTAAAGTAGAAACAAGAATTAACGAAAGTTATATTCGACGCAAACTTGTGAATTTAGATTTTAAACATTTTCTGGATACTAAAGAACCAGAAGACCTATATAAAAGAATTAGTTTAGCATTCAATAATATATATGATAACAGCAAGTACACGGTAGGCCATAAAAATTTAAATACACCGGGTTTCAAACCAGGAGGGGTTAAAAAGGAATGGATGACAAACGAACTACTAAAATGTATAGGATTTAGAGATAAGTTGTTTAGAAGATGGAAAAAGACAAAAAATCCAGATCACATGGACGATTATAAAAAATATAGAAACTACTTAACATCAAAAATACGTAAAGATAAGCAAAATCATTATAAACAAAAATTTAAGGTTTAAATAATAACACAAAGTTAACGTGGAAGGCGATTAATGATCTACTACAGCATAAAAAGAGAAACAGTGTGGATGAGGTTATCAAACAGGCTATGCCCGAACTTGAAGATATAGTCATTGCAAATAAATTTGCAAATAAATTCTCTAACAATCTTAAAGAAATAGTTCACAATTGTGATCAAAAGCATCTGCAAATGAATTTATCTAACAACAACGTACATTGTAGTATGCGACTGCAGCTGGTGACGAAAGATTTTGTAAAAATTGCGTTAGCACAAATACGTAGATCACAGACGCCCGGCTTTGATAACATACGAATTAGGGATGTGAGTAGTATAACTATGGAGAAGCTGAGCCAGCCCTTTTAAAAGGGTCATAAATATCTTGTAAAGGGTGTGTGTATTATGGAAAAGAGAAGTATGTATGTGTGAAGGTCATGTATGTGTAGGTGTGTGTGTGTGTGTTAGTATTAGTTAGGTTTGAGGATAACAATAGTATGGCTATGGAGAAGCTGGCCAGCCCTTTTTAAAAGGAGCATAAATATCTTGTAAAGGGTGTGCGTATTATATAAAAGAGAAGTATGTATGTGCAGGTGTGTGCGTGTAGGGTGTAGGGTATGTATGGTTTGTCGGTGATGTTAATGTAGAAGTCGTGCCGCCCTTATGATAAAAGTGTGTGTGTGTAGATATCGATCGGTGGTGGCGCGCGCGGTGTTGTGGTTGTTTTATTTTCGAAAAGAAAGGTATGTATCATTATGCGTATAGGTGTGTAGGGGCGTGCGTGTTTTAGTCTAAGACGAAATATCGTAAGGGGCGCGCAAGTGGTGCGAACGTGTTTTTGTTTTAAGAGTGTGTTTTCGGGGGGGTAGTGGTCGCGTTCGAGAATAAGTCTGGGTAAATAACCGCAGGGGTTTTTTATTACAGGTGTCAATAAAAAAAAAAGCGTGTTGCGTTTGTATCGCGTTTTTTAACGAGAGAGAATATGAAGGCGTATATTGAATTGTTCAGTAATGTAATTGTTTGGTATAGATGGGTTTGATGACGTGCGTATCGTTGTTGAAAATAAAAAAGCCCTTTCCTTAATTCGTATACATTATATTATGAATCAAAGCATATACGATGACGGAATCGTATTTTTGCTGAAAATGGTTCGATCGATGACGTGTGCGTGTATTTTTTGCCCTCCGAGAGAAGATGATGAAAGTGCGCTATTTAATTCGTATACAAATACGGGGTCACGATTATCTCATCGGACACACGTGCAAGACGTTTTAAGTAATCTTTTAATAATTTGAAAAATGTTACGCTCGATGTGTCGTAGGCAATTATGATGAAGTATTTAAAATAACGCAGAGATTTCAGATCGTCGGCAAAAAAAACGGGGTCACGATTATCTCATCGGACACGTGCAAGACGTTTCAAGTAATCTTTTAATAATTTGAAAAATGTTACGCTCGATGTGTCGTAGGCAATTATGATGAAGTATAAGGAGAATAAGGCTGGGGGGAAATAACCGCAAGGTTTTTATTACAGGTGTCAATAAGAAAAAATTGCGTGCTACGTTTGTATCGCGTTTTTTAATGAGAAAATATGAAGGTGTATATTGAATTGTTCAGTAATGTAATTGTTTCGGTATAAATGGTTCTATGACGTGTGTATCGTTGCTGAAAATAAAAAAGTTCTTCCTTAATTTTGTGTACATTATATGAACCAAAGCATATACGATGACGAAATCGTATTTTTGCAGAGAAATAAAAAGTGGCCTCGTAAATTTTGTATAGTATACATTGCATGAAGCGGAAGTTAAATATAAATGATCGAGTATGTTTGTATAATTATTTTTTATTATCGAAGTCGGGGAATCGCTTTTGATTAAAACATTGTATGCATAAAAGATAGCTTCTTGGAACGCGTAAAGAAAATACTGTAGTTCATGATTACATCATCGTTTTGAATCATTAATTATATAGGAACCTATTATTTTTAACAAATATGGTGTTTATAGATCCTAGAAATATAGACGATTGGGATTTTTATATTCTTTATCGATGCCAAGTCGGGGAAAATGTCTTAGTTACTTACATCTTTGAATAAAAAATATGCATCATTAATTTTTATGCGATTTCAATATAGAAATAATAGAAATAATGGAATAGCATTAAAACCAGCTTAAACATGGCGGCCAAAAGTATTCTGCGGTATACACAAAAAAGAAATGAGAAACCATGGATAACAAAGGATATCCTGAATTCAATATAAGAAAGGCGAAAATACTTAACCTAACCCGACGAAGCTGGAAAACAGAGATACAAAGCCATAAAATGGAAAATTATTCAACAATACAGGAAAGCTAAAGAACAACGGAATGATGAAAAGTGCAAAGAGATTCAAACTAAGATGGAAATAGGAAAGACAGACGAAGCATACAATAGAATTTGAATGGATTTTAGGGATATGCTAAAGTATAGCAAAAACAGAAGGAACGGAAGGAGGCATTATTATAGAGAATATAGAGAAAGTCGTTAGATGGCAAGAATATATACAGAATTTATATGCAGGAGAGGAACTAACAGAACTGGATCAGGAATCAGACATTGAAAACAATGACTTGGGATATCCTATACTTAGAGATTTGTTTAAATTAACATCAAAAGACCTGAAAAATGGTAAGGCACCGGGTATAGATAAAGTGCAAGTAGAACGTCTCTTTCATCTTGTAAGCTATAGGTATGAGACATACAAAATACACTAAAATTACAAACGTAACATCATAGTCAATATACCAAATAAGAGAGGCACGGATAAATGTGAAAATTTTCGAACAATAAGCTTGACAGCACACGTGTGAAAAGTGTCAACTAGAATTGTTCAAAGACGAATGGAAAAACGAGCCGAAGAAATATTAAGAGAAGATCAATTTTGGTTTAGGCAAAACGGGAGAACAAGGGAGGGTATTTTAGATCTGAGGGTAATAATGGAGAAGACATTAGAAAAAAACAGAAAGTGTGTATATAAGGTTTGTAGATCTGGAAAAAACATTCGACAATGTAAAATGGAAAAAAATATTCGAAATACTCCAAAAGGTTCGAATGAGTTTTAGGGATAGACGGATAGTACATAACTTATAAAAAGATCAAACAGCTGTTATAGAAATAAAGCAGGAACATAAAGAAGTAAATATTAGGAAAGGTGTGAGACAGGGATGTGTCCTATCCCCATTAATTTTAAACTTGTACATCGAAGAGGCAATGAATACTGTCAAATGCAGGAAGACATTTGGAATTATTATGCAGGTATAAAAGATTGATATGCTTAGATTTGCAGATGATATGGCATTATTAGCATCCGATAAGGAAAAGTTAGAAGCAGCTCATAATGAGGTGGAAACAGTCCTTGCTATTCTAGCAGAGAGATACGGTATGAAAGTTAACAAAAATAAAACAAAAGTACTAGTATACAAAAAAAGGGAAAAAATTAAAAAACTAAAATAAAAATAAAAAACGAGAAATTACAGGAGGTTGAAGATTTCTGCTACTCAGGAAGACAAATAACGCAAAATGGGAAAAGCACAAAAGATATAAAACAAAGATGAGCACAAGGTCATGCTACATTTAACAACAAAAAGCAATTACTTTGTTCAAATACAAAAACAAAGAAAAAGTAGAGGAAAGCATATGTGTGGAGTGCAGCACTGTATGGCTGTGAAACTTGGACAGTAGGAGAAGCGGACAGGAAAAAGATAGACGCCTTTGAAGTGTGGTGCTACCGATGTATGATCAAGATATCATGGACAGACAAAGTTAGGAACAAAAAAGATCTAGAAATAGTAGGGGAAGCACGAAGTATGTGGAAAACATTAGAAAATAGGAGAGGTAGGATGATAGGTCACATACTAAGGCGTGAGGAAATAGTGCGGAATATATTAGAGGCAGAGAGAGGTAGAGGTAGACCTAGGTTAGACTAATGCAGACAGGTAGTCAAAGATGTAGGCTGTAAGAATTTCAGGGAAATGTGTAGGCTAGCTCAGAATAGAAATCGATGGAGGAACGCGTCCAACCCGTTCTAAGACGAAAAACCGTATGACGAAATAACACAATAATTGTACTTAAACCTGATGATTAATACAAGCAACTAAAGGAGTTGATTTTGAAATATTCTCAACTAATGTTAATTTTGTGAAAGAATTTACTGGAGATGTATTAATTCGGCAAATGTCTGTGTTAGAGTATTTTTATTTTTATTTATTTATTTGTTCCAACATTTCAGTAGTCTGCTACCTGAAATTTAAGCAGACCTGGCTTCCCCACAGAAAGTAACCATCACGTGTTTTGTGTGTATGTGTGTGGGGGGGAGGGGGTGGCTGTGTGTATGTGTGTTGTGTGTGATGTTGGTCCGTGTTACGTTCCCCCTCTAGCACCAGAACCATCGGCAGCCGGATATCCCAGTCGTCAAGGAAGAACTCACGGCGGACATTGCCTTGTCAGTCCGGACCATCGGCAGCCGGAAATCCAGATGTTGAAAAGGCAATGTAAGTGTGTGAATGGTGTTTTGTGTTTGCGCAGTGCATAAGAGGTGTTTTGTGTGTGTGTGTGTGTGTGTGTGTTTATGTGTGTGTGAAGTGTGTTTGAAATGTTAATTTGTGTTTATGTTTGCCTAGGTTACTAAAAGGTTGGATTGAATTAGTATAATTTTGTAGATGTTTGAACTTATAACTATTACATAAATAAAAAATTATGTTCTTTCAGAGGAAAGGATTTGTTTGCTGTATTGTTTGCCTCAGGTATGTGTAACTTCTTAAAATTTAGCGTTAGTTAAAAAGAAAAGAAATTCCCTATTCTACTACTTAAAGTTAACTTATACTACTACTGTTGGTTGTTATTTGTTAGAGACAAGGTTGCTAATATGTAGAAGCATGCTAATTCTACATATTAAGGGGTTGGATCGTTTCAAAGTCGGGTTGATGGTTTGATCTTGTTGCTTCTGGTCGTCAAGAGCAAAGCTCTTGGAATTCCAGGAGATCGGTCTCCGGTCTACGGGGCACAGCCTTGGTTCGAGGAGAGGTGGTACTTTTATGTCTCTGTCCGGGTAGTTTTATTTGTGTCTTTTATCCGTCAAGATAACGTTAGTGGCTGAGTGCCGTGGTTTTTTGTGTGAGTGCATTTAAGTATGGAAAAAGGTTTTCGTTCCAAATCATCTGGTGTAGGGTCTTGTTTAATAATGCTTGTCTATGTACGTAGAGGTACGGTTGTAAGTCATTACACTCGAATACTATATGTTCCGGTGTTTCTATTTCTCCGCACGTGCATATGTTGTTGTCAACTAAGTTCATGCGTTCTCTGTATGTTGGATAGGATCCGTGGCCAGTTAGGTAATGAATAAATCCCCGACTGGGCACCAGGTATTTGGCTTTTAGGCGGTCTTTAATATTTGGGATTATTGCGTATACTCTTCTACCGGTTGTGCTTTGATCCCATCTTGTCTGCCATTCTGCAAGTATGTAGTTCTTTATTTCAGTCTTTGTCGTGGGCAGTTGGTTTGTGTTTAAGATGCGTTGTAGTTGTTGGTTGTCATTGTGTGTAAGATTGTACATTGCAGCTCGCTGTTTCACTACTAGGTCCAAGGGCATAGCTCCCACGAGTACATGAAGTGCATCATGTGCGGTAGTCCGATAAGCCCCCGTCAGTCGCAGTAAAACACTTCGTTGTGTACTATTAATTTTTTGTCTAGGTTTGATTGTGTTAAGACGATGTCCCCAAGCGCTCGCGGCGTATGATAGCATAGCACCGAGCACATTGTTGAGATATAGCCTTACACAATTAAGTGGTATCTTATAAGTCCTTTGGGCCAGCGTTGCAATGTTCTGCATTGCAGAAGTTGCACTTGCACAGACGGTGTTTATATGTGCAGAGTAATTCTATTTTTCGTCTAATGTTAAGCATAGATATTTTGTGTTTTGTGGTCTACTTATATTTACACCGTCTAGTTTGATGGTGGGGTCCCTTGCGCGGGTTCCTTTTATCACAAGGTATGCAGTTTTTTGTGGTGTTATGGTCATTTTGTTGGTTTTGCACCAAGTTTGTGTATGCTAGCTTTACGTTCGATTTCCCTTCTGGAATTGCCTTCAACCACCAGCAAGATGTCGTCGGCGTATGCAATCGTCGACAACACTTCGTCAACGGTGTCCAGCTTTTCCAGGAGTTCATCCATTACAATATTCCAAAATAGGGGCCCGCATATGGACCCCTGCGGGCAACCTTTATTTATATGTTTGGTAATGCTCTCCGTGCCTTGTAGGGTTACATACCTGTCCCTGCAGTAGCTCCTGAAAGAGTGGTATAGTTGTGATGGACAGTTTATGGTCGTAAGTCTTGTAAAAAGTGAAGGCCACCAAAGGTTATTAAATGCGCCTTCTATGTCCACTAATATTAATAGGACGTATTTTTTGTGAGATTGCTTGATGGTTTGTATTGCTTGGTTTATGGGGTGTTTGGTCGATTTGTTTTCTGTAAAACCGTATTGTCTTGGATGTACTCCTGTGATTTGTCTGTGGTCTTGCATTTGTTTACATAATAGTTTTTCATACGTTTTTCCTAGCGTGTTCAAAAGGCATATGGGTCGGTAAAAGCCCGGTTGTTTGGGGTCTTTACCTTTCCCTTTAGGGATAATCACGACATTCGCCTGTTTCCAGATGTTCGGAAAAATAGCTTGTCGTATACATTCATTGTACAGTGCTGTTAGCGTCGGTGTTAATTTATCTTGTAGCGCTATGCCAATCTCCGCAAGAATTCCGTCCGGTCCAGGTGCTTTCCTGCTCTTCGATTAGCATAGTGCGTATCTCACTTCGTCTTCTGTGAAAGGATCTAAGTTGTCGCCTTGTCTGTTCTCGGGTCGGTTACCTACGTGGTTTTTGTCGATTACTTCTTGTCGTCTGAGTCGCTGTTCGTTAGTGTCGTCTTGAACGTTGTCATCAGGCAAAAGTGTTTGTAATAGCAGTGTCGCAGTTTCACCCCAGTTTTTTATGTATATACCGTCTTGTTTTATTAAAGTCGAATAAGTCATCGGTGGTTTGATTTTACCCTGAGTGATTTTATAGGGTATTCCCCAGGCGTCAGTTTGTAAGTGTCGTTCCACGAATAATTCCCATGACCTCCTCTTCATGTCAGTCAGTTCTTTTTGGTATATGTCTTTTAATTGTCGATAATATGTTAGGTGGTATGCTCCCTCGGCCGGTGCTAGGGAGTTTTGGTAACTTTTTCTCGCTCGCTGTGTTTCCTTTTTTAGGTTTTGTAAGCGTCTTGTCCATTGAATTGTCTTTGTGTGTCGTGTTTTCCGTTGTTTTGGGAGCACTTGCTCCATTGTGCGTCTAATAGTCTTGGTGAGTAGTTTTGTATACTCATGAACGTTTTCATCTGATCTTATATCTTGTGGGGGTACAAATGTGTCCTTCAGTTTGTTCCAATTTGCATTTCGTATTTTGTATCGTTGTACTTTGGTGAAGTTTTGTGGTGTGTCAAATGGCCTGGTTGTCATGTCAATGTCGAACGTGATTAGGTTGTGGTCACTAATAGTTTGGTGTTCTAATACCTGTCAGTCTTGTATGTAGTTGTACCCCAGCCCATTTGTCAGAGTAACGTCTATGTTTGTTCCTGTTTCTGCACGGGTGTTGTATGTGGATGGGTTATTAGGAAGGTTGATTACTTTGAGTTGTAGTTCGTCAAATCAAGTTTTCGACTTGTTCTCCAAGTTCGTGCTTGAGGGAACTGTGCCACATCGGAGATTTTCCATTTACGTCAGCCATAATAACTATTGTTTTGTTATTGCAAGTGTGTAATATGTTGCGTATGTTGTTTATGTACGGCTGGGGATCCAGTCTGTACTGGAAGTAGCTTGTTACCAAGATCCACTTTTCAATCCAACCGTTTGAGACCTCCAGACATGTACAGTGTTCTCCGCTGTATTGTTGTATTGTCGTGATTGTCAATGTGGGATCAAAAATGACCACTGCCGTTTGTGGGTTTCTACCTGTATGTATTTGTCTTGCCCTGACTGGCATGCTTGGAATCTTCCCATGCACCAGATAAGGTTCCTGTATAAAAAGTGCATGTAATCGTAAGGTTTCAGCTAGTTGTCTAAGCTCTTTCATTACAGTTGCACAGTGCATGGCATTTATTTGGCCAATTCTGATCTTTCCGTCGTCCATTAGGGGTAATAGGTGTTTATGCTGCATTCTGGTTGTTGCTTGTGTTTGTGTGAAAATGTTGTGTGTGAGTGTTTGTTTGTATTCTGTTTGTGGGTGTGTTGCTATTTTGTCTGTGTGCGTGTTCTCTTGTATTGTTTGTTGAAGATGTTGTTGATACGTGATTGCCCTTGCTTTGTCTCTTTGAATTTGTGAGGGTTGTTTGTGTTTAGTTTGGTTAGGTTTACTGTCCATAGTCGGTTATTTGTATGAGTCTGTCCATTAACATTTTGTGGGTTGGGCAATCTTTAGGGTTAGAAGCGCACTTTTTGTTACGTTTTAAGCATGGTATGCAAACTGAGGATTGTCCGTGCTTGGGGCAGTCTGCTCTTTTGTGCTTGCAGTCTTCTTCCCCACAGTGTCCACATGTATCGGTGGTGCGTGTGCAATGTTTCGTGACGTGTCCTAGATCGAGACCTTGTAGGCATTTGGGTACTACTAAAAAGTCTTTCACTGTAACACAGCGATATTCGATATAGAGTTTCCCTAGATTTATTAATATATTCCTCACTTTACCACTTACCGTCGCAACATGATGTTGAGTCGATTTGTTTTTCGGTCCTGTTTTGAAACTAAGTTGGAAGTCCCTATTAAAATCCTCTCTGTTAATTAGGTGTTCAAGGTTTTGAGTATAAATTAAATCTGTCACGTCTTGATCTTTCAGGTACGTTGGTATGTCGTATATAATAACTAAGGTTTTTTTTTACGTGGTTTTTCGCAATTTAGGGTTTGTTTTAGGGTTGCATGGTTTAAAATTTTGTTTGCCTCGGTTTCGTTATCAGTATCGATAATTACTGCTTTGTTGGTTGTTCGGATGTTTTTAATTTTAATTTTGTCTTTCAGTGGATTTACAGTTTTTGAAAAAATTTCTTGAATTTGTCTAGATATTTCACCACGTTTTGACGTTATGAACACCGTTGTATTTTGGTTCGAGATCGCTTTTAAAATTGCGTCTTGTTTTGGAGCTTTCGGTTTTTGTGCTACAGCACTGGCGTGTGTCTGTGTTGGTATTGCCGTCACGTTTGCGTACGTGTTTGAAGACATGGTTGGATTAAGCATTGATTGTTGTTTCAGACGGCTGTTTTCTACTTAGTTTCGATTATCTTGTCTTGTAGTGTGTTGTTTTGTTGTTTTATGAATTTATGTTCGCCAGTTAATTCGGCTTGTAAATATATTAATTTTATTATTTTATCTCTAAGGGTTTTATGGGCTGCTACTTGCAGATGGTTACTTGGGTCTAGTTCATGGTCAATAAAGTTAAGAAGGTCCGTCCCTAGATTCTCTAGGGGCTCTAAGGTAGACTGTTTCATATCTTCCGGGTTGTTGTGGCTGGGGCTTCTTCTCAATCTTTTGTTCTGTGGTATTTCGGTCGTTGGTGGATGGGCAGAGGGTGTTAGTACGACGCTTATTTGACATTGAACAGCAGTGTCAAGCTGCATTGGTGATCTCGAGGTGGTATGTAGTGAAGGATGTGAGTCAAGATCTGGTGTTGTTTTACCCCCAAGGTTTCCCTTGGGGGAATGTTGAGTTGGCATCTTGTACTCTAGCTGTCTGATGTTGTGATTTTATCTATCATTAAATTATTTAAATTTAATTAAAAAACAAATGAAATGACAAAAGTCCGTAATATGCAGTAAAAGCGTTATACTAAACTATCATAAAAGCGCTATTTTAGACTATCCTATGCTCTGCTCGTTGAAAATTGTTACGATAAAATATAGTAATTATATTCTTAAATGCTAAAGAAAACATTCAGAACGTTGTTACATTTGCGCGTTTATTGCACTGTCACGTTCTTACGCTCACTTTAGAGAATGCGATGGTATCGTATTAATGCGGAAATGTACTTATTAATGATAAAGTTTATTGTCCTTAGCACTATATCCTAGTTTCGCTATGCAATTGTTATTTGTTATACTGAAGGAATGTAACAGTATAATAACCTATGAAGAATGCTAATTTTAATAATATAAATAGTTGTGTTATTTGCCCTTGGCACTCTTCCTAATTTAGCGGTTTATTTAAACGTTGGTGTGCGGATAATAATATTTATTGTTATAATGAGGTCACTACCGGTTGTAAAGTATGTTCTTGTGTCCTTGCGTTCTAAATTTCCAAAAAATTCTCTAATTGTACCCCAAACTTTATCACTTCCCTTTCAGAACTGACGTTAAAATGCAAATAAAAATTGTTTAAAACTTGTTCGGAAATTATTTGTACTTACAGAAGTCCTTATTTATAATCGAAATTTTGATGTCCAATAATTGATTTGATATTTGATTATTTTTCCACATCTGCATGCACGAACTTTAGAACTATACTTATATTACACTTAAAATTAGAAGATGGGATAAAATTAAAGCGCTACATAGCACTGAAAAACACGTCCGCTCGCTTTAAGCAACATCTGCTGTAAACCCCTGTGTTAGAGTATCTTGGTAGTTGTCAGGTTGTTTAACCCCTCTCACATACCCCTACATTTGATTTTCCAATGCTAAACCCGAAGATACTACCTTGGTCAAGAAGTGATTTCTTTTTATCTGGAAATTTTGCTGTTGCTAGCAGGTTAGGGATCTTTAATATGCTTATCAACACTTCCACACGGGACCTCCATTTTACCACTCATCCGACCGAGTGCGAATTTTTGTGAAAAATGCTCGTCTAACATTTTTCAAGCGGACCGTGTCGGAATTTAAACCCGGGACCTTGTAACCTTCACATACCCTACATGTGATTTTCCAATGGCTCCATCCAAAGAGTACTACTTAGACCAGAAAGCGTGTTATTTTTACTTGAAAAATTTTGAATTTTGACGAACCCTTGCTGTTCAAGCAAGGTAGGGATCTTTAACGTGCGTGACAACACACACACACACACACCGTGTCGGGATTTGAACCCGTGACCTTAAGCATACCCTCCCCCCCTCCCCACCCACATATCAATGAATATTGGTGAAATCCTCGCTTTTCGGTCCACTTCTCGGTCGCCGTATATTAATTCTTCGAGTAATTTTTGGAAAACGTGGAGTTTCAATATTTGTTAGGTGCATCCGCATACGCACTTTACTTACCTGAATTGATTTGAGTTGAGTTCGTCCTCGTCCGATCAACAAAGTTAAGCAACGTTGGGCTCGGTCAGTACTTAGATGAATGACCGCTTAGGAACACGGCGTGATAATATCTCTTTTTACGTTGAAACATCGTGGTGCTTCTTGACTTTGTGATCTTTATTAATACTACACAACTACAACTTTATATGGAACTTCGACTTCGCTTTTTTTTTCGGGTATTGGGAGCTTCAAGGGGTCGCAGGACAAATTCGTGACTTTTGACACGGCACCAGGCAACCCTTAGCGATACGTCGTCATTTAAATATCCGATTCGCATATGACATAAAGGGGCGAAAATAATAGCCGTGAGTGTGTATTGGAGATCGCACGTTTTCAGAGTTGAGCAGCAGGTCGCTCTGGTCAGTACTTGGGTAGGTGGAAACTTTTTTTAATAGGAGTCTACATAAACATATAGCAGTTGCAGGGCCGTGTAGCACATCTTGTCATGGAAGTATATAATTTTCTAACAATCCAATACACGAGTTCAAAGCAAGTGACGTCGGTGCTGCGTGTGCTTTTCCCTTGGCGTACATTTTATACCTGTTGATGGTTGCAAGACGTCGACAATAAAGGATAGTGCATCTCTTGCAGCTAAAATTGCATTTGTAGAAGAGGGTGCTTGCTATGATGTAATGATTATACAACTATCTCCTCGCTTTACGGTTCATTTCTTGGAAGTCGTTTAATAAATTTTCGAGTAATCTTAAGAAAACGCGAAGTTTGAATATTTGCTAGGTGCATTCGCATATGCACTTTAATTAAATGAATTATTTGAGTTGAGTAAGTTTTCGTCCGATTACCAAAGTTAAGCAACGTTGGGCGCGGTCAGTACTTGGATGGTTGACCGCATGGGAACACGGGGTGATGATGCTTTTTTTACGCTGAAACATTGTAATTTTGCTTGACCTTGTGACTTTTATTAATAATACACAACTTCAACTTTATGTGGAACTGCTGCTGCGCTTTCTTTTCTGGTATTGGGAGCTTTGAGGGGTTGCAGGACAAATTCACGACTTTCGACACAGCACCCGGCAACCCTTACGATACGTCGTTATTTAAACATCCGATTCGCGTATGACATAAAGTGACGAAAGTGACAGCCGTGTGTGCCTATTGGAGATCGCACGTTTCCAGAGTTATGCACTATCTTGTTCTGGTCAGTACATGGGTGGGTGTACGTTTTTTTTTATGTTAGGATACATAAACATATAACAATTGCACGGCCGTGTAGCACATCTTGACATAGAAGTATATTATTATTTAGCAATTCCATACACGAGTTCCTGGCAAGTGTCGTCGGTGCTGCGTGTGCTTTTCTCTTGACATACATTTTATACATTATACTTGTTGATGGTTGCAAGACGCCGACTCAAAAGGATAGTGCATCTCTTGCAACTGAAATTGCATTCGTAGAAGAGGGTGCGTGTTATAATGTAATGATTATACGACTATTTCCTCGCTCTTCGGTCCACTTCTCGGCCGTCGTTTATTAAATTTTTGAGTAATTTTAAGAAAACGT
Organism: Platerodrilus igneus; assembly: GCA_036346225.1. NCBI lineage: Eukaryota > Metazoa > Arthropoda > Insecta > Coleoptera > Lycidae > Platerodrilus > Platerodrilus igneus. Next base: position 640,613 of record JARFIW010001539.1, read on the forward strand.
GGAAATTGAATATTTATTAGGTGCATTCGCAACCGCACTTTACTTAAATGAATTATTGGAGTTGAGTTAGTAATCGTCCGATCACCAAAGTTAAGCAACGTTGGGAGCGGTCAGTACTTGGATGGGTGACCGTTTAGCAACACGGGGTGATGATGTCTTTTTTTTACGCTAAAACATCGTGGTTTTTTTAGACTTTGTGATTTTTAATAATACTACACAACTCCAAATTTATATGGAACTGCTACTGCGCTCCTTTTTCGGATCTTGGGAGCTTTGAGGGATCGCAGGACAAATTTGCGACTTTCGACACAGCACCCGCAGCTCTTCACGATACGCCATTATTTAAATATCCGATTTGCTTATGACATAAAGGGGCGAAAGTGACAGCCGTGTGTGTCGATTGGAGATAGCACGTTTCCAGAGATAAGCACTATCTTGCTCTGGTCAGATCGTGGGTGGGTGTACGTTTTTTTGTTTCTTTATATTAGCCTAAATAAGATAACAGTTGCAGAGTCGTGTAGCACATCTTGACTAGAAGTACATAATTTTTTAACAATCTCATACACGAGTTCAAGGCAAGTGTCATCGGTGCTGCGTGTACTTTTCTCTTGGGATACATTTTATATATTATACATGTTGATGGTTGCAAGACGCCGACACAAAAGAATAGTGCATCTCTTGTAGCTGAAACTGCATTCGTAGAAGAGGGTGCTTGCTATAATGTAATGATTATACGACTATTTTTCGCTTTTCGATCCACGTCTCGGCCGTCGTTTATTAAATTTTCGAGTAATTTTAAAAAAACGTGGAATTTGAATATTTGTTAGGTGCATTCGCATCCGCACTTTACTTAAATGAATTATTTGAACTGAGTTAGTTCTCGTCCAATCATCCAAGTTTAGCAACGTAGGGCGCCGTCAGTACCGGGATGGGTAACCGTATAGAAACACGAGGTGATGATGCCTTTTTTTAAGCTGAAATATTGTGGTTTTTCTTGACTTTGTGATTTTTATTAATACTACACAACTCCAACTTTATACGGAACTGCTACTGCGCTCTTTTTTCGGGTCCTGAGAGCTTCGAGGGGACGCAGGACAAATTCGCGACTTTCGACACAGCACCCGGGAACACTTCACGATACGTTGTCATTTTAATATCCTCTTCGCGTATGACATAAAAGGGCGAAAGTGACAGCCGTGTGTGTCGATTGGAGATCGCACGATTCGTAAGAGAGGTTGCTTACTATTATGTAATGATTATACGACTATTTCCTTGCTTTTCGGTCCACGTCTCAGCCGTCGTTTATTAAATTTTCGAGTAATTTTAAGAAAACGTGGAATGTGAATATTTGTTAGGTGCATTCGCATCCGCACTTCACTTAAATGAATTATTTGAGTTGAGTTAGTTCTCTTCCAATCACCAAAGTTAAGCAACGTTAGGCGCGGTCAGTACTTGAATGGGTGACTGTTTAGGAACACGGGGTGATGATGTCATTTTTTACGCTAAAACATCGTGACTTTTCTTGACTTTGTGATTTTTATTAATACTACACAACTTCAACTTTATATGGAACTGCTACAACGCTCTTTTTTCGGGTATTGGAAGCTTCGAGGGGTCGCAGGAAAAATTCGCGACTTTCGACACAGCACCCGGGAACACTTCACAATTCGTCGTCATTTAAGTATCCGATTCGCGTATGACATAAAGGGGCGAAAGTGACAGCCATGTGTGTCGATTGAAGATCGCACGTTTCCAGAGTTAAGCACTATACGGCTCTGGTCAGATCGTAGGTGGGTGTAGGTTTTTTTCTCTTTATATTAGGTTACATAAACATATAACAGTTGCCGAGCTGTGTAGAACATCTTGACAGAAAAGTATATAATTTTTTAACAAGCGCATACACGAGTTCAAGTCAAGTGTCGTCGGTGCTGCGTGTGCTTTTCTCTTGACATACATTTTAGACATTATACTTGTTGATGGTTGCAAGACGCCGACACAAAAGGATAGTGCATTTCTTGCAACTGATATTGCATTTGTAGAATAGGGTGCTTGCTATAATGTAATGATCCTACGACTATTTCCTCGCTTTTCGATCCACTTCTCGGCCGTCCTTTATTAAATTTTCGAGTAATTTTAAGAAAGCTTGGAATTTGAATATTTGTTAGGTACATTCGCATCCGCACTTTACTTAAATGAATTATTTGAGCTGAGTTCTCGTCCAATCACTTAATTTCACCAACGTAGAACGCCGTCAATACTAGGATGGTTAACCGTTTAGGAACACGGGGTGATGATGCCTTTTTTACGCTGAAACATCGTGATTTTTCTTGACTTTGTGATTTTTATTAATACAACACAGCTCCAACTTTATATGGAACTGTTACTGCGCTCCTTTTTCGGGTATTGGGAGCTTCGAGGGGGGGCAGGACAAATTCGCGACTTTCGTCACAGCACCCGGGAACACTTCACGATACGTCATCATTTAAATATCCGATTCGCGTATGACATAAAGGGGCAAAAGTGACAGCCGTTAGTGTCGTTTTGAAGATCGCACGGTTAGTAGGAGAGGTTGTTTACTATAATGTAATGATTATACGACTATTTCCTCGCTTTTGGGTCCACTTCTCGCACATCGTTTATTAAATTTTCTAGTACTTTTATGAAAACGCGGAGTTTGAATATTTGTTAGGTGCATTCGCATCCGCACTTTACTTAAATGAATTATCTTAGTTGAGTTAGTTCTTGTTCAATCACCAAAGTTAAGGAACGTTGGGCGCGGTCAGTACTTGGATGGGTGAACATTTAAGAACACGTGGTGATGATGTCTTTTTTACGCTGAAACTTCGTAGTTTTTCTTGACTTTGTGATTTTCATTAATACTACACAACTCCAACTTTATATGGAACCGCTACTGCGCTTTTTTTTCGGGTCTTGGGAGCATCGAGGGGTCGCAGGAAAAATTCGCGACTTTCGACACAGCACCCGGCAACCTTTTACAATACGTCGTCATTTAAATATCCGATTCGCGTATGACATAAAGGAGCGAAAGTGACAGCCGTGTGTGTATATTGTAGATCGGACGGTTTCAGAGTTAAGCACTATCTTGCTCTGGTCAGTACGTGGGTAGGTGAACTTTTTTTTTTATTATTAGCCTACATAAACGTATAACAGTTGCAGAGCCGTGTAACACATCTTGACATAAAAGTATATAATTTTTTAACAATCGCATACACGAGTTCAAGGCAAATGTCGTCGGTGCTGCGTGTGCTTGTTTCTTAGCATACATTTTATATATTATACAAGACGCCGACACAACAGGTTAGTGCATCTCTTGCAGTTGAAATTGCATTCGTAGAAGAGGGTGGTTGCTAAAATGTAATGATTATACTACTATTTCCTTGCTTTTCGGCCAATTCTCGGCCGTCATTTATTAAATTTTCGAGTAATTTTAAGAAAACGTGGAATTTGAGTATTTGTTAGTTGCATTCGCATCCGCACTATACTTAAATGAACTATTTGAGTTGAGTTAGTTCTCGTCCAATTACCTAAGTTAAGCAACGTTGGGCGCGGTCAGTACCTGGATGGGTAACCGTTTAGAAACACGGAGAGATGATGTCATTTTTTACGCTGAAACATCGAGGTTTTTCTTGACTTTGTGTTTTTTATTAATACTGCACAACTCCAACTTTATATGGAATTGCTACAGCGCTCTTTTTTCGGAATTGGAAGCCTTGAGGGGTCGCAAGACAAATTCGCGACTTTCGACACAGCAACCTGGAACACTTCACGATACGTCGTCATTTAAGTATCCGATTTGCGTACGACATAAACGGGCGAAAGTGGCAGCCGTGTGTGTCGATTGGAGATGGCACGTTTCCAGAGTTAAGCACTATGCGGCTCTGGTCAGATCGTAGGTGGGTGTAGGTTTTTTTTCTTTATATTAGCTTACATAAACATATAACAGTTGCAGAGCCGTGTAGAACATCTTGACATAGAAGTGTATAATTTTTTAACAATATCATACACGAGTTCAAGGCAAGTGTCGTCAGTGCTGCGTGTGCTTTTCCCTTGGCATACATTTTAGACACCATACTTGTTGATGGTTGCAAGACGCCGACACAAAAGGATAGCGTATCTCTTGCAGCTGATATTCCATTCGTAGAATAGAGTGCTTGCTATAATGTTATCCATTTTACGACTATTTACTCGCTTTTCGATCTACGTTTCGGCCTTCGTTTATTAAATTTTTGAGTAATTTTAAGAAAACGTGGAATTTGAATATTTGTTAGGTACATTCGCATCCGCACTTTACTTAAATAAATTACTTGAGCTGTGTTAGTGCTCGTCCAGTCACTTAAGGTAAGAAACGTTGGGCGCCGTCAGTACTGTGATGGTTGACCGTTTAGGAACACGGAGTGATGATGCCTTTTTTTTCGTTGAAACATCGTGGTTTTTCTTGTAATGATTTTACGACTAATTCCTCGCCTTTCGGTCCACGTCTCGGCCGTAGTTTATTAAATTTTCGAGTAATTTTAAGAAAACGTGGAATTTGAATATTTGTTAGGTACATTTGCATCTGCATTTTACTTAAATGAATTATTTGAGCTGAGTTAATTCTCGTCCAATCACTTAAGTTAAGCAAAGTTGGGCGCCGTCAGGACTGGGATGGGTGACCGTTTAGGAACACGGGGTGATGATGCCTTTTTTTACGCTGAAACATCGTGATTTTTCTTGAATTTGTGTTTTTATTAATACTACACAACTCCATGGAACTGCTACTGCGCTCCTTTTTCGGGTATTGGGAGCTTCGAGGGGTGGCAGGACAAATTCGCGACTTTCGACACAGCACCCGCCAACCTTTCACGGTTCGTCGTCATTTAAATATGCGATTTGAGTATGACATAAAGAGGCGAAAGTGACAGCCGTGTGTGTATATTGGAAATCGGACGGTTCCAGAGTTAAGCACTATTTTGCTTAGGTTAGTACGAAGGTGGGTGTGCGTTTTTTTTTATATTAGCCTACATAAACATATAACAGTTGTAGAGCCGTGTAGCACATCTTGATATAGAAGTATATAATTTTTTAACAACCCAAACACGAGTTCAAGGCAAGTGTCGTCGGTGCTGCGTGTGCTTTTCTCCTGGCATCCATTTTATATATTATACTTGTTGATGGTTGCAAGACGCCGACACAAAAGGATAGTGCATCTTTTGCAGTTAAAATTGCATTCGTAGAAGAGTGTGCTTGCTAAAATGTAATGATTATACGATTATTTTTTCGCTTTTCGGCCCACTTTTCGGTCGTCATTTATTAAATTTTCGAGTAATTTTAAGAAAACATGGAATTTAAATATTTGTTAGGTGCATTTGCATCCGCACTTTACTTAAATGAATTATTTCAGTAGAGTTAGTTCTCGTCCAATCACCTAAGTTAAGCAACGTTGGGCGTGGTCAGTACTTGAATAGGTGACCGTTTAGGAACACGGGGTTATGATGTAATTTTTTACGCTGAAACATCGTAGTTTTTCTTGACTTTGTGATTTTTATTAATACTACACAACTCCAACTTCATATGGAGCAGCTACTGCGCTCTTTTTTCGGGTCTTGGGAATATTTGTTAGATGCATTCGCATCCGCACTATACTTAAATGAATTATTTGAGTTGAGTTAGTTCTCGTTCAATCACCAAAGTTAAGCAACGTTGGGCGTGGTCAGTACTTGGATGCGTGACCATTTAGGAACACGGGGTGATGATGTCTTTTTTACGCTGAAGCTTCGTGGTTTTTCTTGACTGTGATTTTTATTAACACTACACAACTCCAACTTTATTTGGAACTGCTACTGCGTTCTTTTTTCGGGTCTTGGGAGCTTTGAGGGGTCGCAAAACAAATTCGCGACTTTCGACACAGCACCCGGCAACCCTTCACGATACATCGTTATTTAAATATCCGATTTGCGTATGACATAAAGGGACGACAGTGACAGCCGTGTGTGTCTATTGGAGATGGCACCCTTCCAAAGTTAAGCGCTATTTTGCTCTGGTCAGTACGTGGGTGGGTGTACATTTTTTTATATTGGCTTACATAAACATATAACAGTTGCAGGGCCGTGTAGTATGAGGCGCCGTTTGTGTTTATAATAAATACCGAAATATTTATATTTTTTCTAATATATGTAAAATATTTTGTATATATATTTTTTTAAATATATATATATATATATATATATATATATATATATGTATTGCTATGTTAACTCTCAGCCCCTACGATTGGGTGCAATAAAATGCTGTGTCATTCCTTTTATATTAAGCCCCACGACTTGGGCATACATAAAAATGCTGAGATATTACCCTTATACCACTTTAACACTTGTGAAATTGTTAATTTATAATTTTCTTTTGCCTCGACTAGCTGATTCAATTAAATAAAGCACTTCTATAATACACAGTACAATGATTGAATATTTACAAACCTTTTAAAAACCTTCTCCCTTTTTAAATCATATACATCTATCAAATTTTTAGAAAATCAAGCCAGCAAAACGAGCCTTTTATTACCTTTAAAGACCTATTGAAACGTTTCAAGCTGTCTATAACTTTTTATAAAATTTACTCAAGAAACCCCCAATTTGTCGGCTTTTACACTTTAAATTATGATTGAGATAAAACAGTTTAAAAATAAATCATATCCAAAATATTTGAGATAAAACAGTTTTAAAAATAAGTCATATCAAAATCTTTAACCTGAAGTAGTTTCATAGATGCTCCTAAGAATTGAAGTCGATATCCAAATCGTTATTGGTGCGTTTATTCCAATGAAAGGTTTTTCATTTCCGCAATAGAATATTATTTTCACAAATATACACTCTAGAATTTCACTGTTAAATTAATTTATTATTCACGTAAATATTTAGCACTTTCAAATATAGTAACTGCCCAGTTTCAAAGTAAACTAACTCAATATTCAATTCTCAAGATATTTATAGGATCGTCCCCTTTTTGTTTGTGATTCGCTGGCTTCACGTGCTAGGCGAGGGCAAGCATATTATCACTTGTTATTTTGGAAAGTTTACCAATTGTATGTATTTTAATTGCATGACGCGGTGCACTAGGTCACGTAATTTAAATGTTATACCTTGCATCTACTTAAGAAATTCCAGAAATTTTCGTTCATATCGATCACGTAGTGTTGTTTGTTGGTCTTATTCTAATCTAAATCGAATAAATTTGGTGTTTGTTTATTTCCTAAAAAATTGGATTTTCGAACAACTGTAATTCTCTTAGACCACGTACACTTTTAGACAATGCATAATTTCTGCGTGCGTTTACGATAATATCTTAACACACTTTTTGAATGTTTATCTAGCCCATTCATGCAGGTTTTTCACTGATTTAATTTTAATGCGTTTCGTTACATTTTTAAATTCTAATCTTTGCTAGTGGCTACTCTTGGATATGTGTTTTAATTGTTTGTACTGCTATATACAGTGTGCTCGCAATTAATAATTTTTATAATAATCTACTTACTCTTCTAATATCTATAATTCCGTGCTTCTGTTACTTGGGAGTTTCCTTTGCTTATTTTACGACTTCAATGACTTAACCTACCCCTAAATTAACCCGATAATTACAGCATTAATCCCCCAAATTAAAATAAAAATTTTTGGAAAATGTTGGTTTTGGCGCCCAACGTGGAACAAAATTTACATTGGTCAAAAATATTTTATTTTTATTTTGCTTCACTATGTACACAACTACTGCATTATTTTTACATCCCTATTCCTATTTTAATATAACCTATTCTATAACTACACATGTATTCCTTCCGAATATTTTATGCTATTTTCTGAATGATTATTATTTACACACGCCTCTTTCTATCTTTATAGGTCTATATAAAGCATTTCATCTCCCTAATTCCTATCCATTTATACTTTCCCATTTTTCATTAATTCATACAACGTATCATCTCTTCATATTTCTCCTGTTTATCTATCCCCACTTATCTATGTTCTATTGTTTTCTTTAAATTATTACAATATGTACAATACCTATTCCCTAATTTATCCTAATTTAATTCTCCTATCCTAATTTATGATTGTCCTATCCTATGTTTTTCCTATTCTAATTTATTGTTAAACTATTCTATTTTATAATTATATCCCTATTTCCACTAGTTTATCTTACAGTATGTACCCTTTTCTCCATTATCAAAAGTTTTTCCTATTCCTTGTAGTGGTACATTAAATTTACATAAAATTTTCCCCTGATCACGTCTGGTCTACCTCCTTCAGTTCATAAGTGTTCTCCCCTACGACCTTGTTTATCAGAAATGGACCTATGTACGATAAGTGTAACTTGGCACATGTATGCAGGTGTCTTTTTCATACCCTTACATTTTTAATAATTACCTTGTCTCCTATTTGGAATCTTAGTTATGTGATAGTGCAAATGACCAAATTCCAAGAAATTTAATTAAAAATATATATATATATATATATATATATATATATATATATATATATATATATATTATTTAACTTATCTGATAAGTTGAAGTTATGTATTAGTGAAGATGTAAAATAATATAGTTTTTAAAAAACATTTTTATATTGTTAACTTAAGAAACATATTTAAAAATGGATAACCGAAACGCGTCATATGTATTAAATTAAAATGATAGATTGAGCAGTTTAATTTCATTACTATAACAAACACCACATAACTAAGATAGTTCAAATGACCAAATTCCAAGAAATTTAATTAAAATATAAACAAAATGGTCAAGAAAGGATGAATATAATATATATATATATATATATATATATATATATATATAATAACTGCATACAGAATAAATTTTTATTTACAAAAAGGATCATAAACTATCTTTAAAATACAGAGATTTCATTTTGACATTTAAATTCTTTTGATATAAACATAATACGTCATCGACAATTTTGTGAGGGAAATGGCGCGTGATTTTTAACAAGCCAAATCTGTTGGTATCGTAAAGAACGTTTAGGGCACTTAGGGATGCATTTCCAAATACGTATTCGCTTATCATCTCGACTCGACATAAGATTTGATCCTGCATGTTTGAATAAAGTACAGCATCCACGAAGGGCCCGCCTTCAACTCCATCATCGCCGTCGCTGCTGCTGCTCTTGCACCTCTTATACGCGCAAGCTCCGAACTCTTTGGGAAGGCAAGTGGCGACGCACTCTATATTTCTATCGTAGGACTCTTGAAAATCTTGTCCTTTCAATATTTCTAATTTGAGTATTATAAGCGGCGCTAGAGTAAACACTTTTGCAAACTCTTCGCGGGAGAGAGAAATTCGCGCAATATTGTATTCGGAGCCTGTTGTTTATTCTAATGCGGCGAGAGTCGCAGCAGTTTTTTGCACCTCGATTCTATGAATAGACTCGTATTCGTCTTTAAATTCCACTTCCAAGTATCCGTCGATCGTCTGATGCATTTCACGCCTCCAGTGCCATACGTCTGCAACTACGGAGGCGGCGGTAGCGCCTGCAGATGCAACCTTGGCAGTATCCGAGCGGTTGGAAAAAAATTTTTTAAATTTATGCTCGATAGTGATAGACGACAAATCTTTCCACTCGTTTTCGTCCATTTGCAATTCGCCTTCTTTACAAAATCTGTTGGGGCATATAAGTCTAATAACAGGGCTAAAATCCATGTTGCTCTTTTGTTTTGTTAAGCCCACTTCGATCGTATGGCCGTGAACGCACCATTGCGCGCTCTCCTTGGGGGAATTCAATCGGTATTCGGTGCTACATATCAGGGGTTTCATCACGTGATTGTTATTGTAGACATGAATACCTGAGAAAACATTCGAACTATCTCCTGACGGTTGCGACGCGTGCGGCGATCCAGATACTGCACACGTAGGTGATGATGATGACGAAATTATGTCATCATCATCGTTATTTAAAAATACTTGACTGTCGTAACCACTATCGTTTATATGATTATTTTCGTCTTGAATATACTTCACCATAATTGCTATTTAATTAAGTGTAAAATTTCACACACACACCCTGAACGAAGATACCGTCCGGTTAGAACTGAAAATTATTTTGCATGCGCAGGTCTTCGTTCGAGCGCTAACGATGTTGCTCATGGGCACATAGTTTATTTTTATTTTTGTAATAGATGTAGTATACCCACGCTCCTATTAATTGCATAAGTACGATGTGCTCTATATACGCACATACACCATCTGAACTATCAAATTTTCGATCTTTTTTCTCGCTCTCTTTTTCTCCTTCGAAGGCCATTCGTTTATGATTCCATGGCATGACGTACCATTCGGTCTCCGTAAAACTGCTATTATATTTGAATCTTATTTTAAACATCAGAAAAGGATCAATGCCAACTCCGTCTCCGACACAGTCGTCCGCACATCCATTGTTCAACCATTCGTTATCGTTGCCGTCCTCGCCGTCGCCGGCTCCGTCTACGTTTTCTATTTCTCGTCGTTGAAGGCGTCCTCCTACTCCTATTAGATAATTTCTATAAATTAAAAGGTCTCTCGATACCGCGGACGACGACGACGACGACGATGTCTCTGATGATTGCGATAAGGGAGCCTCTTCCAAATGGTTCTGTTGCTGCTGCCATTGCTGTTGCAGCTGCATGGTAACTAATTCCATACGTTTCCAATCTTTAGAGCGAGAGCATCTTATTTGTTGTGACGACTCAGACTTCGACAATGGCAAAACGTCTTTATTTTCAACAACCTCGAAACATACGAATGCATTCGGAGGATCTATGGGAACCGGATTTCTTTGACAGGAGGGCACGATCGGTTTAAATATGTATAGGTAATTATTACATATTAAAGAGTAGGCGAGATATGCAGCGACGGCTGCGGGCGGTCCTTTAGGAGTCATTTCGAGCAATGAACATCTTTAATTGCATACATAGGTTTTTATTGCAGGGCTGCGGTGTGTGGGTATGTGTGCGTATATATGGGGTACAACATGCGCATTCAGGACACGATTTTATTTGCAGAGGAAGTCCATCTATTTGATCTGCATGCGACGATAATTGTAAGCCATGCGCTAAACAATAGAGATGCATCCATAATTGTTTTTGCAAATACTCCGGTAATTTATCGAATTTTCTGGCCACGTCTTTACTTGCATGCCTCTCGATATACTCGAGCGGTAATTTCGTAAGATCCTCGACTGTCAACATTCTTCTGTATTACAAACGTATATGATTATAAATAAACATATCATCTCGTAAGCAATTTTCTTCCCCCTCCTTAAGAATGCGTACTATATGATCATGCATGATTTATATTGACACTTAAATTTAATATTCTTGAAAGTGCTAACCCGCTTTGCTTTTCGGTGTATTCGCCAAGTTTATTGTTCAATTCCTGAATGACTTCGGGTTTAACTTGAGTTTGAAAGTCTTCAATTTTTAAAATTTTATAATTTTTAGTAGTAAAATGTCTAAGCGATGACGATGATGATGACGATAATAATGTTTCCACGGCTTCTGAAGATGATGATGATGTTGATCCGTTGGGCTTTACATATTCACCGTTAAACACGAAATTAATTATAAGAGAGCCGAATTTTCTCAAGCATTTTCTCAAACGTCGCTCTATTAGGGCGAATGAATCTTCTAAAAATTGCATGGGATCTATGTGATATAAATTGACCACAGCACTCGAACGTATCCTGCGGGCGAAAGCCGATTTCAAATCGACCCACACGATATTGTTTGACGTTCTACGTCTTTCGACATTCTTTTTTGATGTTAATCTATCGAAATTTTCAGTAGGCTCGTCGCCATCGACGTCGTTCGCATAACCCTCGTCCTTTGCACTAGTATTATCACCAAATCCATTCTTTTTACTAATACCTGTCCCTCTGATCACTTTATCACGCTTGCTTTTTGCATTAGAAGCAATCTGATTACATTTCAGATTTAGCAGCATCGATTTATAGTGACGTTTTCGACCTACGTTGCAAGCACTTTTCAATTGTTTATAATTGCACGCGTTGAGGTAGGTGCGTCTAGAGTTTTTAATTCGTCCGGAGCTTGAGACATTTTACACTTCCGACAACGATGTTTACCGTTCAAATAATTACACAATAATAAATAGAAAAATATTTTGAATATTCTTTTTACTAAGACGACAAAATTATTATTCGTAGGAGGGAGAACAATTTTTTTTCAGGTACAAGCGCATCACGGTATTTTCATTGACACTTTATTAATCACACACCTGTAATAAAAAAACCTTGCGGTTATTCCTTGTCTTCTTCATAATTGCCTACGACATATCGAGCTCTACATTTTCAATTATTAAAAAATTACTTGAACGTCGTGCACGTGTCTGACCTTTTAAGATAATCATGACTCGCACATACAAAGAAGTTGCCTCAAAACGATGCCGCCTTTCAAATATAAAAATAATTATCCACACATACTGAACCTTTATATCGACCTCATAAAAATAAACGATTCTATTACCCATACATCCAGCAGACAGACTTTCGTCGTATATGCATTGCTTCATACAATGTATACGAATTAACGACGAGACTTTTTTCTTTTCAGCAAAAATACATATGTCCTAAACCATATATACTGAACAATTCAATTTACAATACATACACCTTTATATATTTTCCTAAACTAATTACACGCGCGCACACACGACGACGATGACAATACCAAAAAACGCATTCTTAAAAACACATTCGCGCAACTTCCGCAGCCGTTACAATATTCACCTTAGACTAAAACAATGAACACACACAAACCACACGCATACACGTACATAATAATACATACCTTTATTTTCAAAAAATAACCAACTACCAACTTTTCAATAATACACATTCCCTTTACAAGATGTTTACACCTTTTTAAAAAGGGCTGTCTCAATTTTTCCATAGCTATCCTACTGCCCACGGTGATTTGCCTTGCCTAATTGAAGATCTAAATAATAGACCACTGCATATTTTTGGAAACCATATCAAATGCAAAGATTATTTTTGCGATAATGTGGGTGTAGTATTATCTGATGAATGCAATTTAGTACGTAATTCGGGTTTATTACGAGTAGTGGAAGGTAGGCTTATCAGAGAAATTGATACCTATATATGAACTTTATATTTATAGGAGCTCTTTCATTAGTGACAAGGAAGGCCGGCTCGTTAATTGATAGTGAAACAAACAATAGAGCTGAGCTTTTTATGAGCATTGTGGCTAAATTTAATATGGGCAAACGACTAAATCTCATTCAGACATCTTCCTATAATATTCAAAGTTACTTATCAACGTTAAGGTATAATGAAGGTAATATCAAAGCAGGAAAAAATAAAAATCACTACATTTGAATTCATTAAACGACTGAATTTGGCGATTTTAAGCTTTGAATGGCACCTGAGGTCTGGAAAGTCTTTGCCAAGAAAAGTCCAGGTAAATACACCAAAACATAAATTAGTAGATAAACTAAAAACAGGAAAAAGCTATTTGTAAGTGATGTGAAAATCCCTATAACAAAAGGTACCACTGGCAAACGTAAAACGATCAAGACTAAAGATCAAGATTATGGACCTTATGCTATTCAACCAGATATGGAGCAACACTTGCTAAAGCAAGAATGTGATCGTGTCCTGGAAATGTTAAAAGTATATAGTGATAATAATTGAATAATGACATATTTTATACTTGGAACGCTGTGGCGTAACTTCAAACTTAATATAACTTATCGCTTTACCACACTAATACTTTTGAAAATCAATATACGTATGCGAACTGTGGACAAGTTAGTTAACGAAACATATATTTAAATTCTACAAAGTAGTAGTGTGGTAAATGGTAACCAATTAATAAATCCAACCAATGACAACTATTGCAGGTAACTATAGAGCAAGTTAGCGTTATCGCGGCTACCATAGTAGGTCAGTTCGATAACCCCTATTACAAAATTCAGCGTATAAATCGATTGACAGCTTCTAACTTTGGAAATGTAATCAAGAGAAGGGTTGGAACCTCATGCCATAACTTGGTGAAGACTATTTTGACTCCTACCGCTTTCGATTCCGAAGCAACTGAATTTGGAAAGATGCATGAATCTGTAGTAATAAGTTTATTGACAGAAACTTTAGGCATAGAAATTCAACCTAGTGGACTTTATATAGATGTGGATTATCCATTTTTAGCAGCGTCGCCGAATGATAATTTTTTCAAACTACTTCATTACAGCTTTCGTAAGCAATTATTTATCTTTTCTAAAGGTTAATTGGTCACAATACCTTGGTTGAAGTGAAATGTTTACCCAAAGTAAAAAAACATGGCATGACTTTAAAGCAAGCTGCAAAAAAGGGAGACATTTGTTTGCAATATGTAAATGGAATGCTGAGCTTGAAAAAAAAACATAATTATTATTACCAGGTACTGTACATTAAGGTTTTGAAAAATATAATCGTATAAATTGAATGTTTATAGATTCAGGGCCAACTTCATATCTCGAAAAGGGACATATGTTATTTTGCCGTGTTTATTAGCAATGAATCGCCGATGTACATCCAGAAAATAACACGCGATGACGATTTTTAGACAAAAACAATGCTTCCAAAATTAGAGTCTTTTTATATGAACTATATTTGTTCGAAAATCGTACGCGGGAACTTAAAAAAAGGACTAAGATGTGTTGATCCAGATTATATATAAGGAATGCTCAAAAACTGAAACAGTTGGCAAAGTATAATATATCCTTCAATATTTTAATCATATACTTGTAAAAATTTTATCTTTTAGAAAAAAAGAAGATACGCTTGATTAGTGACTATAGACGTAGTGGCCTAGGTCTACATGAGGGATACCACTTGTAAAAAAAGCGCGCCGAGTACTTTACCTCTAATCGCATATATTTTTGGCGTTTGTGTTTTAGCGATTAAGGTGGTGTGGAAACGGGTATGGTTATATGGAATGATTATGTGCAAAATAGAAATCGTATACAGGTGTATTATGTCGAAATTGTTGATAATATCAGTGTACTTTGTTATTCTGTGTATGCATTTGGATGTGATAATTTATATTTAGTTTATATATTTGAAACTTGCTAATGTTTATGTTGATTTTTGAGAATATATGTACAAATATATTTATATACACCTAATAACGGGATTATTTATAAAAATGAGGTCTTTGGGTAGTTGGATCGGTCGATAATAGACGTGCTCTGATTAGCTAAAATCCCATCGGATTTCAATTTTTAGTGATAAATAGAATTGTGCATTGCTACATATCCTGACATAAAACGGTTTTTTATTTAAAAATTTTGATAATATGCACGTATTTAGAATTAGTACCAAAAACTTTATTTTATACAATAGTTATCGAACAAATCGATTTTCAACAAACTCACTTTTATTGTAAACTACTGCAGAAGTTGACTTCTCCGACAAATTTTATTCTTCCTCGACAAACTTCAGAGTACGCAGTAAAGAAATGCACAAATCTTTATACCAACAAACTGCCACACTAACAAAACTTATATTCTTGCAAAATTTAGAACAAAACATTACATTGCATCACAAAATCTCGAACACGCTTTACAATACTCGATGTATAAAGCACAATCACAGCATTTGTGTTGGTGGTGCCAAGGTACCAGTGGCGTGACTGTAATATAGGCAAAAAATCAATGCCTACCTTAGAAAAAGTACGAATTTATAAGTATATTTCATATTTTTTTATTTTAATAATATATTATCAAACTTAATTTAAATATATTAACATTTTTAATAACTAGAAATTTTTAATTCATTTTAATACTTCTAATAACAACTTAATTTATTACAAATATTATTGTCAATATTCCGCCAAAAATGAAAAGGCAAGCACAAGCGCGCCCAGAATAACCGAATAGATGCATGCACAAGATATTATGAATGATGCAACGTGTAAGTATACGATAACAAATTCGTGAAGGCACAAACAGATGATCGTATGCGTTCTTGCAGACATTCACAGGCAGTGCTTTTAGTAGAAAGCAAAAGCGTAAATCATGGTCGCGCATTAACATTTATCATCGATCGCAATAGTTGCAGACTGGTAACGACTTGACCAGTCTTGACGCGTTCGCGGAGTAACTTCTTTGTGTTGTATTCATTTTATCAATAATACAATATCATATACATAATAAAGAATAATGAATACTTCTGTGACATGTGTTTACTGTTTGTGAGTGTAGTGACAGTGCAGATATGAATTTCATTCAGAGATTAAAAATGAATAAATTTAATACTAAAACGTACAACAAAAAACAAGTAGTGATTGAAGTCGGACGACTTACTCCATCTTTAAAATCACAACAACAGAAAAAGAACTAAGTTTTATGATCAAACTAAACACTTTTTTCAACTGTTAAAAACTTAGCAACATTTTTTCATACTAGCACCAAGCGTACAGAATTTTATAATCAATTTTGTTCAATAAATTTACCACATGTTGTACAAACTCGGTGGGTTTATAATTCGAGAACCATCAATGTAATTTTTAGTGAACACAAAAATCTTATTAAACTCTTCACTGAAATTGCCAAAAACCGATCAATTGTGATTCAGAAACGCTTTCTGCAGCCAGAATTTATGAATTTATTTTAAGCGACTTTGAATTTAATTACTTTTTATCAATATTTAACAGAATTTTTATACAGACTTATGTGCTTTTTAACGTAATACAGTCAAAAGTTGTACATATTGGGTATTGCCTTAAAAAAATGGAAGAGTTTAAACTCTTTGTTGAAATGTTCTATAATGAAAGTGATGGAATATACGAAAAAAAACTTTTTGTGGAGAACCAAGAAGACGAAACGCAAGTGGTATAAAACTTTACTACAGACGCATCTTTCGTGAACTAGCGGATAATATAATAAAAAGTGAAAATTCTGATCGCTATTTAGAAATTAGTAAACTATGTTTTTCGTCTTTTGGATCACGATTCTTTTTCTAGTTACAACTTTGAATTCCCAAAAAAGCGCTGTTCAGAATTAAAAACAAGGTACAGTGAAAGATTTGAATTTGATCGCCTAAAAAACGAGTTGATTCGTTTGTACTCCTCATCGGAATTCGCAGGTCTTAATTCGTAGGAAATCATATGATTTTGCGAAGAAAAAAATATGTGTCATATATTTCCCCAACTAATGGCATTGGCAAAGTTGATTGTAACAATTCCGGCAAGTAGCGCATTTGCGGAACGTTCGTTTTCTGGAAAAAAAACGGATTCATACTTACCTGCGTAATACTCAGGAACAAGAGCGGTTAAATAACTTAGCCATTGTTTCTTTTGACAACGACTTAGTGCAAGAACTAAAACGAACTTCCTAGTTCCTATGACAATATATTGAGCAAATTTTTAAAGAAAGACCGCCGAATTGATTTAATTTACAAAAAATAGTTTGTTAGTGAGACATATAATCTGTGGTGCCAGGCGTATGTACAAGTCAAACTCACATTTAGATACTTAAATTATAGAACACCTATGTACACCTATGGCAAGTTTTTTGTTTTTAATTTTTTGCCTACCCTGCATTAACAATCACTGCACGCAACTGCAGGGTACATAATGTCACAACTGAAGCGTCGCAGCCTTGCATTTTCAATCAAAAATCTATTTAAAAGGGTTTTTTCAAAAATTTAACTTGTTCATTTTCATCGACACACACACACGCACGCGCGCGCGTGCGCGCGTACACACACACAGGAACACTATACAAAAAGAATTAAAACAATAAACAACACACAAACAAATTTACAGCTCCCGCACGGAAAAGAACATTCTTGAAAAATCTATCCAACATGCAAAAATACATATGAGGTCATGGGCACCTAAAGAAAACATTTTTCATAAATTTTGCCTGTCCATTCTAATCTACACGTCCAAAAAGGGCATATAAAAAAACAGAGTGTAGAACTGTATACAAAAACACATTGCAGCGCCTGCTTAGAAAACATTTCTATTAGATTATAAGAATATTGCTTGCACAATAATTTTGCGCCATATAAATGTGTTCAAAATGTCAGAAACGAATAAATTCATTACCACTAATATATATTATTCAACGAAAATTGAAAGCGTAACTATCAATTTTTATTAGTCTTAGTTATTGATCAAATAAGCCCTTTTGGGACGTCCTGAGTATGGTGAGTTGCTATAAAAGGCTATTATAAATCATAAAACAAGCATTGAAAAGCCTTTAATTTTAATTTATACCTAAGTACCTTCAAGGTTTTTATTTTAAAATAGCAATAAAGCCTAAATAACGCTTTGTGAAGTTATTTACTAATTATTAAAACTATATAATCTAATTCATATTGAGATTGCTGTTGTGCATATCTAACAAAAGAAAATAATAGCCGTACACTAAACTAAATATCAGTTGTCTTATTTATTATACACAGTCTACGTGGAGTTGAATAGTATGTCAGTTTACTGTTAGATTTCCTTATCCAATGAGCTTTAAACACTTGCTCTTGTTTGATGCACTTCCCGACGACTATCGTTCTTCCTTTTACATTGACGGATTGTAGGAAATGTTTGTTGCTGTCACGTCTAATTGCGATACACCCACTTTCATAAAAATAGCCTAGCGACACCTTCGTAAAACTTGGTGAACTGTCGGGAATGTTCCCGCATACCGACTAGTTTAAATCCACACTACGCTTACGGAAAAAACTTCTGGCACAATCATAGATAGGAAAATTCAACAAAACAATTAATTTTTTGGTGCATTTTATAACAAGAAAACATTCTGAAGATGATGGTATAAAAATTACAACAATATGTTATTTAATTCAGCTATAAACAAATTCCAAAATTTTAAAATTAAATTCACAATTTTGATTTTTATGTCATTATCTTCTTTGATTTTTTTAAAACCAATACCACTTCCAGAATTAAAAAAAAAAGTTGGCCTATCTAAGATTGTGCCAGAAGAATAAGAAAAGAATTTCCCCAGTCTTAATTAGTTTGTCCCCACTTGCCATTCAAAGACACACTGAGTGCAGCGTCTCTATGTATGACCAACTTCACCGCAGCTCCAGCATCGCAGACGCCATTTTCGCGGTTGTTGTCTTTCCAGCCTTTCCGCCACACGGTTGATCATTTTATCTATGCTGTTCTGCGCTTGACCAGGTTCCTCTAAGGCAGACCAAACTTTGTGACTCATCCTGTGTGATGTCTGCTTAGCTGCTTCAAATTCAAGCGCATGGGCTAGTGCGTCATGTAACATTTTTGGCCGAGCTAATCTTAGCGCTTGCTGTATTTCGCTGTCTTTAACGCCATCCACAAATGTTTGAACAGCCAGTTGTTCGAGGAAACTATCTGGTGCCGTTGGATATGCCAATCTAACTAATCTGGCAATGTCAGCTTCAAATTCTTGCAGGCTTTCATTTGTCTTTTGCGAGCGGTTCTTAACTTGTGCGTGGTAAACCTGTTGAAGGTGAGCGTCTCCATATCTCATCTCAAGCTTCGATGTTAAGAGGCCGTAATCATTCTGCTGGTGATCGGGAATCGTTTGTAAGATATTAAGAGCTTTCCCCGTAGGGCCACTACTAGAGAGATAGCCTTCTCTTTGTTGCACCAACCGTTGGCTATTGCCGCAGCTTCAAATTGTGGGTTAAGGTGTTTTACCATCGAATGTGGGTGGTTTCCCTTTAAATTTAGACGGTATGACTCGCTTCTTTTCATGCTTCTTATTTCTGGAATGTTCTGATTTACAACTTGGTTTATTAATTCAAGCGACCGCGTTGTTAGTGAAATCATTTGTTCTTGCAACCTCATCACATCTTCTTCCATTTTTACCAATTTACTGTCCAACTTTTGCTCAACTATCTTTACCTGTTCAGTGAAACTTCTTTCAATTCAAAGGAGCTTTCCATTAATCTTTGTTTTAACGTGGCTGTATTTTCACTTAACTTTTCTATTTTCACTAAGTGTCACTTCCATGCCATGTTTAAACCCTTTAAGGGTCGATTCCAGTTCAACTGACCTCACTAAGTTTTCACTGAGTGTCACTTCCAGTTTAGCCGACCACTCCTCCATTTTCTCAGCATTTTCACTAAATGTCACTTTTAGTTTAGCCGACCTCTCTTCCATACCAGATTTAAAATCCCTAAGGAAATTCATTAAAGTTTCTGCGTCCATTTTACTTTGACTTCTTGTTACAGGCATATACAAACTACTTAAATGTCTCTAGACTTGTGTGTTTTTCCTTTTAAATTAATCACTATATACCCCACACAGGCCTGACACCAATGTAGCGGGCTACTACTACCGCGTTTCACTAATTTAAAACAAGTAATAACAAGAGTCTTTATTACTCACTGTTCGCAAGTCTAATTAATAGTATATGTCTTATTTATAGATGTTTTCAGTCCAATTAACAATAAAGCACTATCACACTAACGAATTTACAAGCACTAATATCTTCTTAAACTAACTTCTTAACCATAGGTTCATTAACAACACTAGCACAAGTATTTATTTATTACACTTTTGTCTATTTATGTCTACAAGCCGCATGTACATTAGACACATAATATAACATTTATGTATACTCTTGGAGTTCCAAAAGCTCAACTATTTAACTTTACACGAGATAATTTATATTCGTAATTTTGATATAGACTAACCCTGTACTTCATCATCGGTCTTATTTATACCGTGAATTAAAAGGATGACTCATCCTCCAGTAATTACTAGAAGCTTCTCGGTCCATGGATAATATACAGTGCTTACGGCGCTTGTGTGTTTGACGGGTTGCCTAATAGTAGCTCGCAATAATATTATAAAATTATATCACATTATATTAATCTAAGAAAACTCCTACACTACAAAAGAAGTCAAAACACAACCCAACATATTATGATACATTGATTATTATTACTTTTTAAATAAGATTATGAACTAGATCTCAACAAACCGATTGGAAGGTACATCACATCCATCAACTTATTTTGTCCTTTGGTTCCAATGGTATTGGTTCCTTAACCTGTGACGAACTGGTTCCTATAATTCACTGCAAAGTACTAGTTCGTTACGAACTACTCATAAATACTATGTAGAAGCTAAAACTTCTAAATATTTTGATTCTGCTTTCAATGTGCAAGCAGCTTGCATTAATTTCACTTCGGCGTGAAATTACGCCGCTGTGGAATTGCAATTTATATGGTACTCTAGATTTGCTATCGAGCAAACTGGGTTTACGCCCAATGGGAATGAATGTAAATTATGCAACTTTTACATTCATTCTATACTTCCGTGATTTCAAGTTTTAAAAATGATTACATTTGATGAATTGTTAGTAGCAGTGGTTTAAAAACTGACCCTATGTTCACACACAAAAATACCGTGCATTTATATTTCCAATGCTCCACCAGAAGGTACTACATTGGTCAGGAGGCGAGTTTTTTGTTGCCTGGAAATTTAGAATTTTGCCGAACCCTTGCCGTTCCAGGCAAGGTAGGGATCTTTAACGTGCGTGACAACACTCACACACGGGACCTCCATTTAACCTCTCATCCGAACGAGGGCGTAATTTTTGTGAAAAATGCTCACCTGTCATTTTTCAAGCAGTCGGCCGTGTCGGGATTTGAACTCAGGACCTTGGGATCCGTAGTTTTACGCTTACTACATTGATCCACGGCGACGCCACACAAAGATACCTCAAAATATAAATATGTAAAAATGAAAGAAGATTCATGGAAATCAATTACTAAAGTACTAGATTGTGATTACTAGTTATATTAACGAGGTATCTGTTGATGTACTCAGCATTCATTATTGCAGCTTAAAGTAAAGGTGGGAACAAATATAAAGTGCAAGCCCGTTGAAATTAATCTGAAAAACAACCCCCTGGCTCAGAGATATTAGAGATAGTACTTCCATGTTTAAGACCATGCGGTGGCCGTTAATCGATAATATACTAAATAATATTTTGTTGAATGACATGGACCAGGGTGCCCACGCAGACATGCTTTGAACTCAAAAAAAAAGTAATGATTCTTTTTGAGGTGCATAAGCTGATACCTAAGTCTGAAATTAGAATATAGTTGTTATTTCAAAAATATTCAGAGAAAGTGTGTTTTATTTTTATAAAAATTTCTTGTCACACGATTAAAACAAATTCTGTTTGTACATTTATATGCATGCAATAGGTACGTACGTAGTTTATGAAAAATATAAAATAAGCTTTTGTTTACCTTTTTGTAAGGAATAGTTACTTAAATTAAACTAAACAATCAACAGATAATGTTATTTATTTTCTATGAAATTGTATCGTATCAGTGGAAAATCCCTAACATTGTGTTTCTTATGGCACTTCAGTGCTTGCGGATTAGGTTATTTAACAAAGGCGTATTTCAAATAGGATTGCTACAGAACAATTTTAATCGTCCTTGAACAAACAGTCTTTAATACTAAGTAATACATCTAAACGATATTATTTATACAAAAGGTAATATGTCCACATAACACCAGGAGTATTACGCCTAAAAAAACTATAACAAAAGTTTATGTAAGTAAGCATGTAAGTCAATCTCTTCGTGCGCCACCTAGTATATACTAGGTTACTTAATATAGAATACATAAGTATAAACTAAAGTGGCGTCCTCTGCCGAGGTAAACGTGACGTATACTTCGTCTAAATTTATGAATCGAAACGACACTCCTGTATGATTATTGTGATAGAACGGGTTACAATTACATCCGTTATTAAATAATCAAAGTATTGTTATAATGAATTTGTATAAAATAATAAAAATTATGAAAGCTTGTGTATTTTGGAGATCTTGTAGAATAAATAATCTAACTACTTCATATATAGAATGGTGTAGCTTTAGCGACATCTAACAGTTAATAGCCGAACATTAGCGTAATTATGTACAAAATTCGCCTTTGAAAAAGTTCAAGAAAATTTAGTTAAGTTATTGATATGAAGAGTGCGGTACTAACCAAATACACAAAACTTACACAACATAAAAAATTTATTCTGTTAGATCAGGAGCAAGCGTGTAAATAAATCTTTCCTTGCGCCACAGTATTTAGTAAATTAACAATAGTACAAAATAATGTAACGTCGTCTGACGAGGTAAACAAGATGTATAATTCATGTAAATTTATGCATCTGGACGGCGCTTACCTACAATTATTATCCGATAGAACTGTATATAAAGCGTTTAGAATAAGAACATCGCCTCAATCGGGCGGTAGTCCAATGCACAATTATATTTATGCTTCATAAGAACAATGGAGCTGCCGGGCGGTAGTCCAATGCAAAATTATATATATATATATATATATATATATATATATATATATATATATATATTTCATTGTTACTTAATTCAATATATATATATATATATATATATATTACTCAAATTTAGACCAGGGTAGAAAATTAATTAATTTTATCAAATAATTTTAATCACCGTGTATAAGGAAGCTTTGGGAAAAAGTACGCGTTATTAAATGCTTAGTGTGAAGATTTAAATCATTCAATTAGAATGTAGGGTTTGAATAGAAATTTATTAGATAATACGCGTTATTAAAACGTGGAGCATAAAAATTTATTCGTGTCATTAAAAATAAGGGATTTAAATTATTCACTAGACGCTTTCTATAAAAAGAAGCAGAATTAAGATGCTCAACTTGTATGCAATTTAATTATTCTAATTATAAAGAAACAAATAGAAATTACGTGCAAAATTTATATTAAGTAATTCAATTTTTAAGTAACGAGTATTAAACAAAATGTTCAAATAATAATTAATATTTATTATTATTTTAATTTGAGTTAATTGAACCATTAGTAATATATAATATGCATAAAAGCTTTTAAAAACCCAATAATATTCAAATCGTAGAAGTGTTATTTAAAGTATTACGAGTGAACACCTACGTATTTTTAAATGTCAAATTCTAATAAATTCGAGCTGATAAACATGCAGATTCTGCGTATATTGCACACGGCCGGATAAACCGTAGCTTATATTAACATATAAATCCACGTGGACTGAAATAACCGATAGTAAAGAGTATCGATTTGCACCACTAGGACCAAGTTAGAAAAAGACATATAAAATGCGCAAGGCAGAGACACAGATAATAAAAGGCGTGATTTGAGCAACGTCACTGGGTTTGCGATTGGTGGAAATAAGTTGCAGATATGAGAGGTGAAAACACAACAATTTCTATACAAAATTAATTAGTTGTTCTCGGACGTGTTTGCAAGCCGTGTGAAAATTTTTTAGATTTAACTGACACGAGTGCAAAAATTTAGCAGAATCGCTGTGCCGGACTGTCGAGAAGGAAACAGAGAATGCGAAATTCTTAAAACTGGCCGTCGCGGGACAAAACCGACGTGCAGGCAAGCTATTATATAAACCCGTGATTATAGGTGTTTCGCTCTCTTAGATTTTCGATTTTGATTCAGTACTTTAAACAGTTTGTTCTTATATTTTTGATTTTTGAATACTTTAAAACAGTTTGTTCTTTAATTTTTTTGATGTGATACCATACTTCAAGCAGAATACGTGCTACGATTCAAGTTATTATGCATTAGTGCACATAGAAAAGAAAATACAAGGTAATAAAGTCTAGTTATATTTGCGAGTATTACTGTACCAATTATCCAAATTTGTAACGATAAATGAATAAACAAAAGTAGGCAGTTTTGGGTATAGCGGGAAGGAATTATGAATTTCAGTGCTATTTTTTGGGGGTGTTAATAATCAAATGTTATTCGTAAACGTGATTGGATCCACAAAACAAGATTTAGATATACATAGATGCGTTCCTGAGAAGCCCTGAGACCTGTTAGACGAATGATGATTGTGGTAGAGAAATTTTAAAAGCGGTCAGAATCTGAGGACGTAAACATAACCCAGTTTCAATGGTGAAATTAGCAAGAACGATGTACATTGAAGCCACGAGTGCAGTAACCTTCAGGTAACTTATGCTTTGTTGTTCGATTTTTGATGTTTTGGTGTGTGTTGAATAACTTTATAATTTGTTTGCTAAAAAATGGACAGTAGTGAATTTGTACAAACAACAAATTTTTAATTTTAAGGTGAAATTTTCTTGTTTAAGTAGAAAGGAGTATTTAGTAGTTTATGTTCTTGATTATGATGAAAATTTGGGTCTGTTTTTGAGCTCAATTAGACTAACCTGTTTAATTAACGTAAAGGGGTGGGAGATGCTCCCTTTTACTCAGACTCAGGTCTGCAAATATTGTTAAATTAATTAGTAGGCATCCTACAAGGACTTTAATTCTGAATGCAAATTAAAATGATGACAAATTTAATCTTGAAATTTTATGATACTGAAATTTATGCTACAATTTAATTTTGAAATTTTATGTATTATGAATATTGATGTAAATAGAGTTAACGTTGATGTTTGTGGTAGGAATGTGTTTGTTTTTTTTCATGAATGAGAATGAAAGTTTTAACTTGGTGAGCAGCCGAGGCGGAAAGAGTAAAGAGGCGATTATCAGAAGAGATTCAACAGGGCGAGAATCACAGCAAATCTTGGTGCCCAGTTCGAGAGGCTCGAATGTTATTTTTTACTCTGGTGAGGCTTTTTGTAGGTTTCACAGCAATATATATATATATATATATATATATATATATATATATAACACTTTTTCTTTGTAGGTTTTTTAGGTCTGCTGGATTTAAATAAATACTCTTTTTTATGACCTAAATTTCCGCATATATTTTTTATGCTTGATCACAGGCTACAACTGTATTAACGTTTGACAAATGATTAACAAAGATAAGAAGAACTTACAGTGAGGATGGTTAAAATTGACATCAGTGTTTGAAAGGAGTTAAAATTTCTTATAGAATAAACATTTATGTAAATAGTGAAAGTAAAATGTCATTTTTGATAAAAATTTATATTTTGTTTTTAACGACAGTGTTGGTTAATGATTGTATGTGCAAGTAGGTGTGTGTGAGTGTGAGGGTGAATGTGTGTGTGTGTGTGTGTGTGTGTGTGTGTGTGTGTGTGTGTGTGTGTGTGTGTAATTGTGTATGTGTGTGTGTGTGTGTTGTAAGGTTTATATGGAATTTGTGTTATCAACAATTGAGTATATATATATATATGCAAAATAAACACAAACAAAAATTATAATATATATAAAAAAAAATTGAAAAGAAAAGAAGAAAAAGTGGGTGAGGGTGAAGGGTTGAGTATTATTGAAGGCATTTAATGTTTAAATTTTAATAGATATGAATATATGACGCTTAGGTTGTCAATGTCCGTTTTTTTTTGTTGAAGCTGTTTGGGTTTTTATAGATGTAGCACATTTCAAAGAAAGTTCTTTTAATAAGATTTTGTTTGACTTTTATTAATTTTGGATTTAAAAAGTCCATTTTGTGACTTTGGTCAAGGGTGTGAGTTGTTAATGCACAAGCTTTTGGTTTCACTCGAATGTCACTTTTGTGCTGTGTAATTCTTTGACCAATATTTTGTGACGTTTGGCCGATATAACACTGATCACAATCTAAACAGTTAATTTTATAAATGGCATTTCTTTGAAGTTTAATTGGTGTTGTATCTTTAAGTTTCGAGTGTAGATTTCTTATTGTTAGTAAATTCTTTTTGGCAATTTTGACATTTAAGTTTTTGAACACTTTGCTTAATTTAGTAGTTAAGTTTTGAATAAATGGTATGGGTCTATAAATTTGTGGTGTATTGGATTTTGGTGTATTGTGATTATCTTTTGTTGATGTTGTTCTGTGATTATATAAAAGTTTCTTGATCAATGTTTTTGGATAGTTGTTATCTAATAATATGTTTTCCAAAAGTGATAAGTTTTTTGTATATAGAGAAATGTGTGATAACCTTTTGATCCTGTTTTTGAATTCTAATATAAAGTTAATTTTCATGCTGAAGGGATGATTTGATTTATAATTTAGGTAACGTTTGGAACTCATTGGTTTTTGATACCAATCTGTAATTATTGAATTGTTCTTTCTTATTAATAACATATCTAAAAATGGGATGGTGTTGTTATTTTCAATCTCAATGGTGAATTGTATGTTGGGATTGTAATTGTTGAATATTTGTAAAGTTGTATGTATTTGGTCCTCAGGCACAGCTGTCACTATGTCATCTACGAATTTTTTAATGAATGGTAAATGAAAAGGAAGAGATGGTATGATATTGTCAAGGAGTGAGTTTACTACAATTTCTGCTATAACTGGACTTATATTTGAACCTATTGGACATCCTGAGATTTGCCAATAATATTTGTGTTTATAGGAGAAAAAGCTTATGTTGAAGATGAAATCTACAATTTCTAAAAAGTTCTTTTTTGGGATGCTGCAATTTTTGTTAATTTCTATCCAAATGTTTGTGATATTTTTAAGAGCGAGTTCTTTTGGTATGTTTGTGAACAAGGAGACGACGTCCAAGCTTATTAGTACATAATTATCTGGTAGTTTGAATTCATTTATGAATTCGGAAAATGCGAAAGAATCTTTTACGAAATATAAGTTAATATTTATAGATTTATTTAAAATTTCGGATATGAATTTGGATAGCTTTTCGGTAGCGCAGTTGTTTGATGCTACTATAGGTCTCATCGGATATTATTCCTGCAAGGTCACTAAGCATTATAGTATATATATATATATATATATATATATATATATATATATATATATATATGTTTGAAAAAATCATCAACGTTCATCATCATTTTGTTTTCGACCTTACTTAAAGTCGGTTTGACGCAGCTCTAACTTCTTTTCTATTCTGTGCTAATCTAAAAAGCTCTACATACCCTTTACAACCTAAATTTCTAGTAATTTGACTAATATAATTTGGTCTAGGTCTTCCTATATCCTTTTATCTTTTTCCTATCCACCTGGCTCTATATAGATATTAGCAACCTGACGATTGTTAAAGAACTCTAACATGGTTACATGATTACCATTTATAAGGAAATGAAATATAACCTGGTTATCCGCTTCAAAAAAGGAAAAGTGTTAAATTATATGTTATGGTAAGGCGTAAGCAACGAATCGCTGCCAACATGCCAGACCGCAACCTAATTGTGAGTTATGTCATGGTGACGTTTATTAAATTATTTGTTATGGTAAGGCTTCAGCAACGAATCGCTACCAACATGCCAGACCGCTACCTAATTGTGAGTTATTTCATGGTGACGTTTAATAAATTATGTGTTAAGGTAAGGCTTAAGCAACGAAACGCTACCAACATGCCAGACCGCTAACTAATTGTGAGTTATGTCATGGTGA